>OZ026622.1:93073374-93280374 GCA_964020975.1 Hermodice carunculata
TTAGGCTAGCCATGTATATTTCTGGAATAAAGGGCAGCTTAAGTAGTTGTGTAGCTTTAAGCTCCAAGGGGTACAGTAGTTTCCCAACTCCCATATCCAGCATCGCTGAAGTTCGACTTATTATAGCGCGTAGGGCAATTGTCTTGTACCTGATTGTACTGGAGTTATCGTCCAATTCTCCGCACGTTGGGGTCAGCAATACGTCACTTCCTGTGGTTTGACCATCATATATTTTCAGGAAATCAAAGGCACATCCTTTAACATACTCAAGCTGAAGATCTTCGAGCCTGAAACAAAAACAAGGAACCTGGTTTCTCTCATGTTTTTCATTGTTGTGAATTCAAGTCCATACAGCTCAATCATTGCTCATTCTTGAATTGTGCTGTACAGAAAGAATTAGGAGATCTACTGTTCTTGAAAAAAAATGTAATTTTCAAGTGTTTGGTTTTTGCGGATGAAAAAGACATGAGATAGTCAATGAAGCCAAAAAGGAGGTCAGAATGGTTATTGCAAGCTTTGAATCTGTATTTATCTGTCACTAAAGTCACATTAGTATTGATATGTCTAAATTGATTGGACAATATATGGGCCAATTTTCATACATGATTAGCATGTGTATTACATTGTAAGGTACCAAGCATTTTGTCGCGCTTAGAATGGGCATGAAAGCTGTTGAATGTTCAAACATGTTCGCACTTTATTTTAATAAGTTTTCATAATATGTATCAATTATATGCCTGCTGTGAATAGCAGCCATAGTATGGGCTCAGTGTCCTGGAAGACCTTTGATTTTGTGACAAATTTTCGTTATTCCCAAATCTAATGCAAAGAAAAAAACAAAGAAAAATACCAGCAAACGTTGAACACAATATACAAATCAAGGCGCTGTAGTAAATTTTCATTTCTCGACAACACACTTTTTTAACCATCTTTAATCGGAGTTGAGAGTGTGATACAGTGCAGAGTTGATAGTGTGATATAGTGCATATTGTAGTGTGATACAGTGCATATTGTAGCAGTCCTACAAAAAAAATCGTTGACGCTGACACATTGCCAGATTTGTGACAAAAGTTTATCTTTTCTGATTTTTGATTGCACGTTGCCAGAGCGACAGGTACGTAAAATGACAACCTTGGCAGTTACAGTGCTGTGCTGTCTGTTCTAAGTTTAAAGTCTCGTAATTGTCCGGGGTAGGATGCCTTGCGTTCATTTTGCCAACTCACCTAAAACTACTGAATGAGTCCCAGTGTCTAGACAAGAACAGCTAACAGATTTGAAAGGGGTCTGACGAAATTGAATCCTCTCTCAGAATCTTGTCTTGGTTTCTCTTCAATATTTCGTATTAGAATATCAATCTCGCTAAATATTATCATCCGTCTCCTAGCGTTTCAGACTGACAGGTTTATAATACCTGATGCTACATTTATGCTTTCTGATGTATGCGCATTCCGCATCTTGCAAACGCTACAATGTATCACCTTTGATTAAATTTGCTGCCACCGCAATTGAAACAGAACTGAAATAAAACGCCATGCTTGAGGTGATTGCAACACTCTCTTCAATAATATCTTACTTGAGAGAGATGGTCTTGTTGCCCTGCACTGTGATGAGCCACTCACACCGCACATTGGCAGGGTGCTTATTTGGGTAGAGCGGTGACACAATGGAACCCCGCTGTCCTGTTAGGTGCGTCTCGCCGCAGCGAGTCCACATCTCGCTCTCCTTTACTGTACAAAAAATAATATTTATGATTTAACCTAATGAAACAGAATAATGAACAGCATCAAATTGGGCCAAAATAAAAGTAGTATAGCAATACTGACCAAGTACACAGTATCGAAAATTGAAAACTTTAAAAAAGTACCCCGGAAATGATGGCGCCATTTTGGAGGACCTGGGCCTAGACATCCTGCTACTTTGGGCCACAATCTGGCCTGAGGTTGTGGTTCCACGGGCAAATATATATTGTCGAGGACACTGTGTACATGAAAGACACCCATCCAAATTATGAGTGTTCATTTTCAAAACAATGCTATTGAAAAAAAAGTATATGCTGACGCATTAAGCACGTTAATACGTTCCTAGTGATGTTTATCAATAACAATGATATTATGTGCTCAAACTCGTGCGGAAGTTAAACTAAAAATTCGAAATGTGACAATTTTGGGACCTATAGAAATAAACACGTGTAAAGGATGCCAAAACTATCTCAATGACTTACATCGTTAAACAGTTCTGAATCCATCGAAGTACTTTTGGTTTTCCACTGTTGCTTGATTCGTAACTACAGTAGGCTTTTGACATCAATATTGCTGTGAAGCCTTAACAATACAGTTCAATTCTAAATTGTGCAGAGTCATAATGATGTTTTGATCTCCGAATACTCCTAACGCCAAAATCTTGTTATACAATTCAATTGTTCTTTATGTTGGAGATGACTCATATGTTTGATGCGCTTTGAGGTTGCTGAGGATCATTCTGACTTTAAGTCAAGATGGATTCGGATAAAGCCACAAACTACCAGATTCCCAATATTCTTGCTACTGGCAAATTTGAGGGAAAAACTGGGAGGTCACAAGAACAAAAAAGAAACCCAGAGAAGCGCTTTGCTTTTAGATAATCGTACAATCTTAGCTGTGTGATTCCTTTGAAGAAGTACTACTGTCTCTCCTAACCTGCACACACTGGTAGGCGATATATATATATATATATATATATATATATATATATATATATATTGTTTTTCATTTTAATGTAATTGCTGAAGTTTTCACTTGTGGGCCATGTCCATATTTTTATATCAGAATGTGAAGTGTGGAAGTGCGTTAGTTTAGATTGGACTTTGATGACCAGCCTTCAATGCTCCTCGTCGTGTCGTGTTTCAGTATTATATATGTACTTGCCACAGTAATGAGTGTATAAAAGAGCATTTCTCTTAAAATTGCAATACTTTCGAGCTTTATCGAACTAAGTAGTACCAAGTTTGCGTGAAACATGGGTAAATGAGTCGCAAATGTAGAAATAAGATGAAATTGTAGGTTATGCAAAAGATGCAATTTTATGCTCCTGCCATAACACCACACACAAGTCGTAGGGCCATGCGTTTTCTATTTCAATAAATCTTGCGGGGTTTTTTTTTGTGATTTACAAATCATTGGTGTCAGGTTTCAGTAAAGTGCTTGTGCCATTTAAATGCCACACAGTTTTGCCTTTTCATTCCCATATCGTTGTCATACTGGCATAGTCCAACTTGTTCTGTTGTCCTTTTTACTCAAGTAGGCTATTAAACTTTTCTTTGAAAATCAAAATTAGACCGAAATCTTACGGCATACGTATAAAGCGATCAGGTCTGCTTCTCTAGGTACCCTATATATTTGCATGATAGATTTTTGTGCAACAAAAGGTGATCGTGAGTAAGCATGTATATTGCACCAGGTGATCTTGGGGTATCATAGGCCGGATGCAATGGGATATTACCTGCCAAACACACGCTGGACACGAAGTAATCATGGGATATTATCCGTGGACACCGGTTAACCATAGGGTGTTACCTGGCGTCCAGCAGGTAATTAGAAGTTATTATCCGTATGAACAGGAAACAAGCCTGTGAAGAAACATATCTGTCACTGTTAGCGGTCTACGGTGGCCATTCGACAGCAGTCAGAGAAACACCCGCAAACCTGTCTTGAGTTACGGGAGTCTTACTGTGGAAGCCATGTTCAGGCACAAGTACCGTCTCTATGCTTGATGCCCCGATTATAGCAACAAACAAGCAATTAACCCTCATCTCTGTTACATCTGTGCTCAACTGCTTCACTCATATACAATATGCCTTAAAATGCAGGCGACGTTGGTTACTAGGCGGTTCTACGTCGGACAACCGCCATAGATCTCTGCGCTGAGACCAATAAAAACACTGAAATCTGGTTTGATACAGTATGTACGATGAACACCGAATAAGACCAGATTAATACAGTTGTGCCCTGATTGATTCATAGGCGTTAAGTAAGACTATAAAGGTACATGTATATACCTTGATACGGCAAGCCAATCATAATGCACACTTCAGACAATAAACACAATTAAGTCAACCCTAGGGCATAAGGGTCTGGATTAGATGTGAAGGTAAACATGAAAAGATGTATATTCAAGATGTTCCGAGTCCAGTAATGATTTAATTTTTATATTTGACGTATATTCCAATTGCTACCTTTACAGCCACGACTAATTTTCTGGCTGAACATAACAAGAAATGATATCACCACAAAGTCCTCTTTGGAGAACTGATACGAACTGAAATATTTCCATACTTGTTCATGGCTACATATTTTGTGTTGGATATTTAAGATGAAGGTAAAGAAATCCGCTATGGCCCAGTATATCCATCAAAAGGTAAGGGACAAACAAGGTACCATAATTGTGAACACAAACTATTGAGTAAAAAATGTCATGATCCAGTATTTTTGTATGTGTTAACTTTTGTCAATTACCATAACAGTCGTCTATCAATGACACAAAGGAACAAACGAAAGTCAAAAAAACAGAAGAGAAATAAACCCCAAAATCAGCTGCATATTGATATGTTTACGAGTGCAACATTTTCAACTTTGCTAAACTTGTTCAAGCCCCAATTGTGACTGAATTAACAGCTGAACTCAGAAGTCTCAAAAGACTGATATTGTTATCCCGGGGAGCCTCCAACACTGCCATATCATATTGGTCAAGTTGATATCCGTTCTTCATTGCAGGCTACGAGAGTTCTAGCCAGTATCTACATGTTACCCACATATCTCCCAAAAGTCAGAGTCATCAATACAAGGGGCGCGTTAACATAATAGACTGTGCTGTGTATGCTGTTATGTTGAACTGCGTCAGTCATTCAAGGAGACAATCACTTGCATATACTTCGTGTTTAAAATGGTACGAAACAAACGAAGCAGATACAAACTGCATAAGAATCACTCTACAAGTTTTGTCATTAATCTGGTGACCGAATACGGGGCGTAAGGAAAAAATATTGCTGCTATAAAGCACAGAATTCTCTTGTAAATACTGCGTTTACAAAATCTTCAAAAAAAAAACGTTGGAAGTAAATGTTTATATAAAAATGTTGAGTTATAAGCCACAGTAAACGTTTCCTTGGGGCTCTTTCAAAATATAGGATAACTATATGGTGCCAATTGAAGTATATAGACGAACAAACCCATCACAAGTCTTGGTTTTGTATCCTCGATGTCTCAGAATGACTTGTTTACGTCTACTCTTTGAGATGCATGTCTACCAAATTGCTAGTTATAAATTTGCTGTGTGGTACGAATAAACACAATGGCTTTGGATCTTTCACAAATTACATGTGCCCATCGCCCTTCAATATAATTAGTCACAGACACGAACGGAGGGATGATCAAACTTTGGTCATCTGCCGACAGTCTGCTTCGTGTAAAGTTTAATGGTTGTGAGATCAGGCATGCGGTCATGATAACTGTGCATCTATTCCTCGGAGACCATCCCACCCGACGATAATTACCTGACCGGAAGCCCTGCCTTTTGCAAATTCGTAAAATTACAGAGGTAAATACATTTCTTCAAAGCACTGCACCCTGCGTGATCACAAATTATCTCGAATGACCTTCCAAATACAACGATCGGCACTATTCAATAGTAATTCCGCATGAAACATTGATACGCTGCCGCGTTATTGCAACAGGGTCACTGGTGGTGTCAAACGCCGATGTCCTTGTGAGAACGCTGAGGCTAACTAACGGATATCCCAAGACACCTGTGACTCGTAAACCGAAAATACTATAGCAGGTAGTCACAGGTGATGGAAGAAAAGACACAAGTAGAAGAAAAAAGGTCAATTGTTTAGCTTTTTTTCTATTTCTTTCACAGATAGTTTATCACGAACATCAAACAAGCAGGACATTAAGGAATATGTTTATAACCACATGATCACGCATAGCTTAAAATCATCTGCCTCTTTCTAAAGACGCAGCTTGTAATCACTTCATGTGAAGCTAACTCATACTTGTACATATTTCACATACCAAAAAATACTCAATCTACTGCTTTGTGTATACTTTCACTAAATCAAGTGAGCTTCATTGATTTTTTTTTCTTTTTTTTTTTTTTTTTTTCTTTTTTTCTTTTTTTTTTTTTTTCTTTTTTTTTTTTTTTTTGCAAATGCACCACTTTTACAGTTGATTTCACAGCAATATACTACAGTTGAGCTGTTTACTTGTTTCCAGTAACATCTTTGTTTACCTGCACCTAATGACATTCAGGATAGCTAAATTTTGGAAATGTTTGAGTGATGTAGGCCAAATGCACTAATTAATAATGAATTAGGCCAACTGCAAAAAGAGCCCAACTGAGTCTTTTTTATTCAAGAGCCCCTGTGCGTTAAATCGCAACATGGAAACATAATAAAGCATTCTGATATTTTGCTACTTTAAAATTAATTAAAGGTGGACCTTAGACTATGTACATAGCAGAAATGTTTTCATTTCACCAATCGCAAAGAGAACATTGTTGACATACATGTAAACATGTTTACAATACAGTACCTGGCCTGCGCACGAGATACCTTCCCACGTAACCAAGACAATACAAATACGGCGCTTTGTATTTTTACTGGCAATTGAAATGCACGTCGGACAAAAAAAAATAAGCCCAGACCATTTACTGAGATTATAATGCCAATATTTTGGACAGGGGAGGGAGCCTTGTCTTAATCAAAAGGGCGTTTTAAGAACTGGCCTGTGCGATGTTGTCTTTGAGCAAAAGGAGGGAAACGCCATATCTATGCACATTACCTTCTATTTCACATCGATCACCCACGAATCCATCAGGACAGAGGCATTTAAATTCCACCTTTTTGCCAGCATAAACGCAAGTACCGTTATTCTGACACGGGTTGGAGTCACAAGCCAGCGTTCCTGTGGTAAAGATTTGCAATTATGAGCATTGAGGCAACATTCTTGTCAACATGTATTTGACCCAAATTACGCATGTACGGCAACACACACTAGACACATTGTGCTTTTCAACTATCATTAAAAAGAGATAAAGTCTCTTGATTATGAGATATTATCGCGTAATAACGAAATAACTGTCTCCAAATTACGAGATCGCTTTCTTGTGACTACGAATTAGAAAGGATGTAGAACATTTATAGCTGGGAATAAAAAATGCAACCTCAGATATATACTCCTGGGAGAAATGCCCAGTACCCTTGTTCAACATTATGCACTTGTTATGACGATGTAGAGAGAGTTTACTTTCTTTTCTTTGGGGGGGTATTATACCATTGCTTTTCACATCATTTTTGGGAGGAAACCGTGGTTCTTTAAAGGACCTTGTTGGTTGTTGTTGGGAGACTGCATGCATCAGTAGCAGGTGTGACCACCGCGCTTTGTAAGGAAACTTTGATCCGCCTTAGCATGCTGCTTGTCATCTTGGTGATGTCAATCTGGGGAAGGCCAGCATCCAACATCCCAATGAATCTGTCCCCGTCAAATTCAGACAGCAGTGAGGGACCTTGTCACCCTGGCATCGTCGATTCACATTGATCCCGCCACTGCCAAATCCCCTTATAAAGCCCATAGGCAACCCAACAGCAGACACACTTTTCGCACCTCCCTGGCTGTTGTCTTGTTTTCGCTTATTTGTGTGTGTGTGTGTGTGTGTGTGTGCGTGTGTCTGTGAGTGTGTCTGTGTGTGTCCGTGTGACTGGTCAGGTATACCCTTAGCTATCCCGTTCCTGTTACACCATATTCCATGTGACACCCACATCTTCAACATAAAGGGATATTGAGTGCGGCCCATGTTAAACCGATGGGGGTGCCGTCATTTTCCAAGCAGTATTATGTGCCCGTGGTCACACTTAATGTCCAAATAGAAGAGTTCTATAACCTTGCTTTAGTCGCACTTACGAGATGGCTATCTCGTAATTACAAGATAACTATTTCGTAATTACGATACAGTTATCTCGCAATTACAAGATAGTAACTCGCAATTACGAAACATCGCCTCGTACTTACGAGATACTATCTCGTGTTTTCAAGATTATTATTTCGCAATATATTTTCTCGTAATTGCGAGATAAGTATCTCGTAATTACGAGATGGTAAAGGATCAGACAAAAATATCAACATTTTCAAAAGTGTACACAGAGTACTCTTTCTTGTAACCCCCTCCCTCCCCCAAAAGAGTACTCTACACGTGTTGATTTTTGGCTAAATATTAATCAACATTTTCAAAATTAGCAAAAATTGGTACATTTATCTTAACTCCCACCCACCCCACCCCCACCGCGTACTTTATGTACTAATGTGCCAATGGTGACAAAAATGGCTGGCCCTAAACTCGTAATTACGAGATAAAAAATAACATTAGGTTGGCCCCAATGCACCACCATAGATATGCCACACTGGAGGACAATCATTAATTTGATGCCATGAAAGATATGCGAAACAAAAGCTTACACTTTGAATGAAGGTAGGTACTGAGTTTCATTAGAACATTAAGCTGTCTGGCTGCTTTCTTACACATTTCAGCAACATGAAAATGAAACAAGCTCGTTGTCTCTTTTTGAGCAGTTTTGCATGACCCACAACACAAATGATCTCATCCTTCATTCCACCTCGCACCTTTTTGTGACACATTTCAACACTTCGGTAGCACTTTGAGCTTCAATAAAACAGGATGTTAATGTCTCTCACACTCATGTGAAAGTGCTAAAAACACAGGTCTGTCAATCAAAGTGCTTCTTAGGAGACAAAACCCAGCCTTTGTTTCCAGTATGTGCGCCATCAGCGCGTTTACGTGCTTACGTTCACAAATGTATCCCTGTATGTCCTGGGCTCCATTATATGTACAGCTGTAGTCCATCCACCGGTATGACTTGATCATTAACCTCCGGATGAGCCACCACAAGTAGTTGGACATAACGAGGCAGTCTTCCGCCTGCTTCTGGTCATCCGGCTGACCTTCGTACCAATTGTGCCAAGGCTCTTTGGGTAGCGGCATGCGGGTGCCATCTGCCCACATCCACACACCCTCTGCATAACAATATTTACACCATTATATTTCACAGGGTAAAACAGTCACACATAAGTTCCTTCGAAGTGCCCTGAATGGAAGAAAAATAAAATGTACACGGAATACTTGCAATTGTTTACTTGCTCATGGACGGCCAATCAGCAGGCAGAAGCCACAGACGTTAATATGAACACTTCCTGCAAAATCGCAGCAAAAACATTTGTACAAACAGAAGAAACCTACGCCACGAAAGCAAGCTCATATACAATTGAATAAAAATCAACCAATCAAATGGGAAACAATAACTATCTTAATCGGTAAATAGATAGATAGATAAATAGACAGACAGACAGACAGACAGACAGACACACACACAGACAGACAGATAAATAGATAGATAGATAGATAGATAGATAGACAGATAGACAGATAGATAGATAGATAGATAGATAGATAGATAGATAGATAGATAGATAGATAGATAGATAGATAGATAGATAGATAGATGGATGGATGGATGGATGGATGGATGGATGGATACTTAGACAACTGGATGGATGAATTGATTACCAATTATATAAAAATCGAGGTAACCTTCTCCACTAAGCTCCAACTTTGACGCAGCGGAGCGCTTGGCACATCCGCCCAGTGGTGCTACTGAGTTCATACCTAGGTGGGCGGATTCAGTGTCTGATACGATATACCTAATCTGAGGGCCCGCCGCCGCCAACAACTGTTAATTTTAAGGCGTTGTATTTACATTTTTAGTTAATTCTCACGCTTGAAAGGTCCTATTATGTATCTTACATTACATTTTTTCGACAAATTGACCTTTCGTTAAAACTAATCACACATATTTTTTGGATACTACCTACTCAAAATATCCAATCGGGGCTAACCAAATGACTTGGCTGCCATTTTGAGAATTGCGGATTTCGCACCCAATTGTTTGTAAATGAGGATAGTATTGGGGCGATCGATGGGGGGGGGGGCGAGGTGGGGGTTAAGATATAGTAACCAAAAGTATATTTTTGCAAATATTTCAGAGCATCAGTAATGATATGACATATCCTGTGGCCGCGATATCGAAATCAAATGCAGGTTTGTGCGACTGTCCCGCAATGCATTGCACCATGTTCAAAATAGTGCTCACCAACTGATTTGCCGGCTCAAGGTATCGTGTCGCATTTATATTTGTAACTATTAATGATAACTACTTCAGACACAACCGAACGGGCAGATTAAAGCTAAGATAGTAGGTCATGTCTTAAAAGTAGAAGTACTTTAAGTACTGACTGCATTGGTAAATCGGACAACGTACACCGGAACATAGCGAAATATTACGATAACGATCAGACATGGACCTGTTAACGATACTATGCTGTAGCCTGTTTCACCAAACAACCCTGGCTATGGAGTTATGCAGTTTCCCCAGCCCAAGTTTACCCTCCAGACAAGCTGAAATAAAATGGTGTGTTTGAGATGACTTCACGGCAAATAACGGCGCACGACGGCCACTTTCTCGATGAAACTTTTCAACCGGGGTCGATCAATTTTTATCAGAAAAGGGCGGCTTCAAACAATTTTTTTTGTTACTATTTTTTTTTTGTTTGTTTTTGTTTTTGTTTTTGTTTTTTGTTTGCTTCATAACATTAAGGTGGCGTTGCGCCTTTTCAGTAGGGTGTGATTGAATTGACTTTACTGGAAAATAACGGCACACGACACCCATTTTCTGGATAAAATCTTTCAGCCACGGTCGATCAATTTATATCAGGGAAAGGTGGCTTGAAACTATAGATTTTTTTTTATGTTTCAAAAAAATTATTTCGGGTCGGTCCTTTTCAATAGGGTGAGGCACGGTAGAACCACACATATATCATTTTAGGCCTTGGGTAACTTGGACATTTGTTAAAACATGTTTAAAGTGAATGTTTTTTCTCCTTTTACACATTACCTCCTTTGACCTTAGTTTAATTTGTTACCTAGAAACTGCTGGCGGCACTTGTATACAATCTAAATAAGCAAGCAAAGATACAAACCAATGATCAACTGAAGCAACAGAAAACTGAACCTTCTCTGCAACTCGGATGCACTGGTCCCCCGCTCATAAGAGGCTAACCAGATGTCACCTTCTTGTACTGGAAGTGTTGACATTTGTAATGTACGCGCCCGCCCCTCCCTGCAGAGATGGTTTAAACATATTTTATTCAAAAGAGAAATCAATTGGAGAGAAGGGCAAGGCCTTATATTGATACTTCTTGTCAGAAGAAGATAATATCGCAGGAAAAACGTGACGTCATAGGGTCCAGAGCTAAACATTATACGACAGGCAAGTAAAAAGGCACTGCCAGGAAGAAGAGCACCGCTCCGGATCAACAAAGTCAAGAAAGTCACCACAAATCACAAGACAGATATGTGACGAGTATAGAGAAGCAATCAAATTGCAATTTGATGTCCATCTCATTGACGATTTATAATCATGTAGTACAGCTATGATATAAATGCAAGATTGATTGTAAATCAGTTCATTATGTGACGACACCGGTTTGAAAACGTTTGGCTTTTAGAATGTAATCTTGGACTGCAAGGAATATTTTCTTATAAATTTCAAGAGTGCTTTCGCAAACGCCATATAAAACGGTGTCAAGGCCGAAAGGCGCATAATTGGTTACTATTTTATGGAGGCGATCACGAGGAACAGCACAATAAGGACAAACGAAGAAGAAATGTCAGACATCTTCAATCCCTTGATTGCAACGACACTTTGGTGATTGAGGAACACCAATATCAAATAGATGGGCATTCAATTGGCTGCGGCCCAAACGCAGTCTTGTATGCAAAACGGCGGCAATTCTGTTACCGACATAGTACAATTGTGAATGCTTGAGTGACCGAAGCACAGCTGAGGCTTTTTTTTAAAAGTTGAACTAAAGTAGTTGAGTTTTTCATATCAAGAGGCAATTGGTTCCAAAGTTTTATCATAGAAGGAAAGAGAGAATTCGCATATAATTCAGTTATGGCTCTAAATTGAGGCAAGTCAGGGGCTTATCTTGTTATACACCTTCTGTTAAAACAGTAGAGATGCATTCATCTTACAACGTCACTTGCTGACTGAATTTGGGTGGGTCTTACAAGAAAAGAATTATTATGTTTCAACTCTTTTGGGTTCTGAGTTCCACATTTTATCACCCGAGTACCTGATTCGCCCAACGTATTAAGAGCGCCTGCACAGGAGACGCACAGCACATTAGCAGATTGCCAGAAAGTTGTGCGAGTGTTCTGAATCTTGTACAGCAAGAATCACAGCTTCACTCATACTATCAAACGTGCAAGTGGTAACTATACCAAAGTTTTTATATTTATCCATCCTCTGGAAACCTCAAATCCGAGGACACGCAACACTACACAGTCTCAATTAGCTAAAAAGATGTAACATGATGGGTACTCTTATTTCAATGAAAACAAAATGAATATCCTTGAATTAAATATCTATATCCGAAAATAGAACATAAAGAAAACGGAAGTGACTTATGTCTATCCAGGTGAGTCATATAACAAATTATGTCATGAAGATTTAAATGTCTCAATCTTAGGCTCTCGATGACTATATTACTGGCATTCCAACGGAACTTAAATCGAACATACTGGGACGTACGCAAGGCAAAAAAGACCCATTTCTACCGGAAAGTGACCACGATTGCAAGATTAAGAAAAAAGTACATGCATCACTTAAAAGTTTTTTTTGTTTGTTTTGTTTTGTTTTTACATATACCGGTAATTTACAAAATAAACTTTCCCCGCAGAACCGTCCTGTTCACAAATATACATACATACATACATACATACATACATACATACATACATACATACATACATACATAAATTAATACATACATACATACATACACAGACACATACATACATACATACATACATACACACGTACATACATACATATATACATACGCGCGTATATGAAAGCATGCATACGTACACCCACACCCACACCCTTATATGCATACATACATACATACATACATACATACACACACATGTATATATATATATCTGTATATATATGTATATATATATATATATATATATATATATATATATATATATATATATATATATATATATATATTCATCTATTTATTCTATTGTCAGTTCATTTTTGGTACAAAGTCCATGACATGTCTTCGCAATTATCGTCTGATAAAAAAGTTTCAGAAAAAACAGAAAACACACAAAATCAATGGTGAGATAAAGAAATAAAATCAGAAGCGAAAAAAAAAACCTACATGGCATCACAAAAGCACATATATGATAAGTGATACTGAGGCTTTTACTTGCCCTGAGTTTCATCTGTGCCTCCAATGAAGGCGCTGAGCGTCCGTTTACGCAGTACCTTATTTTCCAGAAATTCTTGCTCTTCGCGATTGTCAACACTGACAAGCAGGCCGCGCTCCTCCTTGCATTTTTTTCTGGTCTGTAGCCCTGTTACATGCAGGTTGTGGAAATATTTGTACGAATGGTTTTGAAAAGTTACCCATTCTTCTGACCAAACGTAATCCGCTGGAAAAGAAATTAAAACATTGCAACAAACAACCAGGGTTCCAGAAATACTATGCTTGAAACTTGTGAAAGGCCATTGTACCGCTGGAAATGACGACTGCTTTAGGACCACGTACTGCCAAATCTGGGCTCAGCAAAAGTTGAGAATTACAGTGTTACCTGGCTATTTTGTACATGGTTGCCCCTGAACAACTTTCACCTCCATAATCTTTCCCTAACAAGTCATATTTCTTTACATTGGACTCAAAATACTTCCACTGCATAGTAATGAACTGTTATGAGTAAAGTCTAGCTGAAATAGCTCTATAATCATCACCCGTCACGGAATATCATTAAAATTTACCATTTACCTTGAGTTTAGATCAAGGCAACTCGTAGCAAATTCCGAAACCCAGGTCTCCCACAGTTGTACTTGTGTCATTTCACATCAATTGAGGAGTTTCAGGGAAGCCTTGTAAGTTGTCCATAAAAAATTAAACGCAATAAAATAACAAACAACAACAACAACACACACGTACACACAAAGGATAAAGTAGCTGACACGTGCACACTTGAAAGGAACTTGGCAGAAAACCATTCCAGGGACACTGAATTCATGAAATGTGTGTCGCGAACATTTATAATCCCCAAAGCATTCACACCTTTTCTCAGCCCAAATGATGTCAGTGCCACTTTAAACTATATTTAAGGGAGCGTTATGTGCAACAGACAGAGCCTTTGTTTGGGTGATCCATCCTTGAAGTTCAGAATTTTATTTCCCCGTTGTCCCTGGCTTTTACCTTCCAACCGAACTGTGCCCAAATAAAAATACCCCCCTCCGTCGAGTGGCGCGTGACTTATTTCACGCGCTCTACATTCATGACTTTGGTCATCATTACAGCTGAGCTTGCCCTGAATATAAGTCAACCGTGGCCACTTCTAGATGCAGTACTTAAAGGCTTGTGTCCTATGCTAAATTTTGCTTCAAAAAAAAAAAAAAAGGGGGGGGGCGGGGGAGGGTGAAGATGGTGGATGAAGATAGGATGTATCTGGTCATGGAAACATCATGCTTGCATTTGACACAAATATTATGAATATTAGGTGAATGCTGGTTAAATAGCAGTCATGCTTCGCATTTGACAACGGTGACTAAGTGTTAGTTCAATGCAGATAATATATATATATATATATATATATATATATATATATATATATGAATAAATATGGCTACATGTTAGATGGGTATAGCTCATAACGCACCATATCCATAGAACGTGCCATAGGAAATGCCTGAAGTCATGGTTATGGTCACATCGGATAAAAATATATGATTTATGTTACTTACCAGTGCTTTACCGCCGACCGACATATAGTCAATAATGCACGTTTTTTACAATAAATACAAAAAAGTGCCAAAACAAATGTAACATTTGTCTGCCTTGTTATCCAGAAAGGAAAGGGAAATTTTGTGGAAATTCAGGTTCGAACATCCGTATCTTTGAAGTGCTGTAAAGAGTCAAATATTTAGTTGTTTTCTTTGGTCTCGTAACATCGAGAATATCAATAAATTATAGACCAATATAACAAAATTTCACCATCGTTAACATTCAGCCAATACCATGCCAATACCAATCATACATCGCTGAATTTGCTGATGATTATTTTTTAATAAAATATAGTATCTAACAGTAAATTTGTTGACATGAGGGATTGTTTTTCAGAAAGTAAAAATTTTCATCCGGTTTTTTCTTTTTTCTTTTTTTTTTTCTTTTTTTTTTTTATTGTATCTTATGCTTTTACATATCATGAAGTTTTCATCTTTTAATAAAAAAAAATCGTCATTTTATGTTTTATTTTTCAAAAGTTTCTCAGCTTTGGATGGGGGAACCCCCTCCTTAACCTTCCACCATCCATCCCTTTCCCAAGGTTTCCCAAACACCTGCTGAGCACCGTAGGTTTTCTCCGGGATCTCCGGTTTCCTCCTACATTAAGTTTGGGATAATTGGGCTAAGATCTTGCCTACTGAACCCGGTGGAAGAACAGCCATAGGCTGAACAGGCTATCAAGTTTAAAGATGTTCAATTATTATGATTATCCCTTTCGCGCCCAGCCTCAGCTACATTTTATCTCAATTTACGTAGCGTTCATCAGCAAAGTTCCCATTCTTAATTTTCAGTTCTAGTAATATACTGACCGACCATGCCTCTACCTACTTTTTTCATTCGTACAACGCTTGTAGAATGACAATGTGGCCCACAGAAAGCTTTTCGTGCACAGTTTGCGTTCCCCAAAACGTGACCAAAATACACTTATCACCAGGTGCGAGCAAGCAGAATAAAAGCAGCCACAGGTACATGGAATACGAAACTCAGAACTCAGAACTCAGAAGTGGTTTATTTGACAGAAATACATACAGGTGAGGTACAAATACGCATACCTAACAGTTCCATTGGGAGATAAGGGTACATGATATAAAAAAAGAGGTTATGTCAGGATGACCCCAGTTAAGGACATGATGTCCACTATCACTGCGGCCACCTAGGATATGAATAAAATAAAACAATTTATTTTTGCAGTAGATTGATCATAATGGAAACAATGGAGGCATACATATAAACTTCCCGGCACTACTACATACCCGGTTGTCTTAGTAACCATAGTCTCGCCTGTGCGGACAAACAGGAAATTTTGGAAATGAAGCATACTTTAATAGTACACGCAGATGGAAATTTATTTTTATATCGAATTTACGAAGCACTGAATGAATATGACTTTGGCATTTGCATAAACTTAAATTTCTCTTAAATTTCTCTGAAAGACACCATTATTTCAGGGATTTAATGCCCAGGAATGAATATATATTCTCCGCAAATGATGTGCGTGATCCAAGTAAATTCATGTAAATAGGTCACGGTACTGAACTGATAATTGACTTTCCTGTTTATTCTGTCTGTGCTGCGTGTGCAGAGGAGTATAAGCCAAGATGAACAGAACGACTTCCTACTCAGTTTGAATTTGGTTTCAAAGTCACAAAATGTCATAGAAAAACAAAACAAAAACAAAAAAACAAAAAACAAAAACACACTAAAACAGAAAAACAAAAAAACAAACAAACGAACAAACAACAACAACAACAAAAAAGGTTAAACACCACTTGCAGAACATCATTGACTTTCCTGTTTATTCTGTTTGTGCTGCTTTTGTAGGGCATTATTAGCCAAGGTGAATAGAATGACTTCCTTCGTAGTTGAAATTTGGTTTCAAAGTCAGAAAATGTTATACAAACAAAACAAACGAAACCAACAAACATCGCTTGCATGGCATTATACCGAAACATACGAGACGTCACATTATTAGCAACAGACATGTTCGTCAGATAAACCTACATGACACACCTGTGTTCAATAGCGCTTCAGCGTGTGAGGTTTGAGATGTTGGCAAAGTATCTAAAATATGCATAGCGTCACTAACTACACATAACTGTATTCGTAATTTATTCATCTCTCTTAACCCTGGATAGCCCTTTCAGAGCATAGCTCGGTTCTTACGAGAGGCCCAACAACAATAGTATCGCGTTATGACGCAACATGCGCGAAAAGGTAGTATGCATGTATGCGTGTAGTACAATACATATTTATCGGATATTTGATTAGGAATTTGCCTCATGCTATGCTTCAAACTTCAAATAAAGGTCGAGTCTTTACTTATATTCCAGCTTCTTACGCGACATTTGTAATCGATAACAAACAAAATAAAGATTTTGAATGCCAGTTTAAGCACCGATAAATGTGTGCAATTTGTCTTAGAATAAATCTAACGGATGTATCAGCTAATTTGCTCCTTGTGCCAATTCTCTGCATGCTTGCATTTGTGCAGGGTAGCAGAAAAAAAAACTGAAACATAAAAATACCTAACATAAAATAACACATATGAAGCACAATTTGTCGGTTAAATAATTAAATAGGAATAGGGTAATGACTACTAGGAAGTAGTTTTGGACAAAAAGACACAAATACAATAGGAAAGATATTCACCCTTCATACACACACACACACATAAATGAATACATGTATATATACAGTTTTATCTGGGCCGATGTGTCTTGTGTCAAATGTGTGCACATGATCTATGTGTCCAGGATTGAAATGACATAGGAGGCAAAGACTGACTGTTACTCACGTGCGCACTCACGGTAGTAGTCATAGCAACAGTTCTCGTATTGGTCACAGAGATTGTTGCAGTAACAGGGTTTTCCGGGAAAGTAGTTCTCGGTGCACCGACCCCAGCAGGAAGTGTCTATGATTGGCCGAGCACTGCTTAGCTGAGTGTCTTCCTGCTGACTGACTGCAAAATTGAAGTGGTACGTTAAATAACTTACAGCACCAGTGACTAGTATAAACATATAGACACAACAGACACAGACACAGACACAGACGCACACACACACATTGCACACATACACACACACAAATACATATATATATATTTATATAGATATATATATATATATATATATATATATATATATATATATATATATATATATATATTGCTTTTGCCACTAGTTTCAGGATTTAGTTCACCATTTCAAGCTTCAACTGCATTGTCTTCTAAAGCCGTTAAAGTAACAATACCCTCACAACCACACGATCTCGTATGAACACCTGAATAAAATATCTGCGACTATCAGTTATATTTGTTTGATACAGACATAAGTTGGAATTGAACAGGGATCATTAAATCCTCAAGCCGCTTGTAACAGGCATCTTAAAAACTGTCCATACAAAACAGACTAGACGGTAAAAAGCAAGCCGACAAACAGACGAATAACAAACAGATAAACAAAAGAAAAATTAAAGGTAAAGGAGACAATTAAAGAAACTATAACCTTTGCTGCTAAGAACATACTTTTCCACAACACAAAGTTAAGTGTAGCAAAACATTGGACAGTTAGTCTGCTTACGAGGAATTGATGTCCATTTTGCGATGTAGAACACTTTACACCAGTAGAAAAATATCCTGGACATGAAGTCTGAATTTTATCTTCACTATGCATCAATAAATTGACAATGAACTAAATTTAAAAGTTAAAGTAAATCGCGAGAAAAACATGCATGCATAAACAGATACGAACTACATACACGTATGAGCCTGCATGTACTTTATAAGGTCACTCGTTATCATGTGACACAGAAAAACACAAAGAAAAAAGTCGCTCTTTTGATTTTACTTGGCATGAAGTACCACCCGCGTTTGCAATGTTCTTATTTAATATCACGATGTACTACGGCATAATAAAAGTTCCTGCCAATCGTCCATTTCATTAGTACATGTACCTGCTTGAGTTAACAATGTACTCAAAAACAGCGGCTGGGTAGCTGGTTTTATTTGACCATTTATAAGAGATACGGGATCCATTTCGTGTAGCATAAATGCATACACCCAGGGTACCACATTCGTACAGCCTTTGTGTATTTGTGTTTTAAACAGAAGTTAATGTCACGGAACTAGCCTATTTGCGTCCCGGCCTTGCCAAGTTGTTCTGCACCCGCAATTGATCCCCTGTCTTGCCTCGCAATTAACCCACAAAGTGCTGATTTAAGATTGAGTCAACAGCTTTCCTCGGGACACTTTGCGCGCAATACGCGCAAAGTGTCCCGAGGAAAGTTGTTGACTAAGGCTACTTTTTGCTTCGGACAAGGCTTGCTGGTGTTTGAATGAAAGGTATCTTCATGAGAAATTTGACTCTTTTAACCATTATATGTTTAATGGTAATGAGAAAGCAACTATAGCCGTGATTAGCACTTTAAGGGCTAAGTTCTGAGACCAGTAGATTCTAAGAAATGTTTGAATGCAAACTACGGGACATCCGTCAAGAAATTTGCTGGTGGGATAAACGTTATCTATCGGTGAAATAATTTGCACTGCGCAGCGCCCCACGAAAAGATTAAATTTATCAAGAGCCATGTCTTTTATGCCGAAACAGCAGATTTCTAAGCCAAGAACCATTATAGCAGAACTTAGTCCCCTTAACAATCTACATATATATTTGTCAATTTTGTTTGATGTAGGTCTTTGTTGTTCATAAAACTTGCTGTCTTTATTCTGGGAACCAAGTAACATGTGTATATACACATATCATTGATCTGTACCACCCCCCCCCCCGAGGGAGGGGCTTCCATGTAGGATTATACTGGGTATGTGCCGCGGGAAAGGCCCTGATTTCATTACTCCCAGGATTAGAAAAGGCCCCCAAAATGCACACACCTGGATTAGGATAAGGGTAACAATTAGGATGCAGATAAGATAGGATATTGTAAAAAAATGTCCGAGGCACACACCCACCGTGATGTTGAGTATGTGCCCCCCCCCCCCCCCGATCTGTAAAGTGCGGGTATTTGCTGCAACAAGCAACTTGTCAACCTTTTATGAAGACATTTTAAAACATAACAAGGCTAAGACTTGTGATCTGGGTACATACAACTTGCAAGGCAATTAACTTTGGGTTATTCCAATTCAACGTGTCTGTTCATGTTTGGAACAGGCAGGGTTCCATATCCAATTGTGGTAGGCAATATGAATAGATTCAAAAGCATTTCAATAGTCACAATGGAGATAATAAATGTGGGTTAAAAAGAGGACTGTAGCAGTCCTGTGCTAGGCTGACCTTTTATGCACAGACTGAAGTCGTCCTGTGAACGTTATGATGATATAAAGGTTAGTTTAGTCATGTTTGTGTAAGACCATCACTGCTGTTGTGAGTATTTACATATTCCCTTGCCGATTTTCCTGATTTTGATAATTTGTTTAAAATCAGAAAAAGACAACATCACCAAATAGCAAACAAATTTGTTGGAGACCACGTCCACGTATATTCCAAAAACTTTTGAAGAGAATCAGACTTCTGGTTTTCGAGACAAAGCCAAGTAAAATGAAAACACACACACAAATATCTAAAACAGCAAAAAACTTCAGCGCGACACGTTTAACAAATTTAGGGTTAGAAGTTCACAAAAAGTCTCCGTGTGCCACACAAAAGCAAGTTAGTTACTCGGTTTCGGAAAAGATTTTTTAAAGATCATATAAATATATTGGAAGAGACAACCCCCACCCCCACCCCCACCCCTCCACCAAGGTGACATGTTTTGGGACATCCCTGCCAAGTCTGAAGTGAATACGGTTGATGGTTCGGAGAAATCCTAAATGTGAATTTCCATTGCAATACCCATTGACTTGCTTGGTAATCAATATTAATTCATGCCGAAATCGATAGGTACCCAAATTGAAAATTTCGTTAAAAATCAGGGATCCGGAGTAGCATCACGTAATGAACTATGTTTTTCTCACCCTTACGTACACTACATTTCGACAAAGTTTCAGAAGAACCTGACCTACTGTTTTGAAGAATTCTAAAATAGCAAAAAACAAAAAAAAACGAAAACACAAAACCAAAACCAAAACCAAAGCAAAACAAAACAAAACAACCCCCCGCCGAAAAACAAAACAAAAAAAAAAAAAAAAACAAAAAAAAAAAAAAAAACAAAAAAAAAACAGAAAGCGTAACAAAATGGGAAAGGTCGCAGCGCCATCGGTGAATAAATTAAGCCCTGAGGTAAACCAACTGTCCCTATGCAATTTCAAAGCAATTGGCTTAGTGGTTTGGGAGAAGATTTATATACAAACATTTTGCCAAACTTTATATAGATAGTTTTATATATTACCACTTAAACAAACTTGGTAGGGACCCACCCAAGGTGGATCTGGATGACGGTTTTCAGGAAGTAGAAATGTGAATTTCCATTGCCATCCCCATTGACAATCAATAGGATAGCATGCATTAACTGACAAGTACCTGCATTAAAAAGTTCGATAAAAATCAGGGATCCAAAGTATCGCCACCTGGTGTATATCTTTGGTTAGCCCTTCCACAACCTATATTTTTACCGATTTTTTTATAATTTTATGGTGTTGTGGAACAAGTAAAAAATAACTTTAACATACAAAAAAAGGAAAAAAGAAAGAGAGAAAGAAAGAAAGAAAGAAAGAAGAAAGAAAGAAAGAAAAGAAAGAAAGAAAGAAAGAAAGAAAGAAAGAAAGAAAGAAAGAAAGAAAGAAAGAAAGAAAGAAAGAAAAAAACCCAATCTGTTGAACAAAGTGAAGTCTTCGGTGTCCAAAAAAGTGCAATTTTGAAACAATCGACAAAGATGCTTTGGATAAGTTTTTTTTGTTTGTTTGTTTGTTTGTTTTGTTTGTTTGTTTTTTTTTTTTTTTTTGTTTGTTTTTTTTTTTTTTTTTGTTTTTCGTTTTTTTTTTTTGTTTTTGTTTTTTTTTTTGTTTGGTGGATGGGTAGCAAAAAACCATTCTTTTTTAATTTAAAGATAAAAGGAGCGTTAACATTTGATGAAACCTAGTCGAGGCCCACCCAAAGTACATCCCCGCCAAGTATGAAGTGAATATGGCCAACTGTTTTTGAGAAGATGTGCAAAATGTTCAATTGCTGATGGACAGTGGAGTATAAGATATGACCAGCTTATGGATAAAGACAGAAGAGCTGCAAAGGGGATTATGGGGCTGTTATATTAATTTCAAATGGTACTGTAGAGAATACAGCATACAGGACACGCGTGTTTTGTTTGACCAATCATATACAACATAAAAACTTAATGTTACAGTCATGTTAATAAAAAACATATTTCCATGGTCCGGGAGGTCCAAATAAGGACAATCCATTGTTCGTATCATGAGTGCCATCCCTTATAATACCTTAACATTTCAACGGGAACACAGTAAAGGTATTACGCTTAGATTCTAAATATAATTCAATATCATCGCAATAGTAAGGAGAATCAGTGATTGCTGATCATTTTCATCATCGTAATCATTATATGGAACAAGTGTTCAAGTATTTTTTTTTTCTTTTGGCACAAAGACTATTG
Organism: Hermodice carunculata; assembly: GCA_964020975.1. Taxonomy (NCBI): domain Eukaryota; kingdom Metazoa; phylum Annelida; class Polychaeta; order Eunicida; family Amphinomidae; genus Hermodice; species Hermodice carunculata. The sequence continues at coordinate 93,095,907 of OZ026622.1, forward strand.
TTTCTGCTCAACCTCATTGCAACTTGTTATTTTCCGTGCTTCAAGCACATCGCTTTTCTGAGCTTCGCCTTTCGGGCAAGGTTTTTTCCACGAATTCCAGGAGAGCCGCGGGCCAGTGAATCTCACCCGGCACCACGGAGGCAACTCAACTGCTTATAGACCATGTTTACTAACCTTGAAATAGTTTAATGCTACTAACTTGTCGGACAAATGCACGTCGCCGTCATAACAACCCGCAGCATTAAAAAAAGGCAACTGAATTCACGATATATACGTAAACCATATACGGATGGATCAAGGAATGGCTTTTGCAGTAGTAGTTTATTGCGTTTAAAATACAGCCAAGGATTTGAAAAAAAACTTCTACCTTTTATGTAGGTAAGGCATCGATGAATCGTTGAAGTATGCATTGTTTTACCATCAATGTAATTATTAATAGTAATTATTATAGACAATAATGTACACATCCTTGCATATGACGGCATATAGCTCCGTAACCCGGGTTTAGTAGGACGGCCAAGACCATCATATCTGTAATGTTCACTTTCCATTCACATGCAAAGGAATTAATGCAGACTGCTCCCCTGAACAATGAACTAACACTGTTCAGATTGAAACATATTTCCAGTTCCACCATTAAGATTCTCTTTATTTTCCTAATTCCATAGTAAACTAGCTGGCTCAAATGAATTGTTGGCACTGGAACAACGATCAAAACAGGGATTGTTGCACGTTGGGTTTGATATCTGGCTTCCGTGCAAATTGTGGAATGGGGAGGATTATAAACACAGAAACAGATTATAAAGTGACACGGGAACAATCAAGGCACAGAAAGTTAGAGAATAGCTTGTGATTTGAGGTTGAATTGGACGGGCATCTGTATCCTTGTATTTGCCGTGGCCTGGATCGGGGTAATTCCGGTGGGAAACGTGTGGAGAATGTTGGTCTCCTTGGCCTTGACACGGCTTGAAAAAAACGTTTAAATTTTGCCGAGTTGCCAACATTCAAACCCTTTCAGGGACATTGAAGTGAGAACGTCAGGGAGAGAGCATATCTACTAAAGAATATGAAAGAAACACTTTGTTTCAATGCGGAAAAAACACCACAAATTGCTCAAAAATTCAGCTAACACGAAAAATACATTATAACTTTTCGCCATAAAGCACAGGGTGTACGCCTGTCTATCACGGAGGGCAAAGGGGCACATCACTGTCACAGACAGCGCTAGACACCCCTTTCTCACTAAATTACTGTCTTTTAGAGGCTGCCTGTAAGATGTATACTTGATTTCCAAAATATTAGGAATACCAAGCTTCCCCGTGCAAAAAAACTCCCCGTATCTCGCCTGGGGAGACTATGATTACTAATATAGTCGGGAATGAAGAAGTGGCGGGAATTAATATGCACGCCTCATATTTCGGGGACTGTCCCTGATGATGACGGACAGTTGGCAAACAATTAGAACTGAGGAGCCTCGATTTCATTCAACGACATTGTAAATTTTCAAAATGGAGCACAGGGTAACAAAAATAGGTTGACCTTCGGGTGAATCCCCCAGCACCGACGATGGGTGCAAATGTAAACAAAACGTGCGCAATCGCTTCCCTTTTATGGAAAGAACTTTAATGTAATAAAAATTAATGTTGTTTGAATTTACTTTTGAAAGTGATTCTTATTAGTTGAAATAGTGAATCATTTGTGTCTTTAGTTTAGTTTAAACGTATTTATTTGATCTGGATAGCCCTATAGTACATCGAGATGACTAATACATGGGTTCTCCAGAACATGGAGACACACAGTAGGTATATACGAGACACACATGACAAAACAAATGTTACCAATGTATTATATCTGTGTAAACTCTGTAAAAATATCAAAATTTGATTACTTGTAAGATACAAGTTAAACCAATATGAAGTAGATTACTAACTTGCAAAACTACCAGAAAAGTCGGGTGAATTTTCCAAGCCTGGCCTACTTAATCGGTGTTTTTAAGTTTCTCTTGTTTTTATGTATGTGTGTGTGTGTGTGTGTGTGTGTGTGTGTGTGTACTCCTCACAATATGTACCATTCATTATGCAAACACCCCAGTGAGTCAGTTCTCCAACCTTTTTGGATAGACAAGCAGCAACCCAGTTGCACAAATCCATGCACTGGCGTCTGCATGTCTTGGGGGTTTGTAGGGGATTTTCTGTGTCACTACAAAGTCTACTACTGCACCCAAAAAGTTCATGTAACTGTCCATCATTAGGCCTGTTTTCCGTTGCTGGGGTAGGCTTGCTTCTGAATTCCCACAGAGGTAGGCTTGCAGTTTGAAAATGTGCGGTTTCACTGCCTGACGGTTCAGCTGGTGTTCCCAAATTTTTCATTGGTTGGCAGATCACTACACCACAAGGGGGCACCAGGTGTCACAGTTAATTTCAATTTGCGATTGCTTTATTATCGCCAAGCAATATAAATTTAATATTAAACTTCAGAAATTATTTTATATATTTTTGTCATTTATTTGATGTTTTACCATAAAGAATACACATGAACATAATGGATACAAACTTAAATTTTTACCAATTTTCAGTGAATGAATGAAGATGGCTATCACACCTTGCCTTCATAATATGCGTGCTAGTCTCGTGTTGTGATAGATGATAGAGGACAACTCGGTAGCACCCAATAGGGCTTGGCACTTTCTCTGCTAGGGACTTCCGGTTTACATAATATTCCATTAGTATGGCCCCATATAATGAAAATATGAACATCGACATTGATAGGGTACCAACGTAACAATGCGTTGCTGAATGAAATTGGACATTCAGTTCGCCAGTGGAATGAAGTGACAGGTTCACTGACTTCAACATTTCAAATTAAGAAGTAAAGAACATGTGAAATTTTATAAATGTTAAATAAATGCATGTATAATGAAGGACAAGACTTCAAAACATCAGGAAATTTATGATATCGATAATGATTTTCCTGTTTGAAAAGCACAGGTACGTTTTCAGCATTTCTATTAATTTTAATAAGCATGTTTCACCTGTAGGCATTTCCCTACACAGGTCAGCAGCAGTCATATCTCCACGTGCACGGCACGTCAACGAGGCCAGGCGCGTGCGCAGTATAAACCCGGGAGTATTAGGTCCCTTGAGCTATTGTCAATAGCGTCTTTTGCAGGTCATCCCCTTAATTAAAATCGCTTCACTGGTCAAAAGAATTTAGAAATCTCTGGTTTTTGGTGTGAACTAAGATATTGGCATTTGAAACAAAATGCAATCAAAAAATTGGCATGTCACGGTGCTACTTTTGTCGCTATGTGGCGCTACATGTAAGGACTACAGAAATTTGATAGCAAACATTATATGTGTGGGTAAAAGCAAAAAAAAAAATAAAAAATAATAATAATAATTAAGAATGCAAAAATATGCATAAAATAACTCAATATGAGTGTATGCAATGTACATCAAGCCTTTTAGTAACAAATATGTAGACAAAACATGCTGGAATGTGACTTTAAATTCATCTCGTCTTGCAAAAATGTATAATTACTCAAATTATTTTTAAGTTTGAAAAAGAAAAAATATTTGCAAATCCCTGAAAAATTGCAGGGGGTTTCCAAAATATGCACTAATTTCATTGATTGACAAAAAAAGATATCATACGGTGCTATTTTTCCCCCAATTGTACAAAGAATTAATGCATGTTGACTTAATTTGTTCTAAATTCATAGGTACAAGGTATCCTTTCATTGTCTAACTTCGATAACAAATCAATATACATGTATGTAGGTTAAATAAACGGCAGTACGTCGTTAATTTTATATTCCAGTCATAATATATACTTTCATAGTTTACTGAGAAGAGGCAAACATTTTAAGATTCTCTCCATAGTCCAATACAGCAATGTGGAAAAAGAGTTAAAAATAAGAATATCAAAATTATATATGCCTTAATACATTGTCGAATGGTAACACAGGCAGCACATTATCAAATATGCCTGTGCCACCTTTTGACGCTGGGGTATTACTGTGGTTCCCCCCCCCCCCCCATCCCCAGTTGAGACAGCGTTTATCGTGCCACATTCATAAGAAATGTAAAGTACACTGGCCAAGCCATATTGTTTTTCTGATTCTGTATTTTTTAGGGACAATGGATTTTTTTTTATATTCCTCGCATACAAGATTATCGGCTAGTACACTTTAATAACTGTCAGTGTTTACATGTGCATGTGGCATTTGGGGGGGGGGGGGGTGGGCGTGGCACTTTCGACGGTGGCTTGGTCAGCGTTCGCTGATTGTGTGCATGCGTTTTGGTCTACCACTGCCGTGTTTTGACGTATTCTGCCTTGTTTTAAAGCATTTAGTCCTTTGTTTTGGCATTTGTTAACAAACCGCCCATTCTTTTTCCTTTTCACTCTTCGTAAACAATCCATATTTCTCAAACGGAACTGTGCATAATAGGAAAAGTGAACAGCAGCTAGTGCAGGTATCGACAAATACCAGCTCTAACTGTATAGAGGCATTGGACCATAAATGGTTGCGCATATCGCGGTGTACCGAACGTCTTTAAGAGAAAAAATTTAAAAGGTTCATGGTCTGGCAAAGTAAAGGGTGGAAGCGGGTGGAGGAAGGACAGAAACTGCTGCTCCACCCTATAAGCCCATTTCTTTCGCTCACAAGATGCAAGATTTTTATTTACAGTATCAAACACAGTAAGATATTTAAACATCAATGCTGCTGAGCAATTCGTTCACTTTTCCTGTGCTCTTGAGAATGACACTATTAGTATTAAGGAAAAAATCGCAATACTTGTTGGAGACTAAATTGTTAACGCGCCCCATGAAGCGGTACAAAAGATTGACTTATTAAAAAGTCGTAGCCTGGAGCAGGAATTGGCACTGGATTGTAACGAACAATATTCACGACAAAACTGTCTCAGAATAGTGAATAACTGGCAAGAGACTGAGGCACTAACTCTATATCCAAACAGTTCTGCAAGAATTGGGGGTGGATACTGATGATCGCGACACCAAGTCGTTCACATCGTGTTGGGAGGCCGAAGGCCAGGTGCTGCCACACAGTATAGAGCTGTGGTAATCTGGTACACCTCATACAGGGCAAGACAAAAGGGCAATGCCAACGGACTGAAATTAAAGGTCCGCAGTCATATACATGTATGTGTTAATAAAGGCTACACAAAGAAACGAAATTACCTGGCGTACGAGGCAAGAAAACTGGGGCAGAATGGTCATATCAAAGACATGCGGGTCTTTAACGGGGAAATTTCCAAGAAAGACCACGCGGTTCGCCGCCCCATGTATTTACCTTCTCATGAATTTCAGCTTGTGCAGGTTCAATTGAATGGAATTAGTGTCATTCCGGTTCTTTCTGAGTGCATCAAAGTAAAATGTATGTTAAATTACGCTTATGGAGAGTGATACTAGTAACGCCATTTTAGATGGGCGTGGCGGTGTTGACGTCCATTCTCTTACTACTTTATTGTTGTCTTTATTATCAAACTCAATTTATGATAAAAATGACTCCCAATTTCTTTGAAACTAAGCTTATACAACGATCACCTTATTATGATCATGACCCACTTATTATCCATCCCAAAATAAATCATTTTTACGTAACATTTATAAGTTAAAAATGAGAGTCATTAAATTCAAAATTTGATGAGTTGAAAGTTCTTTTACAGAATTTCGATTACCTACTTTTGTTTGCAAAAACGTGGTTAACAGATCACTAAGGCGTGTTCCCTTTTACAGTTAGATAGTTATACGCTAGTTTCTCAAGTCAAAATATGTACTGCTCGAGGTGGCTTAGCTATATACATTAGTTCTTACTCATTTTAAGGTCATCTGCAATTTGATTGCATGGTTACCACAATTTAGAAAGTTGATGTTTAGAGTGGTTAGAGACGATATATAAAAACCAAAATGATAAATTTCATTTTGGAACAGTGTTTTTTCAGCTGTAAATGTGCGCCACATTTGCTACCTTAAAGCGAGGGAATTTTCTCCGATCGTGGCCCGATGTGGGTAAGAGTAAGGACGTCACAAACAAAACCCGCTGGGTGGGGTGAATGCGTTATAAGCCATCGTGCCTTCAGTTAGCCAAGTGTAACGGTACAACTGAGCACATTGATTCCGGAGAGTCTGATTTGAGTTTTTAATGTACATGTTTGACGAGGTCGAAGAAGAATTAATTAGTGAATGTCTAACAGCAGAGGAAAAGCCCATGGCCCATTCGGCCTTACCAGGGTTGCCAAAATTGGAAGAAAAAAAGACCCTGAGATTTCACGGCGTACTGTCGAGGGAGCGAAGCGACCGAGGGGGGGGGGGGGTGTGAGGGGGCTGTCCCCCTCCCAAGGCCAGAAAGTTTTTCCAAAAGGTAAGTTTAAATGGTGCATTTTTGTGGATTCTGGAGACCAAATTTTGTTGATAAAAGGATCCTTGTATAATGCTTTAAAACACTGTAGATATGTCAATATTGTCCCAAAACGGCAGACTAACAAACATGGAATAAGATATTTTATTCCCATATACCAGACAATGAAGTCAAATTTGGTGTAAGTATTCTCATGCTTACTATACTAGCTAGCACCTAAAATGCTACAACTTTGCTTTTTGGTTCATTGGATGTGGCCATGTCACAAACTTATAAAAGAAAGTTTGAATGAAAATAGTATCTATAAAAGTTTTAAAGCTATTCAACATTTCAATGTTTTGTATATGTCTTATTTGCATAAATTGAAAACCTACAACTTTGGTTTATGGTTCACTGGATACAGCTTTCCCACAAACCTATAAATTAGTGTTAAAATGGCATGTCTATGTTTTATAATTTTGGAGATATTCAAATTTGAAATCTTTTAAAGCTCCTTATTAACATAATTTGAACTTCTATTTAACTTATACTGTCCGTAATATTGGTAGGTGTCACAAACCTATATATGCACATTGAAATTTTGAGTATCTGTATATTTTGAAAGATATGGAGCTTTTAAATTTTAATTGCCCCTAAATTTGCATACTTTTAAACATCATGACGATTCCAAATGAGGTGCACAATTTCACTGGATAGGTCACTCTCCATAGCAAGTTTGCTGGTTTTCGGAAAAGTAGTGCTTAAAAAAAGCTGTAGACAAACTTGGTCGTGAAGAAAAAAGGAAAGAAAGAAAGAAAGAAAGAAGGAAGGAAGAAAGGAGGAAAGGAAAGGAAGAAAGAATAAATGAAAAAGAAAGAAAATTCCAGTGTTTATTAAAACAGTGAAACCTTTCTACAGTGAACACCCTTGGGACCAGAGAATCTGCCCACTCCTGAGGGGTTCAGCCCTTCTGGGGAGTATGGATGACTATGTGTGCATGTATATGTACATTTTTCATTCATGCACATATATACATGTATATACAGTGTATACAGATAATAATTCAAGGGGATGTGTATACATGCAATGCAAAACTGTCTCTCTTCCTTTTTTACATGAACAAATTTTAACAGAAGCTGTCAAGAAACTACACACAGTGTATATTCTCAAGCAGGCTTCTAATTGTAGATTTACCCAGCCTCGTTCTGAGTTTAGGGTGTCTCAGTATATTCTCTGTTTGATGCTGCACATGACGTTGGCCTGGTGTGTGATACACCAGTCTCTTTTAAACTTCTAAAACTGCATTGATTTTGTAAAACAGTCATATTGACATGTTTATGCTATAGTCAGGGGAGAGGACTGCATATGCAGCCACTTCACTGCTAATTTAATCTCTGTATAAACAGATCTGCTGATGCCCTGAACCCATATTATACCCTCATTCTGCAGTTATTTTGGACTTTAATTTCCTTTATGGGCGGGTCCATTAGCATACAAAGCTTGTTGATGTTCCATTTGACAGGTCTGACCCTCCTCTTCCTGAATATATACATATTTGATACCCTTACCTCAACCATAAAGGACTGGGATTGGCTGAAAGGCTGCCTTGTCATAGAGCCCAAGAAAGACAATTTAGTAATTGACAAAAACCAGATTGGAACCCAAGAGATTCTAACACCACAGGAATGTTTATTGAGGCTATCTGATGTCATGGAAGTGTAAATTAGTCAGTTATTAGCGAAAAAGAACATGTGTTTCCTGGACAAGGGTCATTTTGAATTTCTTTACTGCTTGGTCCAAGAGGGCTTTCCTCGTAATCATCATTCTAAATGATGCTGACGGTCATTAACTTTTGATAAAATAAAGTTTGAAAATCCAATTTTCGTATGTATCAAATCTGAAGGCCATTTTTCTTTTGTTATTGTTTGTATGGAATTTTACGGTGGGGGAGCAGTCAGGGAGGCAGGCTGATCATGTGACCACCACGTTACCTGCTGAATGGCCGTTAACACTTACCCTGGTACTTTGGCTGTCTGCTAGTGCAGCACATGCATGTGGGTTTTGCCAGTTACAAATGGGTACAATGTTACAGCAATGAAACTACCTTTCATGTCCATAAGATGAATACCGTTTGACAGGATGTGTGCAAATCCCATCCTCTGACAGGAAATACCCCTTTCCAGTTATTTTGGAATGCTGATGGAACAGATCAATGTATTAAAGAGGGGCTACTACCGAATATTGACAATAACAAATATTTTTGATAGTATGTAAGGATCTATAAACTACCACAGTCTATGTCATCATTCCTTCCCATTTTATTATCATGAACCAAGTAGTCTTCCTAAGTATGATGCAACTTGTAGACATCAGTCTATTCATATTTGTGCATGCTTTGTTGCATTGAACACTGACCTGGCTGCCTGTGGCAGTGGAGTGTGGTCGTGTGCTTGTACGGTTCCTAACCTGGCAACCTAACTGCAATGAATAATACTGCTTACTGTGGCATTCAGTTGAATCTGTTATGTCTTACCCTATTCATCAGTAATGTGGTGTTCCAATTTTCTAAGTTACCCCATGTCTGTCTTGTGTAAACATGGCAAAAACAATCACACACAGCATTCTGTGTGCTACTGGAGGGATACACAGACTAACAAGCATGCTGCCGGTAGTCTGATATCAAACCGAGGCTCTCTATCTTGGCTAAAACTATTAATTACCAAAGCGGGCCCCAGAATCCTGTCTGATGAATATGTACCTGTGTTCCAAGACAAGCACTATAGTGTCTCAGTATTGGCTGTGGAGAACAGGCTTCATCTCACTGGTTACGCGAAAACAAAGACATGAAAGTGTCCACTCAGATGACACAAATTCTACCCTGCTTGGTCTGGCCAACTCAGCTCTGTATGTGGTCAATTTTTAACAGAGGGTACACTCAGGCTTGTTTTGTCTAGAAGTCTGGAGCTTGTGTTCTCTTGAGACTGATAAGGTCAGCAGACTAACATTGCCTCAGGCAAAAACAGGCCAGCTAGGACACCAGTTTTAGTCATGGTCTGACAGGTCTGTGCTGCTCTTGTGGAAACTATTGCCTGCCTGGTACATATGGCAGTATGGAGTTGATCTGTTCTTGCTTGACCGGGCGGGGTGGGGGAGGGGTGGTTAGGTGGTGGTGGTGGGCAGATTGGCCAGCGTGCCGTTAACGACCGCGGAATCTGGCTATGATTGGTCAGGTATGTCCGGACGATATCACCCACAGCCAGAGTTGTTGCTTTGCCATAAGCATTGGTTTCCTTGAACAATGATGGGACTGCATCTGGCAAAAGCCATAATTTTTGCCAAACCCATTCTAAATATCGTCTAGTAGGAGGAATTAAAGTCATTTTTCACACAGTGTTTGCTGCATAGATGCGATCGGCCTGGCAAGGCCCTGGGAACCAATCAGGTCATGCAAGTTTAGCAGGAACACATGATTTTGTTTCGCTTATTAACTTTTTAATTTAAAAAAAAAGTAAGCACTTGGTGAAAGGTTAACAGGTTGTCTCTGTATATTAATAAAACTAAATTCATGGTTTTCTATCAACCACAAAGATCATTGTGCTGTGGGTTGTGTTCTCCGACCCATACATTTAGTTATGATTGATGTAGAGTGTGTTCATAATGTTCCAGATTCATAAACTGTGAACTCAGCTGACTGACTGATCAGGAGCATCAAAAAGTGATTGGCCTACCAGGCCTCTTCTTATTTTCAACAGAAGTGATAAACTTTGGGTTTTGAGTGGTTAGGCCTATACATTTTGGAAACACTGTAGTCTGTAGTTGGTATGGAATATTTCAAAGGCTTTTGTGGGTGACTGCCAGTGTCAGGTCAGGAGTGAAGTTTGTTTCTTCACACTGGTGTTTGAAGATGAATGTTGATACTTTGGTAACTTTGGAATCTCTTTGCTGTCATTGTTTGTTTTGTAATTTGTCGCGTGTTAATGCCGGAATAATTTTTAACGACAAGGTGGTCACATGTGGCTATCATACCGGAAGGTAAAAATCCCAAAGTAAGTCTCCGTAAGCTGTTAACAGTGCCGCCCTTCTATACAAGAGGTAATGATACACCCATTATATGGCACGGGCACCGGTGTGGGACAACCTTGTGTTGTTAAATCAGACATCAAGTGAACTATAACCAGAAGTTTTTAACTTACAAGACGTTTCTTCAATGATGATGTTCTATAAGTATTTAAAGTATAAAAGCATATTTTATATTAATACCAAGTAAAGAACACATTGTGAATCAGTAAAACACTCCAAGTCATGAAGCTGATCGTATAGAATTGGTAATCAGACACACTAGATTAGGCCACATACTCACCCGAAAATAGATATGAAATAAAATTTACCCCCACTCACAAGGATAATATGTGAAAAATTGTGCAACAAACTACTCACGCACAGCAGGCGCAAGCAGGGGGAGGGGGGGGGGGTCGGTATTAATCTGTTATTTTTCATCAACATAAAAATTGCGACTGTTCCTATCTTTATGTATTATATAGCCTTTTGGTGAAAGGTGCTCACTAGGAGGCTACATGTGTAGCCTCCTTGGTGCACATGACTAACTCATTTTAGAATCACATTCGCTAAACTGCATAAGGAATAATAATGATAGTGACAATAGGTGATAAGAATAGTGACGATACTGATAATAAAAGGTATGCGCATTGGTAATCTTTAAAGCAGTTTAGTTACAAAAAAGCTCCGTGATTTTTTGGGTGTGTGCGTAAAACATGTTCTACCATTTAAATGCAAAGAAAACAAACAAAAAAAAAACCCAACAAACACACAAACAAAGAAAAAAAAGCAAAACAAAACAAGAACACCCCCTCCCCCCGAAAAAAAAAAAGAAAAAAAAAAACAAACAAACCCAAAAAGACAAAAACAAAAAAAAAACAAAAACAAAACAAAACAAAAGCAGACAAACAAACAAACAAAAACAAAAACACCCCCAGCCATTTGCCTGATATATGATCTTTGGACAGATGTACACTGTAAAAGGATTATGGGGCTTAATCGATTGCTCGATCATTCTGTCTGAATGATTCCATTTCTTAGTTTACAGTCAGTTAATACCTCTTAGTTCAGCATGTCAGAGGAAACTCTATCAGAAAGGGCGATTGATCACTATAGCCACCCTGTCTTTGCGCACCGCGTATTATCACACATTTCTGCGATATGGGGCCTTAAAAGACCGTTGTTATTCCCGACGGGTCAAACTCCTCCTCCGTCAATATCCAGCAAAGGCGATTCTGATGACCCTGTCACAGATTACACAACTATTTTTCATGATCCTTGCATTGCAGACATGTCGGAGGAAATTGTTGGTCTTGCTGCCGATGCTATAATGATTGAACTAACGAAACGTGTCGATGACCTTGAAACCAAGGCGAAAACCAAGAAGTATCAATTGCTGATGTTAATACAAAAATACTGATCCAAAATCCACGGAGGAGCAATAAAATTACAAGATTAAGGTGTCTGACGAAATTGCTGACAATGTGATAAGCAGTTTGGCAGAAAAAAAATGTTCATAGATGTGGTTAAAGAGGTTTGGATCTAGAAATGAAAATACAGATAAGATCATTTTGAGTTATACAAAAAGACTCGATGTCTTGCTGAATCTGAATGAAATTGCCTGAAACCACATAGTTGGTAAAAGTTTTGAGAAGAACCATGGGCAATAATTGGGATATAAATGACGCACCATGTTTGTCAAAGCTTGTACAGGGCACGGAAGAGAAACGATGGTGTGCTTGTATCTGAGGACCTGATTACGAAGGACCCTAGCATCATGTACGCTGGACTAGAGGAAAAAGATAAGATTCCTGCATGTGGTACCGTGGCGATAGACTGCATGTCAGTGGAGTACTGGGTCTGTACAGGGCCGTATTGTATAGTTCTATAATTGAGATTATTTTAAAGTTCGTAGTAATTGATGATAATGCCAATGACAATGACTTTTTGCTTCAGAAATATAAAAAAAGTTAATGCCTCAGTTAAATATCTAAACATAATTGTCAGCGTAGAGCCTTACTGCTCTCGTCCTTGTGTGAAGGTCGGTGTTGGCACACATCTTTATATTCTTTTTTCTGCGAATGAAACAGAAAGTACCGTTTTCTCTATTGAAACGTGTGGGTTTTAATTTCCGCGCATTAAATCTTTGCGTAGTATACGTGGTTTTTTCTCATGTATTTGTGTATATCATTTTTCATTATCCTAATTGTCTCGGCGTAATACAAGTGTCCTTCATAATGATTGTATGTTACCTGCGAGCAGTTGAAGAACCGTTCTATTTTTTCCGAGTCATGTGTTTCTATTCGTCTTTACTTCCAAAACATTAGTTGCTCAACCCCAGAGAGAGCACTAAGAATGCTATTGTACAACCTTGAGCATATTTCATGCTTTTGTGATTTTGCTTAACTTGCATGCAATGATATACTTGCTTCTCAATAATATTCAGTCGGGTTTTCCCGTGTCTCAGTGATCGGCGTTTCGATTTCAATCACATTAATTTATTTATTGAGCAGATTAAAGCCCTTTCAAAAACTTTGTATCACCTACATTGTCTGTTCGTGGAAGCACACTAAATGAGAATTACATGCACCCTACTATTTTGGCCATTACATGTGTGTGCCTTTAAATTGCTATAATAAGTTTGTATGCAACAATATATATATATATATATATATATATATATATATATATATATATATATATATATATATATATATATATATATATATATGTGGGGGTGGGTGGGTGGGGGGATCTCAACATACGATATCAAGTAAGCACAAGCTATTCCATTTAGAAAATTATCACCATACATTTCAATAGAATATGATATCCAGCCATTATGCAATTACACTGTTTTCCGCATGGTTTTCCCGGCTCAAATGTATAAAACTCGACAATAAAAGGAACTTGTATGCAGTGCTGCAGACCAGGGCGCACAATAATTGCTATGGCAAGAAGTGTGAATGCATCTGAAACAAAAGAAACCGTCTTTGCAATAAACATATTTTTTATCTTTTGGGTAAATACGAACTATAAATTTATATGTTTCAGCTATACATACCAAGGAACATTGCCTTTGGTCGGAATTGACTTGGATTTGTTTCGTTAGGACTACGGTTTGGATATGGTAATGACACTGTCTAATATGTAATACAACAGTTTAGTAGGAGGAGAGCACTTTCCAACAATTTTGTATTACATGAGAGGTTTATCCACTACAATGTCATACGTATTCTAATATTAGTTGCTTTGAACATTATAATCAGCCCCCGCTCTTGCAAAAAGAGGCAACTACTCCTACTCTGCATGGTTATATGGTAACACTAATAACGAGGTAACAATAACTGAACAAGTAATGATCATAGCACTATCATTATTGATAGTAAGACTAAAAGTGATACTAATAATAGGTATAACAATAGCTATCTTAATCAACATTATTGTTATCAATATGTCTGTGTGCCAACACAGTCATTCTCTTTTTCTTTCTTTCTTTCTTTCTTTCTTTCTTTCTTTCTTTCTTTCTTTCTTTCTTTCTTTCTTTCTTTCTTTCTTTCTTTGTATAGGAAACATGCAGGAGTTCTTTATGATCTCAATATAAAACGTCTTCAATAAAATTCATACAGGGGTGTCGCGCAAATGAAGAGGTCATATAGTGCAGTTCCTATGTCCAAATGTTGTCTGAGTCTGGATGGGGCTTATATTTGGACTTTGTACCATGTCATACTTTGGGTTACTCTAGCTTATCACAGTTTGCAGAAGATAATTCTTGTAAACATCGGATGTTAGCTGAATAATTTAAATTAGCATGATAAATGTTAAACTGTTGTTCCTGAATCTGCCATCGTCAGGATGATGGCTGTTGAGATGGTCACTGAAGTACCCGGCTAGGTCTTTGAACTTCTTGAAGACTGCTGATGCAGTAAACATCGTGCTTTACAAAGTGGGTCACTCTTTGTTGAACAATATCCAAAGAACACATATTTTGTCAAAAGCGTGGGTCGCATATAGCCACACTGTGTTGTAATGTAGATGCACTTATAAGAAATATGTCGCCTCTTTCAGTTTCTGCTGACAGCTATGAAGATAGCACCACCAAAAGGCTAAACTGTGGTGTTGTTTGCTTTCCGGCAAACCAAGCTGCTTTGAGCAGACCATTAAAAGTTGTAGTATCCTTAATATGTACTGCTTTGAACTTCTGGCTGGATTCCTTTACTTATTGGGTATCCTTGTAAAAGGTTTCGACCTATTGGTCCTCTAATAAAAACACATTTCTGGCATATCATTGCACCCTTCATGTGTCGTTTTAGGGGTCAAGTGGGTTCAGGTCTACCTGGAATGTTAGCTGGTATTCAAGCTAATTTATCATCCTGTCGACCATAAAATGACCAGCAGACAAATGAACCATGGATTTAGTGTATTGCTCAAGTTGTTCATGTGTAGCAGAAACAGTATGGACCTAGGGCAATGCAGTAAGGTCTGTCAGACTTTTCGCACACAGGACTAGATGTATCAGCGTTCGCAACAGCTGACTGGTTTCTGTATTTGAATAAGTTGGCAATCCAATTGTGGATCTTGCCATCTATCTCATATAAATCTAGGTCACAAAGTGCGTTATCATGAGGCACTGTGTCAAAGGCCTTGTTGGCGTCCACCATTATGAGGCACTGTATCAAATGCCTTGTTGGGGTCCACCATTACTTTGCCAATTTGGATGTTTTTATCCCAAAGATCCGTAATAGCTGTTATGCGCTTTGTGCTTGGGAGCATACCTATCCAAAACTTTGTTGGAAGGCTTGTAAGATGTTATAAGTTTTAGATGCCACACATCTACCAACAATGTGCTCCAACAAGTTGTAGCCAAGCTAGGTGATAGTGGCATCTAGTTTTCAGATTGGTGCATATTGGCTTTTAGGGGTGTAATAATTGGCCGTGTTCAGTTCTTTGTGAAGGTTCTTGCATGATTTGGTGGCTGAAATAAAGTGCACAAGGCTGTCTTGAACTCAACTCCTATGTCTTTCAGCAATCTTGATTGAACACAGGGTGGACTTGCTTTTATATCTTGGCGCAGTTTTTATGTGCTCCAATCATACCAAGAGGTCATCTGTGGCTGGGTATCTTTGTTCATTAAGTTTGGATATGCTGTTTGTATCTACATTCGTGAAATCGCATTTGAATTGACGACGCAGGGTTTTTTGCTTTATTTGGTAACAGTTGTGTTGTCTCCTACCTAATTAAAGTTTTTTTTATGTTTTTGCCTTGATGACTTAATCATATGGGCAATTTTCGTTTTTGTTTTTTTTTTTGTTTTTTTTGTTTTTTTTTGATAGTGAAAGCCTCCTCAGTTTGTATTGTGTTGAGGTCATCTTCAAAGGAATCACTTTATTTATCGTGAACATCAAATTGTTAGTTATCAAGGTCCAGTAATTTTCTGAACGTAATTTTCACTACCTCTTTTGTAAAGCATTATCTGAGTTCCATTGTGGCTGGCATGTCATGTACCAACCTGGTTTTTAAATAGGCAAATCAGTTTTATTTCTTTCATATTTTTTGGTTATATGTGACTGTCAATTAACGTTTTCGTAGTCAGCTATTTCCGGCACTAGAAACATGGCTTAAGTTAAACTTGATTTAATAGTAAAAAGAGATCTAAAACCTTTCATTCTTTTGTCGGTTCCCGCTTCTGTTTTAGGTGGTGGTCACTTATAATCGACAAATATTTTTGTGCACCTGAGTATGACTTGAGCTTGATTGGACGGAGCAGGTGTCCCAATTTACATTTATTATGGCTGCGGGTTACTAAACCGAAACTGCTTCACCGCCTTATTCTCCATGTCGATTTTGAGCATTCTGTTTCATGGCTTGTTTGTTCCACAAAATACACCACATTCATCAAAATGTCTGACTTTACTATAGCAAATGTGTTAAGGAAGCATGGCTTCCGATGTTTTAATGCTGTTGTCATTTTTGAATGATACAGTTCCAGTTCATTGCAATTTAAAGGCTTAGCTATAGCAACTCTTTTGCCCAGCTAATGACTAAAATTAAAGATATGGTTCAGTCTCCATTTTGTTTTTTGTTACGCAATGGGGCACTAGATTTTGGTCAGTAGAATGTTCGAGAGAAACGCTTGGAAGAGGTTTGGTGTAAGGGGGCTACAGCGTATCTGGCGCTAATACGTGTGTGACGGTGGACAGGATAATTCTCCAAGCTGATTTCGGGCTGTTGAAAGCGTTAGAGTTAAAAGCGCGGTCAACAAACGCTAATGAAGCATTCAATTCTTAGGCTTGGACCAAAAAAGTGCACGTTTATTTTATGCTACCAATTGATAGAATCTTAATGGGGCACAGTTAAAATGCAAGGTACTGCATTTTTGCCAAGGCCATACAGTACAACAATTTGCCAACCTGCCACGAGAAAAAGTTTGATGCAACCATTTTGGCACTTATTTATTCGAATTAATCATTATTTTCCGAAAATTTCGTAGGAGACAGAAACAACAAACGTATTTTGTCTAATATATGTGGAATACATCTCGTCCATGAAAACTTACCACAGACTGTGGCGGTACATAGTTCACCAGACTGAGGGATATTCATTGTGCGATTAAATTGATGTGTGACTTAAAATTACCGAGTCATTGTACGCATAATATTTCTTTGGTGAAATAACCCCGGGCGCATTCCTGATACGTGTTGCCATATTATTTACAAGTCATATTTGCATATTTACAAATAACATTTTGTACTTTACTTGATCACACAACCACGAAATGTAGAATTAATGAAAGGGTTTTAATAGAAAGTTTGGATATTTATGACTTTGAATCCCAATGGGGTCGTTATTTCTGGTACCCGGGGGCTCTGTTTAAAAAGAAACCAGCCCACGGGTCTTACGAGATGTAAAGAAACTTAAATTGTTCCTTTGTTTGGTGTAATGTTCATGACTTTCTGAATTTTGCATGAAATTTGTTGACGAGACAGAAGTAAACTTTCCTTTGTGCCTTATACAGAAATACTACATGGAGGAACTTAATGAAGTTGAGAATGGTCATCAACTTAAATCCAAAAATTGGCTTAGTGTGTGCGCTCTATGGAGCAGAAATGCTCAGGCATAATATTTTTCCCGGAGTTTGTATGAGGATCCAGGTTAGTTGTTATGTGAATTTGCTAGAGGTATTACAGTAAATGAAGTAGGGATACCCTAAAGAAAATTATGTAATTTAAAAATAGCTCTTCTAATGCTATATCGAAATTGTTTTTAAAATACCGACTCAGACTCAGACTCAGACTCAGATGACATTTATTTGACACATCAATAACAATACATACATAAGGAATACAATTTTCAAAATTATATCACAGCAGTTACCATTATTTAGTAAAATTACGACAAGTAATGTGTCAGGATGACTCCTGCTAAGGAAATAAGTTTCCGCTATCACAGGAGCCACCTTTGAGAGATAATAACTGATTAAGTAAACTCACTCAAAATTTAGTAAAACACAGTCAACACATACATAAAACATAATCGATTTAAGAGTTACAAACATAGCAGTTGGGTATGGTACATACATTTGAGTATAGATTTACATAGTAATTTTTTATATATCCTGAAAACCCTGAGAGTGAATGAGTATGTAATTTATCAGTGATACAAGGGGGATGATTTTGGAGTAAAGTTGGTATGTAATACCTGATAGACTGTTTGGATCTAGCTCTCGTAGGTACTGGGAAATGTGCATTATTACGACCACGGGTGAAGTAAGTATGATACGGTGGAGGGACTGAAAACATGTTTTGAAAATATTTTGGTAAGTCATCTCTTGTGTATCTGAAGTAAAATCTTAATGCCTTTAACTGTAACAAATCTTCAACTTTAAGAATACAGAGTTTTTTAAATAGAGGATCAGTGTGGGATATGTACCTGGCATGAGATATTAGACGAATGGCCATTTTTTGAAGTTGAAAAATTCGTTTACATGAATAACCCCAGGCAAGGAGAGAATAATTTAGGTGTGGCAGAAAAAGAGAGTTGTACAGTACTAGCATAGTTTCAATGGGTATAAAACTGTTTGTTCTTTTGAAAATTCCAACAAGTTTGGAAAGTTTATTACCAATCTTATTTATATGAGCATCCCATTTTAAATTTTCTTGAATTCGGAGACCAAGGAAATCAAATTCTTCTGTTCTTAAAATGGGAACATTATTGATTTTTAAATCTAGTGTAAAATTTGTTTTTCTTTGAGGAAAGTGAAATATCATATATTTTGTTTTTGCGATATTTAGAGAAAGTTTATTTGCTGCCAGCCAATTATACACCTTGTTTAATTCACAATTAATAGAGAGAGATGTAGTTTGGACATTTAAATTTTGGGTGGGACAGAAGCTGAAAGAACAAAGGCTCTTT
This sequence comes from Hermodice carunculata, assembly GCA_964020975.1. NCBI lineage: Eukaryota > Metazoa > Annelida > Polychaeta > Eunicida > Amphinomidae > Hermodice > Hermodice carunculata. The sequence continues at coordinate 93,114,736 of OZ026622.1, forward strand.
ACAAGAGTGGTGTCATCAGCATATAAAATGGATTCAAAAACAGATGAGGCAAGATGCATGTCATTTGTATAAATTATGAAGAGGAGTGGGCCAAGTATCGATCCCTGAGGGACGCCAGTACTAACTGTTAGATTTTTAGAAGAAAATTCATCATATTGAACAAATTGTGATCTATTTGTAAGGTAATTTTTAAACCACTGTAAAGCAATGCCAGAGACACCATAGTATTTCAATTTTTGGCAGAGAATCTGATGATCTAATGTATCGAACGCTTTTGACAGATCAAGATAAATAGCTATGGGTAATTCGCCTTTTTCAAGAACATTGAAAATTCGATCTATAAATTCCAAAGAGGCTGTTTCAGTAGAATGTAATTTCTTAAAACCATGTTGACTGGGATAAAATAATGAATTGGTTTCAAAGTAACTGTACAGCTGGTTGTAGACAACTTTTTCAAAAACTTTTGACAAGGCTGGAAGTAAGGAAATAGGTCTATAGTTATCTAAACAGGATTTATCATCCTTTTTGTAAATGGGAATCACTTTTGCTATTTTTAATTTATCTGGGAATATACTAGTGGTTAAGGATTGATTTATGATAATTGACAGTGGTTCTGAAATTGAAGGAATTAAGCCTTTAAGCAGTTTCATTGATAGATTATCATGCCCAGCACTGGTTTTCGGTTTAAACTTTTGTACAATCTGAATTATTTCCTGCGGCCCAACTGAGGTGAAAGAAAATATGTGATCAGTTGGACGTTTTAGATAGGAATTGTAAGAAGGCTTGTTTCTAGGATCAATCTCTGCCGCCAGTTTAGGACCAATATTTGTGAAAAATTCATTAAAACGATCAGCAATGACTTGTTTATTTGTTATCTTATTATTTTCTATTTGGAAGAATGAAGGGAAATTTGTTTTGTTTTTGTTTAGATTCAAGACATCTCTTATCACATCCCAAGTCTTTTTGGTATCATTTTTAAATTTTTCGAATTGAAAATGGTAATGCTTCTTTTTCTGTAGGCGGATACTTTTATTTAGTATGTTGTTATAGACCCTCAGATTTTGTTTCAAGGTATCATGTTGGGGGTTGTCTATTTCAGTACATTTTAACTTTTTATACAATGTGTCCCGAAATTTTATCGAAGTGAGAATACCATCTGTAACCCATGGGGACTTTTTGTGTTTATACTTATTAAATTTGACATTTCTTATTGGAAGATGTGTTTCTTTGGCTTTCCTTATTATACTATCTAATTTGTTGTAGTTAATGTTTGGGTCACACTGTAAATTCTGAATAAAAGTTTGACTCATACTTGAGTTTTTTACCTCATCATAGAAGCATTGAAGTGAGTAAGGATCCTTTGTAATTTTCCTAACATATTTGGGTGGATGACTAACAACAAGTTCAGTTTTGATACATGTAAAGGAAGGAAGATGATCAGAAATGTCAGATAAGATAATACCAGATGTGGAACATTTCAAACTGTGAGATAGATTACAAAAGATATGATCAATGAGAGTAGCAGTCCTATCGGTTAACCTTGTTGGCAAAGTGATTTTAGGTAGGAAGCCATTACTAAGTAAAGTATCTAAATACTCAGCATACTTGATTCTTGTATTTACCTTAAGGAGATCAATGTTTAGATCACCAACAATAATTTTGTCTGATGATTCCCTTGATATCGTTTCAATTATTGGACTGAGATCATGTATAAAGGCATCAATATCATCATTTCTGTCATGCGGGGGTCTATAAATATTACATAATGTTACTTTTTGCTTCATATCTGCACCAGTTATGTCTATGAATTGGCCTTCCCAATGTCTGCTAGGAGAATAGAAGTTTCGCATAGCAAACTGAAAATCTTTACGTAAATAAATCATCAAACCACCGTGGGAACTACATGTTGCAGCCAAAGGAATCAGTGTATAGTTATTAAGGTGAAAAAGTGAATCAGCTGACGATGGATTTTCGATCCAGGTCTCTTGAAGACAAATAACACTAAATTCAAAATTATTTTCAGCTAGATTTTCAATCATCACCTTAAAGTTATCAAATTTGGCATTTAGGCTCTGAATATTTAGAGTCAAAGCTGAAAAAGTGTTCATCAATGGCTTAAGATATTCTGAGAGATCTTTTGTCTCTACATATGGAGAGTCAGCTGCAATAGAAATAGCATTTTCAAGGTCATTTTCATTGTTCAACAAATCATTTAAACAGTTTACAGATACACCACCAAAATTTCTAAGTACTTCATGTTCCAGAGAACGAGGGATCATGAGTTATCTAAATATGAAAGATGTATGTTTTCATGATATATTACAGGCAAATTCATTACATGCACCTTGCAGGCCTGACAAATATTCGAGGACTCATCCATAGGAAAGACAGAAAATTGGATATTAAATCTGAGAGTAATAACCTTGTAGATGACGACATGAGGTTCTGAGTACTGAGGATTAGAATAATAAGGATAAACATAATATAATAAATGTGTTATGTGAGCATAAGCATTGACATAAACAGTAAGCCACTGTACCATTTGCCTTGTCCTGGCAAAAGGTACTTGCTCACAGAAGTAAATGATACATGTGCTGCATGAATGCAGCTGATACACCTCAATGTTATACCTTGATTTTGGTAAAATGTGGAAAATAAAAGCTGAAAAGGAAAATTCAAAAATTGGGGTGACAGTTGACATAACGTCACCAAAAATATATATGAAGCAGCACAAAACAAGTGCTTTTGAATTCATAGTCCAAAGGAAAAGACAAATAGGACAAAAATTGGATGGAAAACTCTCTGGTGAGATTTCAAAAGAAGTCAACTGAAAATATATGCAAATACACCAAGTAGATCAGTGTCTATCAATGGTCAAAAGGTGTTTATACACCAAGATGGCAGATTTGCCGTTTTACTCAAATTAAAAGTAATTGTTGCTGGTATTTATTGGCCAGTGGAAAGCTCAGTTTATATCTGGCAGTGATGAAGAGTGGCCCACAAGACGTGTCTTGAGGTTTACAGACTAGTTCATGTTGATGTCACAATGTAGGTCCATCTCAAGATAATTTTTGGCTACAGCCTCCTTCGTAGATCTAGTCACATATGGATCTTGACCGGGGACTTCTTGCTACCGACTGTCTTACTTGTGTCATGAGAGATAAAATATATCTGAATTTTCAATTCAATCTATTATCTATCCAGACATCGAGGAATTTACTCTGTGCTGCTATAAGTATAGGAGTATTGTTCAAGAGCACAAGGAATTTCTGTAATCATCAAGTTGATTGCATATAGACCAAATTCGGTAATTTATTATCTCCACAATGTCCGATTATTTATTAACCTGAAATTATCTGATAAAGCTACACGAAACTCTTTTCATATTCGAATTCAGTTAGGTTATTTTCCTTATTTGTAAAGAGCAAGTTTGTATCGTCATCAAGCAGGAATGCAATGATATCTTGATATACATTAGCAATGACATTAACGAACAAACAAATACCAGGGATCATAATATAGAACCTTTAGGAACATCACAAGAAACTACAAGAGGACCAAAAGAGTGATGATCTTAAAAAAACATACTAAACAAACTGTTTTTCATTCAATATGATATACAGATTTGGCCTTATCTGTATATAAAACGGTTCTTTTGTGTAGTTTTTTTAACCACGGTACGGCCGGATATCAAATCACCAACTTTGGCTGCAACCATGTAGCAGGGAATGGAAATGTGCAATTCCACTGTGGCAGATCTCCATTCTCCAAAAAGAATAATGCAATGGATGTAAGTATGTGTGAATGTTATATTCGATGCAGGGCAGTTTATTATATTCTAGTACAAATACTCTATTGCATACGGAAAATACCTCTGCAAAATATTCCATTTAAAGTAGTGTAATTTAAGTCAGAGGCATTTCGAATACGGTTTGGATGTGTTCTGTTACCTTTGTATACCTATTTCTGGTACCTTTGTATACCTATTTCTGTTACCTTTGTATACCTATTTCTGTTACCTTTGTATACCTATTTCTGTTACCTTTGTATACCTATAATGGGAAATGGTAAAATGAGCGACTATACAAAATATTAGAGAAGGACTTAGCTGCGAAATGTGTGTCAGGGTTTAAGAGATTGATATTGGAATACCCCCTCAGGTGGCACTCCTTCTTTACAATATGCCTATTGACAGAACACTTTAAAATAACATTAAATCGGCCAATGGGAGCCCGTGGGGTCTCCAAATAACTCCAAAGATAATTTTTGAACTTCCGTATAAAGTGGAACCTGCCAATTCAACAAAACGCACCCAATATCATCAGTAGATCGAGCAAGTCTTCTCTTTAGAGAAGAATGAGGCAACAAGTGACGTACCACCAACACCATATTTATCTCTATCTATCTCCTCTGCATTTACATATGTGATCGTAACAGTCAGTAAAAATCATGGTTATGTTCGTTGCCCATGCTCCAGTAATGCTAACCATTTTGCCAAAAACCATTAGGATTTTTTATAATATCATTCTAACTTTAATCAAGTGAGCAGGTAGGTGCCTGATGTTTGTATGCGGCAGAGACAGAGATGATGAAATATTAAGAATATTAGTGATTCTGTAATTAAAATAATCCCTCAAAATGATGATTGTTGCAATGATAGCTTATGCAATTTGCATGAAGTTAAAGTCTAGATTTACATCATAAACTTGTAACATATTTTGATCTGATTTATCTCAAAAGGTTTACGGAGCTTGTTGCTTAATTTAACAGCTCAAGAAGTTGTGCCTCACATGTGGAAACTACACAAAAATACCATCCAAGTCAACATAATTGAAGGATATTTCTGACATAAGTTTTGGCAGAGCCAACTGTCATCAGGTATACCTTGGAATTTTGTAAAAAGTACAACTATACCTAACAAGATAGAGTTTCATAAAATGATAGACGTTTTTCATGTCGTAGCACACAGGCAATAGTCAATCAAATAGTGTTCTGCACACATGTATGCAATGGATGTAGTCATAGAGATTAAATGGCTTTTATGTAGGAAGAGGCTAACATATCTTTTAATGGAAGTACAAGTAGTGCTGGCTGACAATGAACTTAACGAAAACGCAAACATCATCAAGAGCAATGTGTTTCATTGCGCATTCGTTTTGTAAGACAACTGATCTTTTGTAAACCTGTTGCTCAGAGAACGTGGCTGCACGTATTTATTCTAAATCTCAAAGGAATAAGGTTACATTTTATGTGTGCCTATATGAATAGTAACATATATTGCCGAATACAGAGACTTTGATCTATTTATAAATAGACATATAAACATTTCCATACACACTACGATTCAACTTGTTTTAGTTTTTATTGAAGAAACTCTGTTGACAGAAAACATTTGTACTGTTATTTTCCCATTGCCTATATTAAGTGCCTGTTATACATTATGTGGAAAGAGACTATAGGTTCAGCAGGGCCAGAATTTCTTTTGTGTCGTCCGTTATATGGTTATATGTTGCAACTGGTTGTTCATTTGTGAGTTTTACAATCAAATTGTCTTGAAAGACAGCATTTTAACTGAAGGAACAGCTCTGTTTTACAAAATAAAAATAAGGCAAACATATCAGTTTTTAGTTATTTTTCAGTGTTCCCTCTGATGTTTTATTCTTTGAGTATGAGGGTTATCCAAACCTAAAGCTTCTGCAGTTGTTTTACCAATCATGATAAAAATAAATTAAAAAAAACAAAAAACAAAAAAACAAACTATAGTCCACTGCGCTTGCCTGGTTCTTTTTGACCAGATGAACTTTTTCCCCTGTGATTTTTATAAATATAGTGAGATAATATGTCTGAATTATATGACTTGCCTCCTGGCTTGTACAACAGCGTGTATTGTAAGGGCCTTCTCTCCATAGTTTTCCGTCATACTTCCAAATTAAATGAACTGTAATGATAAGAGTAGACGTACAATTGTATTTCCTTCCGTTCAGAGATATTTCAGCACTGGGACTCCCGCAGAATGGGCTGGTCTTTACAATGAATATGAGCTCTACCTTGGTATTCCTGGTCAACTGGTACAACAGGAGTACCTATACGAACAAAAGTTCCAAGCCAATGGTATTCAGTTTTGGCAAAAACAGAATAATGCTGTTGTTTGATCTGCAGTTGTTAAATAAAGCAATAATATCACATTGGAGTTCATAAATAAACATCTATATATTTGTTGGCACTTTCTTCTGCAGAATACAAAACTGTAATGGTAGACCTGTCTGCGCCCTCTAATATACGAATCGAATTGCAGAGTTAAGTGTAGCCAAAAAACGAGAGTTCAAAGGACATTTATCCCTTCATCTACCAAAATTGGCTTCTGATATGCAGACACCACACTCCCGCCATTTGATTACACAGACTTTTTTCATCAATAGGAATTTCGAGTGAGACGTATTGTTGTTCGGAAGCGAAAACTGCCATTAAAGAGCCTGGGATGGCAAAATTACATCCAGGAGAAACTTGACTCCTAATTGTCTTTTCAGGCATATCATCATACACACACTCGTACGCACACGCACACACACACACACTTTTATATATATATATATATATATATATATATATATATATATATATATATATATACGTATATATATGTATATATACATATATATATACATATATATATATATATAGGTTATTTAATGGTTGTAGTTCTGTATGGGTTTTATGAATGAGTGCCAATGTCATATTATTCACGAGTGAGCGTAGCGAACCAGTGAAATATATGGTATAGGCAGGAATTCATAAAACCATATAGAACTACAACCATTTAATAACTTATTTATTAAATACTTATAAAATGACAAATGACACCAAGATTGATATTTATCTTCAATTTTTCATTTAATAACCATTTATAACCATATTATATAAAATTATGTCATAACATAAGTAATCCAAAGGGTTTGCATTTTGCTACTTTAAGTTGTAGCTATGGTAGGCCTATTTCGAACCAACCAAAACTTTTCAATATAACTTTCTGCACTACAATTGATCATCTACCGAACATTTTTATGTATACCCAAACAGGCAAATTTTACCTGTAGGCACGGTAACTAAACCCATGCATCATTAATCAGTGATACAAATTAATAGACGTTTAATATTACTTAGGCCTGTTAGACATAGCGTAATTGTACACATTGATGTGGCTTCCTGTGATACAAGCATTTTGAAACAGTGGTAAATGTGTAGCTCCACCTTGTGCTTGATTTAGGCCAACTTCAGGGTCTCATGGACCACAAATTCTGGAATTGAAAGATTTTACACGCGATGACCATGGAGTCATGACTTTGGAAGGCGTGGAGGAATCAGACTGGCTGTTTGCCACAATGGGTTCAAGAGTTGACGTAGGCCTACTAACCAAGCACTTTTCAGGCTCTTTTGGAGGGGGCAATGGCTCCTTATTCTCAAAAACAACAGATTCACCCTGAACTTCATCACTAAGACTCTTGTCAGAAAGTATGTTAGAAATTTTTCTCTGCCTGTCCAGGTTCAAATGGGAATAGGCATTTAGTGATTGAATGTTTTTGTGTCCAGTCAGTTGTATGATATCTGTATCAGGCACATGTTCGTTTTTAAGCTTTTCAGCATAGTCTTTCTTTCGCTGCGGTTAATCACTTTACATTTACCCTCCACTTTGATCTTTGCTTCGAGTATCATGTCTTTCATCATGTTGTTGAGAGAATTGACGCCAAGAGCTGACTGTTTGTACCAAGCATATTTGGACAACCCCATGTTGCTTCTGTTGACAGCACGATACAAGGACGAGTCTGGGGAACACATAGAATCTGGGCGCTGGGCTTGAAAACGTTTATATACTAATACGGGATCTCTTGGATCATTAGGACCCTTTGATGTAGCCCACATTTTGGGTTTGATAACCCGCACATCACGTGTATTGGCCCCTGATCTAGTCTTAGTTTGGCGCTCATTGTATTCAATGTAAATGTCACCGTCGTGTGTGATGCATTCAGTCACATCTCCCGATGTGAGAGAGCGAGCTTTGTTCGGTAGATTGCCCTTACCTTGCGCCTTCAGTTCCTTTTGTTTAGATTTCAGTGCAGTTTGAGCTTTCGAGAATTCTGCTGAAGTCACAAAGCTGGTCCCATAATTTTGGTCACGCAAATAGCGTTCAATACTTGCAAATATAGACCTCATAGAACTGGGTTGAGAGTCATGTACATAATTCATCTGCACAGTAGGAACGAATTCTGCAATTAATTCATTTAGATTCTCTGCTGGAATGTCATGCGGGAGGCCTATTCTCGCCATAGCGTTCCTGTAAGAGTGATCGCAGAAGGTGCACACCATGTTCAGTTTTTCTCTTTGTATTGTCATTGGCCTGAGCATCTATAAAGTCATCCACACTTGAATTCAAGTTCACAAAGCGTCCTTTGGTTGTGGGAACAGCATCAATTTCATCCAGGTAGGCTCCCCCTTCACTTAATGCAGTTAATATGCTTGAGGCTGAGGAGGCGGCGTTTTCACTAGCAGACGACATTTTGGCTGGACGATGTCAACACGATAGGGTCCGGCTTCCACGACTTCAGATATTGACAATAGGGGGCGCAATCACCATATATCACTCTATACGATATTTTTCACGGTAGCAGCCTGCACAATACGGGTTTTATACATCGACCATATCCAATGGATTTCCTTTATAAGTATTTAATAAATACACCCACCCACACACACCCACACACACCCACACACACACACACACACACACACACACACACACACACACATATATATATATATATATATATATATATATATATATATATATATATATATATATATATATATATATATATATATAAAGACAAAATAGTAGAGTCTTATCCCAAGCTGTTCAAGGTTATGGGTCATGCAGCTTTTTCAATGAGAGTATTGATTTGTTTAGATGTGGTAAATGTGGAGAAACATGAAAAAGGTTCCACTGGATTAAGCGCTGCGTAAACTATTTGCTTCATATTTAATACATACATATTTCACAGATACTACATTGTGGCTTAAATGACTCAAAAGGAAACGGCATGTATCTTGGTAGTTAAACTAACTGATAATATATTAAATGCAATGTGCAGAAATTATGCTCCAAAATATTTGGAATAATTATTTTCTCAAAATGATGGAATGTAAATGTGCATGCCCTCTGCTTGTATTTTTTGTTGAATATTTTCTTTGGGAAAAAAACTGGATATACATTTAAACCTGTTTGGGTGACACATATTTTCATATATTTAGACAAATATATTAAAACTTTACTTATGTCATATATTTTCACATATTAAGGATCCCAGTGTGTTTCAATTACGCCCACTGAGTGACAGGCTAATTGTCAACTGTCTGAGCAAACCACCTGTTGAATTTGTGGTGACTAACCTGACTCCAGATCCATTCATTCACATTTATGTGTCTGTATAACGATGGACAGTGATAGGAATTTACATTCACATATAGAGCTTAATTTACAGGTATTCAGTGTTGCTGAAACCAAGATTCTACAAGATGTAACTATATCCTATAAATATTCACATCTGGCACAAAGGTATTATGATCAGTTGCTTATGCTGATATTTTTATGTTGTAGTTAACAATGTTTCAGAGATGCATTGTGGAAATTACAACAGAAATGGATACCATCAGTGGGCTTACTGTGTGTGAAAAGGGATTACACGGTGCTAGATATATATACACGTAGAGTGCTTTAAAGTAATAGTTCTCTCCGGACCTATACTCACAGAAGCATCTTCATTACTCGTGCTATGTGGTGTTTCGTTTCTTGACACACCAACAAACTACATCTGTGTTAGGTTGAACTATTGCAGTTAAAATACGTTCTTTAGATAAAGAAACCATTATCAATGTTCCAGTGAAGTCAAATATTGGTGAACTCTTATATCAGGACATTTGTCTTTACAAATATTTTAGCCATACATCCGCAAATAATATCGGCATTAACAGAAACAATGCCGTTCCGTGCGGGTCATAGAAAACAAAATGTCAAGACTAGAGTAAAGGGAGACATTTTTTTTGTTCTGTATTTGCACGCAATATGTTGATGACAAGGCATGGCAGCTTTCTTCAAATGTCAAGACTAGAGTAAAGGGAGACATTTTTTGAGCTGTATTTGCACCCAATATGTTGATGACAAGCCATGGCAGCTTTCTTAAAACCTTTATTCGGGCTTGTGTGAATCACCATGACAATTACGTGCCGGGAAAAGAATATGACCACAGCCTGGAAAATCGTATTCCAGTCACAACATTTAAACTGTTTTAGTGCCAGTTCCAAGAAACAGCGACATGCTTTGAATTAAAATACCGATAACAAATACATATTTTTTTAAAGTGACTTTTCATTCAAATACCAGCAAGCGTATAGTTACCACAAGGGATTACGGGCAACAAGAATGACCCAGGTTAGTGCGTATTGCGCCCAAAACGCACCGAAGACAACGGTGCACTCGGTCAAAAGTCAGAACGGAAAGAGCCGAATACCTCTCTTGCATTTAAAAAAAATGCCAAAATGAATTTCTGGTCAGCTGGTATGTCTGTGGGAGTATGGAAAGGAAAATTGCGAGATGAAGTTATAATGGTATCACTAAATCCGACTGTGAAAGATACTTCACGCCTATAATTTAAAAGATTCCTGAATATATCAACATGTTCATATTCTACACTTGTATTTTAATATTCATTAGAATATCAGTTTATCTTTGGTCTTAGGGAAATCCGGGGCTCCGAGAGATATGTGTTGATAATTGGGCATAAGAAAAAAATAAAACCAGACACCTTTTGCCAACCAAGATATTTTCCCTTTGTGGAATCCACTTTTACTAATATTTCTAATTTGGTGCTCCTATATGACTTCAAATCCCGTGATGACATTATCATTGCCTAATGGCAAACATTGCACCAAGTCTTATACACTTCATGGTGGGGCCATGCTGCTCAAAAGGGTATCTTTGGAGAGTGCCCCTTCCAGTAACCTTAGGAACTACATTTTTCTTTTTCAAATCTGCAGAAATGGTAATTTCAAACTATTGCTGTGCAAATAAAACACCAAGATAAATGTACATTCCGTCCGATTTACCAACTGCAGATTAATGTAAAGAGTTACGTGTCATATGTCCAATGATAATACATGTTTCAACCTATGTGTGAACGTTTCATTTTGTGTCAATGTTCAAGGTTGAAAATGTGCAATTACGTATCTAAAGCCAAATATTCTACATCTGTATTTTAATATTCACTGGTTGCACAGTGTTAGGTAACAAATGCGAATCCTTCTTTCACCCGAAGACATTTCAATGTAAAATTTAGCATTGCCTCCATAATTACCGCAATAAACAGTACATTTGAGTGGATGTACGATGGTCAATAACATACGGTCTCTTCAGTAAAACTTGAGCTGTCGCAATTTATAAAAATACAGTGAAGTCAGCTCAGACCTGCTTGAATAAATTGTAGATGTTGAAATTATCAAGATATCTGTGTAAACATTTTAGAAATATTTAGGGATTAAAACGATTAAAATGAGAAACACCTGAATTAGCAATTTTAAAGGGGTTTTTGTTTTCGTTTTTTTGCAAATGTCCATTGAATGAAAACAAAACAAAAAAAAAAAACAAAAAAACAAAATAAATAAAAATAAACAAAAAAAAATAAAAATAAAAAAAAACCCATTGCATATATATTATAGTTCTCCAAACATTAAAACGTCAATTTTAACTGCTCCCATTTCAGCGTGATTTAAATCTTTACGAACCAGTCTTTATTGAGTATACACGTACCAATACCATATACATAGACGTTGTATTGGCATTAAGATTTAAAATGTCTTATCCATGCATTTTGGATAATTTGCAACAGCAATACTTCACACAGAAAGGCACACCCGTACATGTATAAAATTGAAAACTTTGGCGTTGGCATGCACTGTATTGACAGAGAAATGGTGGGACAAGATAGACAGATATATGATAAAGTGCTCAATGCTTCCATGAGCTACAGTAACAGAGAATGTTAAAGTCGTCTGCTTTGTCTATTTTAATCAATGTTGCCCTTTTCGAACATATTGAACAAATCAGGGAGGCTTAACAAGGTAACATGCCAATAGTGCAGCTTTCTTCGACACGCGAGAGATGTTTCGAGACCAGGGTGTGCCGCGGAAAGCTGTTGACTGAGTCGAATATTGTGACTTTTTAAGCGTTAATCCCTAGTCTGTCTGCATGTATGTCTGCACGTATGTCTGCACGGTGACCTGTAAGTGTCAGCTAGAATCGTTTTTTTATACCGTGTACCTTGGTGAACACTGAGGAAAACTTTGCCCTAGGAAATCAGCCAATTGGTACAAATCTAGTGTATTGAGGGATATACACACACACACACACACACACACATATATATATACATATATATATACATTTATATATATATATACATATATATGTATATATATATGTATATATATATATGTATATATATATGTATATATATATATATGTCTCGGGTGGTTTATGGGCAGAATTTTAATCCTCAGACCGTATGATGGGCAGTTGTTCTGTACATAGGCAGTTGAAAAAGCCCATAAACCATATTTGCCTTAAATTCGAAGTGCTACCTAGGGGGTTTCAGAAATGTACAAATTGGCTCATCTGCCCATGTATTATGGGGAGCTATAAGTGCCCAGAAACTGTGGTAATCTATATTTGGAATATACTGCCCATAGTCCGGTTTGGGGAATATAATTGACCCGCAGACAATGGGCATGACCCACAAACCGGTTGTTCGACCTCTTCCTTTGTGTATATATATATATATATATATATATATATACACAAAGGAAGAGGTCGAACAACCGGTTTGTGGGTCATGCCCATTGTCTGCGGGCTTTCCCTGTCGTTTTCAGAACCTCTTTCTCATTTCACAGCAATAGGTCAAATCTAGAACTCCAAGGAAATGTGTGAAATCAGTATTGGTATACTTAATATAAACAGGGATGCTTAACCTAAGTAAAGTGCTATTTTCAAACAAAGTCCTGAGGAAAAGTCACATATATTACTGTGTAACTAACAGACAAGACAATACTCAAATTACTGAAAATATAAAATGCTAACATATGTGACATAGTAAACATGAAGTATTATATACCCTCAGACATTTGTACATTTGGTACATTAAAATATGGTCAAACCCATCTGAGGTAAGTTGTCGCTATGGGCATGGTTAAAATGTTCACAATTTGCAATGAAGGAACTATACTGGGTGCAAGATCCTTCATGCCCTCGCACATACATCTGTGATGAGTAATACGTTCTTTCAGTGACATGCATTTTAATGGGCCTCTTATCTGAGATCTGGGAAAGGAACCTTTGGAATAGCTTTTCCCGCTTATATGTTGAAGCACTTGCTTCATCGGTAGACAATTTCCACTCCCTATTCAATAGACAATCTCACAGTGATCCCTTATGGGGGATAAAGGGTCATTACATAAATGTGGTCGAAACTTTGACTTACAAAGTCAAAAACTCTCCTACATTTGAGTTATCACTGCTTCAGCTTCGTACCCGTGCAGTAAATGTGTTTCTTTCTACTTATGAAAAAAAACCCGCCGGCACTTTCGGACCTGTATCAACTACCGAGGCAACCTTCTCCATTAAACTCTGTCTTTGACGCCGGGGGGGGGGGGGGGGGCTTGGCACTTCGCATATGCTGTCACTGTTTTTTTTACCTGTGGGAGCCATCAGTGTCTGACACACAATTGCTATTCTGGGGTTAACAACTGGTAACTGTTTGTCGTTGTATTTATATTTTTAGATAATGTACGTTCTGGAAAAGTGCCATTGAATATTGTACATTGCATTCATTCGACAAATTGCCCTTTCCTTAACACACATATCCTTTGGATACTACCTCTTCAAAATATTCCATCGGCTTGGCTGCCATTTTGAAAATAGTGAATTCTGCACCCAACAGTTTGTAAATGAAGCAGTGGGACGATCTTGGGGGTAGGCCTTGGAAGGTGCTTATAAAATATGAAAACAAAAATTATATATTTGTGGCAAATGTTTCAGAACATAAATTTTATGATAATAAAACTAATTATATGATGTGTGCTGTGACTGCTAACCACTGTGATATCCAAACCAAATGTGTTTTTGTGCTAAAATATTATGCCTTACCGTCATTGAACTTTGTCTTACTATGCAGTTTCTCCGACCCAAGGTAACCCTCTAGACAAGTACGGTAAAATCAAATGCTCTGTTTGAGTTGACTTTACTGCAAAATAACGGCACACGGTGGCCACTTTCTCGATTAAATCTTGTATCATTTCACATTGCAAGCAGTGCTGAAATTACGTGGCCGTGATTCACTGTGATATGCAAATCAAATTTTCTTTCCTACAATGCTTCGCACCATCTTTAAAAATGGCGCTCACCATGCGTGCATGCATATCATGGATCGTGTTGTATTTGGATTTATAACTAACGGTGATAATTGCCTCAAATACATCAGCATGGGCAAATTAAAGTTAAGATAGAAAATAACCTTTCAGAATCAGTTGACCATTTCGTCTGGTAACTCGGAGAACGTACACCTGAAACCTGACGAAATATTAGATACCGATCACCACAACACTGTGGCTATGCCTTTTTTCCCCGGCCCTTGTTTCAGCCCAAGACAAGTTGAAATAAATGTTGTGTATGAGTTGACTCTTTTCCTGAATAACGGCAACGTTGGCCAGCTTTTCTGTAAACTTACAACTTTGTTATGGTTGATTGGAACGACTTTATTAAGGGGCGATTTTGCTGGTCGTTGCTGGTGGTCGCATGTTGCAGATTGTCCAGGGCTGTTCAGCATATCTTCAGTATTGCAGCAACATTTTCTTCACAGATCTAGAAAAATGCTACAAAATTTAACCAAAATAAGTATTTCCCGTTTGAAGAAGCTCCAGGACATCTAAATTTTTCTACAGAGATTTCCAGTTGGAGGGCCTCCAGATAAGTCTTTGCATGCTATTAGGCAATCCATAGAAAATAAATATGTTTATGATAACAGCACTGTGGTCGTTCCTGTAAGGTCATTTAACACTGTAAAAGCACGCTTGGTGCATTGTGGTCGTTTGTGTCGTTTATGATTGCAAAAACGCCCGTGCCAAGGATTGATTGGTTGATTGGTTTTGATTGGTTGAGATTATCCCTCCAACCCTTAGGGAAGAGATTTCGGTCTTCTTAATTTTCTCTTCAAGGCAGACAAATTTGGTGCAGATACCATGTCTTCAGGTGGTCGCCCAACCCTGAGGAATGGGATCGGTACCCTTTTACACATTACCTCTTTTCAGGTCAGTGTAATTTGTTACCTGGGCCAAGCTGGAGGCACTTGTTCTACTTAAATATGGCCCCAAGACATTTCAAAATACTAATACGATCCAAACTCTCTCTCTTCTTATGGCAATATGATCGACTGTACCTTAAACCCAAATCTTGATTTTGTTGTACATTGCCGATAAAGCAACGTGTAAACAATCAACAGAAGGAAAAAAAACATAAGGCGCAGATATCTTATAATTATACAAGCTATTTTGACATTTGGTCCAAGTTTGATATTTAGTCCCATTGCTGACATTACTAATCATTTGGCAAAGGTTGTTCAATGTTGACACCAAGCAAAAACGTGCCGTGGACCGACTTTTTTGTTGTTTAGATAGGAAACCTGTGTCCTCTCTAAAAGGTGTTGGATATTTCCAGGACAACTCTCTAATTTAATATTTTCTCTTGTGCTCTTCTCGCATTTCTCTGTAAATGACGAGAAGGCTCTCTCCATGCCCCCAAAACCTTAATATATTTACCTTTGCCTACACTGAAGAATGTCACTTTATCCTTGGTCTTAGAGAAATCCTGGCTTCCAAGGGATATGTCTTGATAATTGGGCATGAGAAAAAACCAGACACCTTTTGACAACGTAGATGTTTCCATTCCTATGGAAACCACTTTTACTAATATTTCTAATTTGGTGCTCCTATATGACTTCAAATTTCCTGATGACATTATCATTACCGAATGCCAAACATTGCACCAAGTCTATACGCTACTAAGTGGGGCCATCCTGCTCAAAAGGGTATATTTGGAGAGTGCCCCTTGCGGTAACCTTAGGACTACATTTGTTTATTAGAATCTGCAGAAATTGTAATTTTAAACTCTTGCTGTGCAAATAAAACACCAACATAAATGTACATCCCGTCGGATTTACCAAATGCAGATTTATGTAAAGTGTTACGTGTCATATGTCCAATCATAATACATGTTTTAACCTATGCGTAAACGTTTCATTTTGTGTCAATGTTCAAGGTTGAAAATGTGCAATTACGTATATAGAGCCACTGGATTTCCAATATTTTCAGCGTAATTCAAAATTCCAAAAAGAACAACTATTATGCTTAATATCTAATGCCACATTGCAAACAAATATTGAAATTGAATTTTTAAAAAATAAGTACAACAAATGACAAACAAAACTACAAAATATAGTTTTAATGATATGTCTAATCGAACACATATTCTCATGAATGAAGCACTGAACAGAAAATCACAATACTCAATTAACTGTGTCAATGTCATGTCACTGTTTTTTATTTGTATTCGGAATTTAGTAAGTATATTAAACCACACTAAATATAAGAAATTTTGTTTAAATCTTATTTAGCATTGCCTAGCTGCCACAATAAAAATTACACGGTGGTTCCACACAATGGTTTTATAGGAAAAACGATTCATCTGTCAGGTTATACTAAAACTTTGCACTGAATTCCACTTTTTTCCTTTAAAGCTATTGTTCTTGAATAATTGATACATAAGTTTCTTGATATAAGTGTATAGTGATCTAATTACAAATCATTGTTTAAATGCATATTTGGGCCGCCAGAAATCAGCATATAACAATGCATACCATCATGTGACGTCTGCTATAAGGCCCAAGTTAGGTAGTTTGCAAGTTGGAAAATTTATTATGGCTTTCATATTGTATCACTGAAAAGTTTTGTACGATCACCTTGATAATTTAGACTAACGTTATATATGTCTTTTAATTCAATAAATTTGTTGCATATTTGGCTTATGCTGCAAACTTCTCTCCTAGAGATACGACGTTTAGAGGGCATCGCACACAGTGGCTTTCAACCCCATTTGCCCTTGCAAGCCATGGCAACAGGGGTCCCCGCTGACCCAGACTTCAAACAACATCTGTCGTTTTCAACTAACTGCTATCATGCTATCAGTGAGATTACAATTCAGTCAATAGATTCATGTCAGGAATAAACTTTTTCAACCCAATTTTTCTTTTCAAACTGAAATGCGGAAATGTGTCATGTTATTTTAAGGTCAAGTTATATGGAAATGATACATTCATCATATGAATACGCCCTCAGAAAGTAAACTTGTTATTCTGAATTGTACAACGATGCACTTGCTATGCCGAATTGTACCAGGATGTAAAAAAAGTAGGCAAAGGCTGCTGCTTTGAACAGAAAATGAAAGTGAGGACCATGCTTGTTCATATTGTGCAGAGTGACTAATTGCTGGCTTCAAAGAATGTTGGTCGTCTGGCATGGAATCAAGAGAAGGGCCATAAACTGTGTGTTCAGTAGCTGAGGGGTACACTTCATGTTAGTATATAATGTTCAGGAATCATTTTGTGCTTGCCAAAAAAAATATAAATCCACTGAGTTTTCTGCCAAAAGCTATTCATTCATGAAACACAGACTGTCAAACACTAAAATATGATGAATTAAACTCTTGTTTTCCCCATAAGCAAATACCAGGTTTACTTGACATTTCACACATGTAATGCTGTTTGAGTATTTCAGTCGTACTCCCTTTTAAAATGATATAACATGTTTGTGTACATTTTGATTTTCCTATTTTTGGGGGTACATGTGTATGCAATGGACGTCCTTATACTTTTTGTTCGGACGTTTTGAATTTATTCTAGGTGTCAAATAGAAATCTAAGGCAGACTCCACGAAGTCACTTATACGGAACACAGTTGTGAGGCCCGTCAAATTGTTAAATATTTAATCAAACATTATCGACTTGAGATTGTGCTCATGCATTGGATTATATTATGTTTTACTAAATTTTGTTATGAATATTTTTGTGTACTTAAGCACGAGAAAGAGACACTAAACAAAAGTGAAGTAAAAGCCTTGCAAGAAGCCCTGTCCAGGTAGGAACGGATCTTAGCATCTCTAAATTTACTTAAGATGCTTGGAATGTATATTTTGTCTATGTGTTCATCCATATATGATTAAATATATATATATATATATATATATATATATATATATATATATATATATATATATATGTGTGTGTGTGTGTGTGTGTGTGTGTGTGTGTTTGTGTGTGTGTGTGTTGGTAACTAGTAGTCCGTCCATACAATGTGCTCGGAACACAGTACTGTGCGCTCCTCGTGGTATTTTTATTTAATTTCGTGCTATAAGCATGACTGTCAAAAGAAATTGAAAAAAATATATAATGAAATTGTTTAGTTCGCCGCAAAACTCATATCTTAGCAAGCTGGATTAGAAAGCTCAATCGCAACCACTGTCTTAATTCCCTCTTATACACATCTTCAAGAATAAATACAAGGCAAAACCAGTCATGCCCAAATATACACATGTACCTGTGCGAAGCAGTGGCGCAGAATACATTGTTTTCTTTGTCCCCTCTTTTTAATGTCTAGTTTTTATATACAACAATTGGGAGATTTTGTTTGCAAATCAACACCACACCCGTGATCTCACACACCGTATAATTACTTCACGGAAGATGACCCTGATTTCGACACATCAATGCGTACATCAGTTGCAGTGAATGTATCGACCTACTGGCAATAACTAATTTTCAAATACAGTAAAACCTGTCTTAAGGGACCTACAGGACCTGTAAAAAATAGTCTCTTCTGACAGATGGTACCTTAAGGGAGCAAAAAATAAATTAAAATATGCTAATGGGTTGTTGAGACTGGTCCTTTAGCACAGGTGGTCTCTTAGCTGAGGTGGGATCATGGGCAGGTTCTACTGTACTTACTTATTCCGCCTTGCTGAACATTACATTATCAGCACCCTTAGTCACATTGTGTTTCATTTCCGCGGAGTGACAATCAATCTGACGCCAAGGGCATTTTCGCACAGCGATGGCGTATAGAATAAATAATGTCTTATGGTTGGTCAACACAATACTAATTAAACATAATTTTTGTCAACGTTGATAATGCTGGTACTATTGAATCGCAAAATTCATTTCACATTGAGCAATCAACAATAGATTATGCTTCGAACAATTCACAGTTCGCAACTCCCTTATTGGATATTCAGTCCTATTATTAGAGATACATGTATCGATAGTATAATATAAATCTTCCGGGGAAAAGCTTTTTTAATTTAGGGTGATTATTATCATTATTATTATTGTTATTGTTATTGTTATTGTTATTGTTATTGTTATTGTTATTGTTATTATTATTATTATTATTATTATTATTATTATTATTATTATTATTATTATTATTATTATTATTATTACTACCACCACTATTGTGGACATTAGCTTTGATGGTCGTCGTCACCTTCTCCTTGGCCTGTAATATAAACTTCGATCGATCAGACAGTGTAAATAAATGAAACAGTTAATAAACAATAAGAACAAATTCTGTCATGTTCAATCTTCATCACATGTACTATCATACGCCATGTAGCATAATAATCAAGTTATAGAGATCAATTTTCATTGCAAAGTTATCAGTCCTATGTCTTATCACATTCTTCATTATGCTTCTTGAAAATGCCTGAACAATGTTTTTGTCGTTCCTGTTGTTGTTGTTGTTGTTGTTGTTGTTGTTGTTGTTGTTGTTGTTGTTGTTGTTGTTGTAATGCAGAAACGTAATCGTCTCTGCCGTATCTGGAAGAATACTTGCTGTTTTCTCTTTAACAGTCTCACCATCATTCTGAAAAGGCGCTCTCACGAAAACTGGCCGCTAGCGTTATATACCACCCAAAACGAGAAGATCTAGCCTCGGTTGTTTGGCAGTGCACAAGTCATATACACAGAGAGAGAGAGAGAGAGAGAGAGAGAGAGAGAGAGAGATAGAGAAGAAAGAGAGACAGACAGACAGACAGACAGAAAGACAGACAGAAAGACAGACAGAAACAGAGAGAGAAAATGAGAGAGAACGAGAGAGAATAATCTTGAATTAAGTAACCAATATTTTTCTGAGATGAAAGATACTTTTCCTCATCTTATTCAAGATGTTATTCCGTGGTGCAAAAAGAAGAATGATATTACTTAGATAATCCTATATTTATCACTTCTATGTACAGGTACATATTCGGCTACTTTTTCAGATATCCGGTTCTGGAATGCTGCAACCAGATACCCCAAAAAATTACCCGGCAATGCATTAATCGAAGGCAGTAAATTTCAAAAATTAGACTGAATTGATAGAGGCAATAGTGTCTGTGCGTGAAATGCATGAGTGAATACGTAGAACAATAGAAAGTCTGGCAAACTTCGATAAACTTGAATAAAATATATATTCCACTATTGACTGGCCCTTTCAGAATTAAGGTATGTAAAGCACTAAGTGTTAATGAAAAACTGTCTTTTCAACATTTTGTAATACAAAATGTATCCCTGGTATCTGTGGGCAGTTTTTAGGGAAAATTTACATCTTCCCAGTGTATGTCTTTGTAAAATACCCACACCCTTGCAGGCCATCAGGTAAGACCCCTGGGGCAGGACTTGTGTATTCAGTTATTAACGGGCGAATTAAACCATTGTCTTGTAAACTCGCACATGGGTTATTGGGGCGTACGTGCAAGTATCGTCCGCCAAGGCACATTTTCATGTGTATTAAAGTATATTCCTAGCCGCAATATTCACATAATAATGTGTCAATTCTGTGTATCTTACACTCTAAACACAGATTGTGTCGCAATATAATAAAATTGAAACACTTATACAGTGGTGTTACATGTTTGCGGACAAAAAACAACGTGGCTATACATCGGTTAAATCTGTGAAGTTCCGCGTTTTCGCCGATTTTTTTCAAGTACCTTTTGCGATTTCTGTCAGTATCTGTACATAAATTCGCATAAAATTAGGGATTGATAAGCAAGTGGCTCTTAGTTGGTCCCATAGAAAATCAAATCAACAAGCAACATGTGCAAGGAAAATTATAATTCAGAAAGACAGATTCATTACAATGTTTAAAAAGGCACTGGACGCCATGCATAATAAGCCTCACGCAATCCCTAGCACTGCATGTGGAGATAAATCGGGTTGGTTTAGTCGTAAAAGGCATCTCGCTTTGTAAATTGCAAGACACACACACACACACACATACATATATATATATATATATATATATATATATATATATATATATATATATATATATATATATATATATTTATATATATATATATATGTATATATATATATATATATATATTTATATGTATATATATAAAAGTATGGTTTGCCATTTTATTTCCTGAGCATAGTCGCTTGAACTCCTTCAAAACAAGATAGGTGAATGACGAAGCCAATAAACACAAGATACAACCGTAGGTGTCGATAAAAACACGTTGAAAAATTTTATACATAGACAGCGAGCGTACGTAGGATGAAGGATAGATGACTAGGTAAGATTATGCTGCACTCAGTTTATCAAACTATGGAACGTAAAGTAGGATGAAGGGTAGATAACTAGGTAAGATTATACCACTTAAGATATAAAACTATAGCACATAAAGTAGGATGAAGGGTAGATAACTAGGTAAGATTATACCACTTAAGATATAAAACTATAGCACATATGCACTCTTCCATCACTGCGAAGTAGCAAGAATCAATTTCAATTGGAGTGGGACTGCTGTTCTGATATTTGCAAACCAACTCTGCAAAAAGAAAAACGTTAGGGTCTATAGTAGTCATTGCAGGACATACAATGCATCTGATGTGGCAGACATGAGCTTCATATCCATGAACAAGTTTGTACTGGACTTTGGGGGATTGTACAAGAACAAAGATGTTTGAAAGGCTAACGTGAAAATATTCAAATATTTAGCTTACCCGTGCTCTTGATACCCCAAATCAGCAGCAGTGAGCTGAATAAAATATATGTTCCATAATTATATAACCTTATTGGGTGGCGATGGTCAACCAACATCTCCCCTGGCATTGTGTTTGCCCAGAATGCAGATAGCAGGAATGGTTTTATGAACGCCGGTCAGTGCTGGAGCAGCCCTTTAACGTCATTATTGATGTTAAGCACCTCGACGGCGCTACATATTCAAATATCGAACGCATAAGTTCGAGCAACTAAATGTCTAGGGTATAACAGGTAGTGATATTGCAGAAAAAGGCAAATTCTTGCACATTCAAATATCAGGGCAATAGCATGTGAATTCGAATATACATGATTAAAATACTCCGCAGTCGAGGTATGGTTTTGTTTTGCTTCTGTTTGTAGCGACATAGAATTCGATATTCGTGCATGACTGCCAAGGATTTTTATTTGTCTTGTAAAAATAGTTTTAACACTGCAAAATGAATTAAATTTTCACATGCACAAAAATACCTTTGCTGGTTGTGGTTCTTGCAATATCACATTGTGTCTCATGTCTGAGAAATTTACCCGCACCTACATGTACACTATCACGACCTTGCTATCCCTCCAAACTGAAAGCCTTTGATACAGGTTTAAATGACTCTACTTGGTTATTGTTTTATACAGTGTAAGTACAAGCTTTGTTACATGCTCTGTTTCATGGCTACCTGTGGATATTTTTGCGAATGATTCACACGCTGCGTGTGGTAACGATTGTTTCAGTACAGACACTAGCATTACAAATCCATTTAAGGCACCACACTGTGCTGGCAGTTGCAAACTATATGCTAAATTTATCTCTAAAAAAGAAATTACTCCGCCACGCTGCAAACAACGAACAATACTCTACTCTATTTACATGGAAAAGGTTTTCTGGTTTTTAATGCACAGCAAACGAAAATAAAACATAATCTCATCTTTTGCAAATTTACCACATATCAGCAAACAAGGTACATTATACTAACAGGCTCGTTCCCCTGTACATGCAACCTCACATTAATACTCTGTCGCTCTCAAATCCCAGCTGTGAAAACTGACAGCTCTATTGTCAAATATATAGGCACGTAGTGTAAAATGTATGTATGTTAAAATGGCACGTGGCAACTTGAATCTCTGTTATATAGAAATGTACAACAGCTGCACTTTCCATTGCCTTCTTAACATTCTCCTCAGTCGCTAGTCAGACGGCACGCTCTAGTCAAAAAAAAATTTTTTTTTCTTGGGAGATGCTATGGAGGAAAAACTTTTCAACATCGATGAACGATCCACAATTTATTGAAAACTAACAGGTTTATCCTCGTTAGCAGCAGGTTTCTTCAAAAGATAAAATGTAATGATTGTATAAATTTGAAATTAAATACACTTTAGTCGAAAATATAAATACCAAGTAACATAAGTAAGATTGATGGTCAGTTTACTCAGTGTTAATGCTCAACTACATATGCATAGGACAGTTTACTTGGGATCAACAAACTGCGGCGTCGTGCTCCTGCGGCTAGATTGCTGGTCTGGCATCTGAGGGCACTCGTGTACGTCAATGTTGGGACCTGACCAGGGCGCTGCCACCGTGCCATGCCTTATGACTCATTATTGTTGCCAGCATATGCGTCAAGTCTCAAAACTCTGGCTGTAAGGGTGTGACGACACTGCCTGAAAACAATGCAAACCGACCTTTTTGTCATCAAAGACAATTTACGTATTTAATCTTCAAATCTGGAACGCAATGCTAGCATTTTGCTCCAATTGAAGCAAAAAACATTCGGAGATGCACTTTGATAATGTTTATTCACTAAGCAGTGTATTTGGGAGGTTCAATACAATGCCAGTAATGGTATTTTTATAGAGTTATTGATTTTTTTCTATTCATAACACTTGCCATGGCTACATCTTTAAGTGCTATCTCAGAGTTGTGTGCTCACAATGTTCTCTTTAACATAATGCCCCGGGATTTTGTGATCTTACAGACCCCCTGGATTCGTAAAATTACCATGTATTTTGTACCCCTTACAGGGTTTTGTAATTTCATGAATCTCTGGAATTTGTGACATCACCAAAAGGCAGTGGTTTGTAAATTTCGCGCTACCTCTCCTAAAATTGTATATATATACAAAGAATCTAATCAGACATAGTATTTCATTTCCTTTGTAGGTCCTGGCTATTCCCTTTCAAAAAAAAAAACTCAGAGTTTTGTGACGAAAACCACGGTTTTGTTCACAAACCCCCTGCGTTTAATTGCAAAAACAGTGGGTTTTCTGAAAACTCTGAGGGTTACAAAACAAAACCTAAGGTTTGTGATGAAGCTTGTAGTGTAAAGACCTCCTACATGTATATTGATTATGTATTCGCAAGACCCTGGGTTTTGTTAGTCAATTACAACTAACAAATGCTTAGCTTAGTGTCGTAACAATACCCAGGGATTTGGTAGATTTAAAAATCCTGTTTTTTCTCTGTTCTTTTCAAAACGCACGAAACGGGGTTTTGTACTGAAATCCTGAGATTTCCCCAGGGTTTATCGAGGTATAGAGTCTGATTTACAAAAACCAAAGGTTTTGGTACAAGCATACAGATGTGTGATTGCTGAGTCATTTCGATACTGTGTATAAAACCCAGTTTTGTTTGTTTGTTTGTTTGTTTGTTTGTTTGTTTGTTTGTTTGTTTTCTTAAACACTGGGTTTTCAGCACGAAACCCAGGGTTTCATTTACAAAAACCATTTCAGTTTCATAGCAAAACCATGATTTTTTTATGTCACGAAACCGAGGGGTTTATACATTAAAGCATGGGTTATATGATTTATTGGACAGAACAACTTCCATTTACTCAACTGTGATATTTGGCAACCTTAATATTAAACCATGCACAATATTCCCATAACTTGTGTCCTCTTAGTTAATCACGAGTGGACCTGGTCAGTGCATTAAAGGTCCTCATGCCAGTCATAATGTCACATGATATATCTGTTTCTAATTTCCTCTCATGATTACATTCCTATTAAAATGTATGGGGAGGGGGGGTTCTTTGTTTGTTTGTTTGTTTTTTGACATCTCAATAACGTATTTATTGATTTTTATGAGTATGGCATATGCTGGCATGGCCCCTTTGCAAAGCAGCTTTTATAGAAGATAATGTATTGCTAACAGGAAACAATAAAGTTAATCTATCTATCTACCTTTAACAGCAGCACTTAAAACGGGAATGGCCAATTAATAAGAACGGACTCTCTAGCAACGGTGTCTAGCCATTGCAGCGTGTTTCAGTGGAACGATATCTGACTTCTGTACAAGAATGGGTCATTAGAGTCTTCTTCAGAGTGACATTTTCCATTTGTCACATAAATCGTTCAGGAGGAGCAATTCCAGGATCTCAGGTAGTAATTTTTCACATATATAGCATGCGGTAGTCACAGTGTTGCCCAATTTGAACACGTGACTAATAACGCAGCAAACATGACACAGGGGCCTTAGTATGATTGTCACCAGGGTATTGTGACCGAACCTTAATTTTCGGGAACTTGACAGAGCCAGAAACAAGAGACCATTGTTGCAAACATAGAGTATATACATTTCAATGCGCAAACAAATCCTTCAAAGGCCCATGGCTCTGTAGACGCTGCAAACGTGACAGCGCAAGTAATTTCATCACACGCGTATCGCCCATGTGGAGAGTCCATGTTGTTTTGAAGCGTATTTATCGTGAAACACATGTTGTTCTCTGGATGACGCAAGTGAAATCAAGGAAGACGAGGTTGGGTCTCACAGCTGACCGGTATGAGAGTAAATAATATCTGAAGTTTACAAAAGGGAAGTCATACATGTATAATTTATCTATGCATGTTAATAATTTATCGTTAAGATTAAGAGCCAGAAAATAATGTGTTATTAAGGGATTTCAAGCACCACAAAGGTAAGGATAGGTAGATGCATTTATTCAGGTTAACGGGGAACTAGATCAAGTATAATTTGACTTCAAAACATGGCCCAACTAAAATATTTTTATCGTTTTGTATCATAGCGTTTCTAGGAAAACATGTGTACCATTGTAGTGCTTGTGCGTCTTCAACAATGCACTGGTCCCTTTATAAGGATAATTCAAGGAAATTTGCCGTCCCTACGACTTCTGTTAGCCCCACAAGCGACAGAGGGAAAAACTAAGCTTTTATTCGTGATTTGGCAAATGACATTGATTTTGTGCGGAATGCTTATTTCTTGAACAGTCCTGCCTGGGTGGGTAAACTTGCTTTCCTGTAGAATTACTCTTACTACTGCTACAACCAGGAAGGGGCTTACATGTCTCCAACACTGAATAATACAAGACTTTTTTATTGATTGGATCGTTGTTTTAAAGGTAAGCAAACCAAAGCTTCAAGTCACCATACTAGATCACCAGCAGCATGCGCTCTTTCTACGGTGTTAAGCTGTACTGACACCCACAGCTTGACGCGATAATGTAGAAATTACAGTTTATATTATCATCGATAATAGTAGAGGTAAATTAGCATAACGCTGCCACAAGATTGCTGCGATGTTAAATTGACATCATGGTTGGTTCCAGATAACTGGACAACAACCCTGACACAAACAATAGTTACCTGGTCATGTCATTGTGGCTTATTTGTCACTCATATCAAATCAAAGGCATATTCAGAGCCACGTAGACGTATGGGATATTCCCCGATCGATAAAGTTGGACGTTCGCAAATGACTTACACGCCAAAATGAGCGGATGTGTGTTTATGGTTAATCAGGTCATAGTCATAGCTTCACTAAGGAATTTGTTATGAGGTAATGAACAACTAAACAATTTCTTTCTACGCTTTCAAATCATCACTCCATCCCATACATACATACCACCTGAATCAAAATGTCGGAGGCGCATGCAAAGGATTCTATACGTCATAATATATTTTATGTTCTGAACAAGCGGGACTCGAACCTGCAACCTTTGGCACCAGTCACCTAGCTGAAATGGGAAACGCGCATATAAATATACTATATAAACACGAACTTTACTGAACACATATATCTCGCCATTAGTTTTGTCACTAGCCAGATAAAGCCAAGGGATATAACCTGCCGTCTGCTCCCGCCCGCTATCACTGCTCAAACTCCTGTCCAGCCAATCACAAGATGTGAAATGCTATCGCTAGGAGACAGACCAGTATCTTTAGTATTCCCTCCAACTGAACAATTTAATTCCCGGCATCAACGAGAACGTAGGTAAAGAAAACAGCAACCTGCACCACTGGTTATAGACAGAAACCTGATAAATTGTCGAGTCTGTGACCTGTAGAACCCCTGCCAGTCAATGCTACAATATTATGTGACAAAAAGCCACTATCAATCACACTTGTGCTTGGAATATACAGTTTAGTCGACCAAAAGATCTAAGATTAAACATTAAATAAAACAAGGTTCAGCGTGAGGGTGGCTACAGTAGCCAAGAAATGTATTCTATCAGAACTAATACGCAAACAAATATCACAATAAACCGTGACGCATGCGTCCAGCTACTGACGCTAGGGAAACCTGTTTGGTCAAGTTAACACTCATCTGTACGGCATCTACGTTCCCAAAAAAAAAAAAAAAAAAAGGGGGGGGGGGGCGGGCGCGGGACCGAGACAACAAACAATCATATGGGCTCGCCACGTGCCTGATCACATCCCGCGGGCCTCACGCTACCAGTCTGCGCCATATCAAGAGGGAAGACACGGGATTTAAACACCAATTATGAAATAACTGCAACTTTGAATAATGTGACAACTTCTGTCGACCATACTTTGTCTCGAGATTTTACCAGACCAAAAGATCTTTTTCCAACATGCCAGACATTCAAAACCCATGTTACTGGAACAAACAGAAAATAAGACGCACTGTATTTAACTCTGTCCCATTCTTGCGTTTGTTTACAACGCCTTTTACAACGAGCATGGGGAAACAAGCCTATCAAAGATCTTGTGCGTACACTCTTTCTGGTTTCACGAAAGGACGACCGCTTGAGGTGTGGGAAGTATACAGCAGGCACTGCTTAATATGCCTTAGGAGTTCCCTTTATCAACATGGAGTCTTTACCCTAAATATGTCTTCATAATAATAAAAACTTTATTGAACACACTGGAACAAAAAATAATAATAATAATAATTACAAAGCACTCCGGCAAAAGCATAGCATACATTTAATTTGACTTGTAGAAATATACATTGTTCCCCTTATAATATAGACAATCACGCATGACAAATTTAAATTAATACAGTGGTAAAAAATTTGCGAATGGAATGGTTTGGGGATGCAAGGTCTACTATACAGCTATAAGAAAGCGATATTTCTGTTATTATGTATTTTATTTGTAGACAAAAAATACAGTTCCTGCATATTGGTCTATACTTTAATTTTACATAGGTAATACACTTTTGCATCGATTATTTTTAAAGAAATGCTGACAAAATGTCAAATCTGATACCCTCTTGTAAACGGGCGTATAAAACCTTTTAAAATTATCGTATCGATATGAAACTTCTTTCTAACAAATCTAGATGTCTGAACAATGAATAAAATGTGTGGTTTTGTGGGCGAAATGTGAAACATAGTTCATCTATGCAACGTCAAAGTCGCGGGACCGCTGCGCGCGGCTCAATCCCTCCGCTACCTTAAACCCTTCGCTCGATAAAGAGTGAGCGAAGCAGGGTCGCTAGGCTGTCGACCAGTCCATGGTAACTAACCGACAGACAGGCTATCCTGCGCCATATCACTCTCACAGCAATAAAGACACAAATAAAGGCCTTTGGTGGAGACAAATTCAGTATTTTAAAACAACCAATAAGAGTACCCTCAATATTAGTCCCGTTAAAGGGGTTTTCTGATAAAGAAAATGCATAGGGATATCAACAGGTAGACAACAGAATGTATGCTTTTCTCGCAAGGCTGACTGTGTCCAACGATTTTGTTGAAACTGCATATGAAATACGTGGAGCCTTCAAAGCGGAATGTGGGGGTTGAACGTGCGAAACTCCGAAACGTTTGATAAAACAGCCCTGTACGGATTGGAGGGCAGATATATTACACTATTATAGATTTAAGTAATTCAAACCATACGTTTAACAGGGACGACCAACCGTAACCCCGCAGGTATGCCTGCACATCAGGTGCAAGACTGGGATAGACCATACCTGTGCTGGAGAAGCGGTGTATAACTGCCCCCGCATGTGTAATTCTGTGGTCAATATGGTGATCCCATTTTCCAATTGCCTGAAAGCGACGGCTACCTTTTTTTCAGAAATCGTGTTTTACATGACAGCATTAAAAATCGCTACATTGTACCTTAACCTGTTCGACAATGACTTCTTGATGAGCAGTTTTGTCTCATATGCTCAGCTGCTATCTATAACAAATGCATACATATAGTACTACCCTGAAAATAACTTTCAAATGACATTTAATTTCAGAAAAGTTACATTTACGTCAAGGATTTTAGAAACGTGGCTTTATATGGCGATGCATTCTGTATTCGAAAAGTGACACCGCCCAGAAAGCCCAAATATTCTTTTTGGGTAACAATGTTTGCTGATCATTGGTCACCAGATGTCTTGTCGGAATGTTCTATTCACCATATACACGCTGTGAAAACCAAATTTGCGCCTCGGTTTACTTGGGAATCTTATAGTATAGCTTGCTTGCTTGGTTATTCAGCATAGGATGCAAAAGTAGTTACCTGATTGATCAAGACAGAAATTCAAAAACTGGAGAAGATTATGAGTAACATATGTGTGGTAGGTTGGATATTGGGCACTCATCTACTTCACAACTTTGCACCCAAGGCCAGCACACAGAACATCCACTCTTGCTAAACAGACAGAAAAGGAGAGGTAGAAATGAAAATTTGCAAATACAAAAACTAGAAATGTACTTAAACTTACTTGGCAAAACCACAAAAATATCAAAGATAGGACAACACAACTTCCGATTATTTGGTTAATTACTATAATGTATTGAAGCAATACAGGAACTCTCCAGCTTCAGATTGTGTGCTGTCTGAAGATCCACAGGGAGTACAAAGGTATTATACGAATGATATAAAATTCCCTTAAAAACCCACTCGAATAAGGAAACGAGCACAGCTCTGACAAGCAAGGCCAACTGACAACCAGAATAACTAATTACCAAATAGACGTACTTGTTCTAACATAGCCAAATCATGGCACTGCTTTTTTGTTGTTTTCTTACTTTTTTGTACATAATTTCCAACATTATAAGACTAAATAATTCCATGTGTTTTGCAACTCGGAAAAGTTTATATCTCATACAATAAAAAAGACTGAGTATTGCGGTATTCAGATCTGACAACTTATTCTTCCCAGAAATATTAACTTCAAGCCTGTATTTAACACCTCATGTCCCATAGTTGAGTAGCATAGTGGCATAACCATGCAGTGCAAGCACTGATTTAGTTTTATCGCTACAATTCCAAATACTTTAGAGAGAGCAGCATGCTAAGTGAGCATTTTGTATGAATCTTTCACGAAAAAAGCACCGACATCAGTTTAGATGGTGGTTTTAATCTCCTTTGTTCTAATCTGAACATGACAACCACTAAAAACTGCCAAAACCTATAGTTAGAGTGTCCGTTATTCCTTTTCGTTTCTAATATTTCATCTCTCAATTAGGAGTTACAGTTTGATTGTCTTTAACGTTTATCACTGTGCGTCTGATATAATTCTTTCTTATACGTACTTTCCTTGTAATGTCGCATTGAAAAAAAAAATAAAAGTATTAAGGAATCATGAGTTATTCCACCAAAGAAGTTGTCAAACTATATTGACTTTCATATTAAAATCGAAAGATATGCCGGAATTTGAACAACGTTTTCTGTTTTTCGTAAAAAAAGAAACGATTTTACATCCAAGTCTACACCAAATGAAAAACAGGTCAGGAAAGTGGTCTACTATTTGAAACTATTATGAAATGAGACAAGCATTTTGAGCATGATGCTGTAACCTAAGACACCTATACTGTGTTGGAACTCATAGTGACACTTTCGAATTGGATTCTGGGGGCACTACCTGTAAAAGTATGACCATGTGGAGTTAAAAATCTCCTGATCGCACCAACGCATAAAATGCAGGAAACGATACATTAGCTCACAGTTGAACTGTATTCATCAAAACAATCTAAACGTTGTAGTACTTGAATGAAAACGTGTAAGACATACAAACAGTGTTAGCTAACCTCTGTCTGGATAATATTGTTAGACACATAACAAAGTGTTGTAGCCTCGGAGATAATAGAACCGTTTACAACTGGAACCTTTTCACTGTGAGCAAAATAGATTTCACCGTAACATTTACTTCTCTGTTGGTTTTTATGAGTTAAGATGGTCAACAGAAATGCCATACGCGGTGTACAGATCCGCATTGCCATACGTGAACTGAACTGAATATGCTCTTCCAAATCCAGTCACTTGATATCATTTTGGGTTCCGATTCAGACATTTAGCATTTAGATATATACTGAAAGCGCCTTATTAAGACTACCCAAGGGACTAAAATATAATCTTTAGAGGCGAATGGTCTGAATAAAGAATATAATCGAATTATTGATCAACACAAAGGAAATGTAAATTTATGCTTTTAATAAAGGAATGGTCTGTTCACAGAGATACTTTTAATTGGATTTTAAATTGTAACGTTTGTTGCAGTCCTTATGTCAGACGGAGCGGCATCTTGATTTAGTAAGCTGTTCATACTTTTGGCTTGCAAAGTAAAAGGATGGGGTTACCTGATTATTCAACAATGTTGAACTCAGTCACAGAAAACATTTGTGGTACGAAGTTGTTATTATGATTATTTTGTCTCATGATGCGCAAGATTTAGCAACCTATACATACTGAAATAAAAAAGCATTTGTAATTATTAGCTTCAAGAGAAAACTCCACTCGGCTCATAAATTCTTCATTGTAAACAGGTAGGACCATGGAAATCTATATTGTGTTATAAACTTGCCTTTTAATACTAACAAGTACATCTAAAATAGACATTAATGGCTTGACCCAATAAGGTTTTCTGACACTGTCCAAAGTGGGATATGGACTTTTTGAGTCGACCTGAATTTTCTTGACCGATAACTTGTAATTTGGTTATGCAAATTTAGCTTGTTAGATTCATTTTTTTTTTCAGATTTTTTATAAGAATATGCCAGGGCGAAAATGTAACCTATATAGTTGAAATAGTTATTGAATCTTCATCAACTAGAAAATAACGAACATTTTAATTAAATTGGTGACCTTGTGTCTGAAAGTTCCACAGCAAAGGTTTGCCAATGCGACTTTTAAATTATTACACTCAGGAAGTCCTTGTGTTAAGAGTCGATACACCAAACAAAATTTGAACGCCAATATGCATGTGCGTTTTTGAAAAGACAGAAGGAGGAAACATCACTAAACCTTTCAATCACTAGCAAATGTTTACCTTGCACAGGAATGTTTAGTTTTCCATTCTTATGTTCCAAGTATCACCAGTATATTTAGTACCTTACGTATAGCATAAAAGCGCTACTGCTTT
This sequence comes from Hermodice carunculata, assembly GCA_964020975.1. Lineage (NCBI taxonomy): Eukaryota > Metazoa > Annelida > Polychaeta > Eunicida > Amphinomidae > Hermodice > Hermodice carunculata. The sequence continues at coordinate 93,147,516 of OZ026622.1, forward strand.
AATCGTTTATGTTGCAGTTTAAGCCGACATGTCCGATTTTTATTTTCAGCATATTAATATGAATAATATATTAAGCTGCTGATTTCTTTGCTTAGTTAATGTACATGTACTTTGCCACAGTGGTATTTTGGCTGCAGTGCAATGGGTCAACACCTTAACTTTAGTTAGTTCTGGGGTAACAGCGGAGGCCGTAGGAACATTGAAAAGTGTATGGAAGATTACACAAAGTTGATGACCGGCATCGTAGATGCACAGTGAAAAGTAAAAGTTTCCTTCTTTCAGACTCCAGACGGTACAAACAACGAACGATATAAGCTCACCAGTAATATCAAATCTTTAGTAGAAACAGATCATAACTATCCATTGTTGAAGCAGCTATTGTTTTTTCAGACCCCAAGTTTTATGGAACTGATGAAATCCATATGCCATCGATTAGTACATCAAACACTGTTAAAGCCTTCATTCCGAGCGTATTGAGTCACGAGTACAAGAGAATACAAGGCTGTTATTGCAACAGTCTACTTATACCCGGCGTACCAGTTATTATGGATATCACGAACCAAAAAAACTACCAGGGAATCTCTTATAGACTAAACAACAACAACAACAACAACAAAACCAAAAGAAACAAAAACAAAAACAAAAAAAAAAAAGCAAAACAAAAAAACAAACAAAAAAACAAAAACACACAGAAAAAACCACAGAAACAAAAAGAAAACAAACAAACAAAAAAAACAAAATACGAGTAGCAAATCAGAGATATTAAAATATCTCCTCATGAACATTACGGACCAAATATGATATATGCCAAGGTTGACATTTTAGAAAGGGAGAGGCTTCAACATTTAAAGACAGGGATTTACTTATTGTTGATTGGGGAATTCAGTTCTACAACAGGTGGGAAAATGGATTATGATATAGAAAATATATATGACGAAGGACCTCTTGTCAAATGAGAAACCTCTCGAAAGGGTAGTGGAAGATGTAATACAGATAAGATGGTATGCGCCACTTGGAAAACCCTCACAGAACTCTGTACAAAGGCAACTCTTTTAACATTGCTCTTACTTCCAATGGTCTAACTCAGTGTTCTGTTACCCATATAGCACTGCGTGCTTGAGGGACTCTTTTCAGAGTGGGACTTTGATGGCCATTATGAAAGATGTTGGAGCAAGAGCGCTGTAGTGAGAGACCATTACGTGTCAATATCTTTGTCGAAAATCAGTACAAGTGGAAAATCGTCCAAATCTTGAAAAGTCCATTAACACAATTATGGTCAGTGTAGAATTACGCCATAGTTGATGTCTTGTACAAAAGACCATAAGTGAAAATATCGATGTACAACTGTAAAGTCCCAGGGTGCACTGGAGATACTCGGAAAACAGGCAATTTCCAGAAATGTCCATGGAAGAGTGTGGTCACATTCAAGAAATGCTTTGAAGACATAGTTCATTTGCAAACATCTACATTGAACATGAACTGAGTGACTGAATTTCAAGAATTTTGTAAGTTGATAAAGTTTTCGTTTCATCGTTGTGAATATATGCTAGGCATTTTCCTAGGGCGAAAATGTAACCTATATTGTTGAAATATATATTAAATCTTCATCAGCTAGAAAATGACGAACATTTTCCTTTAAATAGCTGACCTTGTGTCTGAAGGTTCCACAACAAAAGTTTTGTCAAAGCGACTTTTAAATGATTACGTTCAAGAAGTCCTTGTGAGAGTTGATACAACAAACAAAATTTGAACGCCAATGTGCATGTGCGTTTTTGAAAAACACACGAGGAAACATCATTAAACCTTTCTATCACAAGCAAATGTTAACCTCGCACAAGAATGTTTAGTTTCCCATTCTTATGCTCCAAGTATAGCCAGTTCATTAAGTATTTTGTGTATAGCATAAAAGCACTACTGTTTAAATCGTTTCTGTTGCAGCTTAAGCCGACATGTCCGATTTTTATTCTCATCATATTAATTTTTATCATATTTAAGCTGCTGATTTCTTTGCTTGGTTAATGTACTTCGTCACAATGGCATTTTGACTGTAGTGCATTGGTTCAACATGTAAACGTTAGTGGGTTCTGGGGTAGCAGGGGATGCCATAGGAGCATTAAAAAGTGTATGGAAGATTACACAGACTTGGTGACTGGCATCTTGGATGCACAGTAAAAAGTGAAAGTGTCCGTGTTTCAGATTCTACCTCGGATTCATACAGAGGAAGACCGTACAAACAACGACCGATTTAAGCTCACCATTAATATCAAATCTTTAGCAGAAACAGATGATAGACTATCTATTGTTAAAGCAGCTATTTTTTAAGACCCCAAGTTTTATAGAACTGATGGGATCCATATGCCATCGACTAATACATCAAACATGGTTAAAACCTCCATTTTGAACGTACTGAGTCAGGAGTATAAGAAAATGCAGGGCAGTCATTGCAACAGTCTATACTTACCCGGTGTCCCAGTTATTATGGATATCACGAACCCAAAACTACCCGGGTATCTCTTATAGACTAAACAACAACAACACCAACAACAACAACAACAACAACAAACGAAACAAAACAAAAAACTAAACAAAACAAAAAACTAAACAAATAAAAACAAAATGAAAAAAAATATATAAATTTAAAAAAACAAACCCAGGATTAGCAAATCATAGATACTAAAATATCTTCTCATGAACATTAAGGACCCAATGTAATATGTGCCATGGTTGACATTTTAGAAAGGGAAATGCTTCACCATTTAGAGAGACGGATTTGTAAAGTGTTAATTGAGGAATTCAGTTCTTCAACAGGTGAACAAATGGATTATGATATAGAAAATATATATGACGAAGGACCTCTTGTCAAATAGATAAGGTAATATGCGCCACATGGAAAATCCATCACAGAACTCTGTACAAAGGCAACTCTTTTAACATTGCTGATGTTTAGTAGTTTCCATGACTCTCATTTCCAATAGTCTAACATAGTGTTCTGTTACCCATATAACATTGCGTGCATGAGGGACGCTTTTCAGAGTGAGACTACGATGGTCATTGAGAAAGATATTGGAGCAGTTCAAGTCGAAAACCGTCCAAATCTTGAAAAGTCCATCAACATGAAAATGGTCAGTGTAGAATTACGCGATAGTTGATGTCTTGTACAAAGGGCCATGACTGAAAATATCGGTGTACAACTGTAAAGATCCATGGTGTACTCGGAAAATAGGCAATTTCCAGAAATGTTCATAGATGAGTGCGGTCACATTCAAGAGATGCGTGGAAGACATAGTTCATTTGCAATCATCTACATTGAACATGAACTGAGCAACTGAATTTCAAGAATTTTTAAAGGTTGATCAATTTTATTTCATCGTTGTGAATAGATGCTTGGCATTTTCTCATGATTTTACATAATAAACAATTATAATTAAATGCTGTTTCAGCTGTGCGGTTTCAAGTGAACAATGTGTGTATACCTTCTGTGTGGAATTATGTGAGCACACATCAATATCATGGCATCAAAATTGTAGAAAACATACATGCTAACAACTGAAGCATGTGTCAAGATAAATGCAAGAAAACATAACATTCAAACTATTGTTGGGTGAAACAAAGGCTCATCATGAACACCAGTCTGTTTCATCTCTACATGTGTATGTCAAGCATCTCCCTAAGAATGTTGATGCAGATAACACAGAACCCGAACTAGGCTAACAAATATATAAACCCTGCATGATGACAATTCAGTTTTTGCTCTATCCCTTTCACCAAAGGGTCTTCAGGGCACCCTTAACAGAATTGTTGGATATTGCAAAAACTGGAAATTTAAAATAAACATCAGGAAAAATGAAATCTTATTTTCAACAAGCAGGGAAATTAATGTGGGCTGACATTCGGTTCGGACAAAGAGTGTCTTGAATATGTTATGTATGCACCAAAACATTCAGATACATTACTTACACGGAACATGTAATTGACTACTTCAAAAGTAGAGTCGTCTGTTTTGTGGTGAAGTTTAACAATAAATCTAGCAATAGAAACGTAAATATCTAAATCAAGAAACATAACCTTTAGTATTAGCATTCTCCAAAGGGATGTCAGCAGGAGGTATGTATGTATGTATGTATGTATGTATGTATGTATGTATGTATGTATATATATATGTATGTATTTTTGTATGTGTGTATGTATGTTTACATGCATGTATGTATGTATGTATGCATGCATGTATGTATGTATGTATGTATGTATGTATGTATGTACGTATGTATGCATGCATGTATGTATTGTGTATGTGTGTATGTTTGTATGTATGTATGTATGTATGTATGTATGTATGTATGTATGTATGTATGTATCTATGTATGTATGTATGCATTACTTTCAGCACCTGGCTCCTAGAGGTCATGGATATGGAAATAAAATACTCGAACCTTTGAATCCTTTTGCAGAAAATAGGTTAAACAGAATGCCCACAATGACGATAACCAGGTTTCAAATGTCAACTGTGAGCTACCGCCATCTGCTGACGGTGAACACAAGTAACGGAGAAGGAAAAGAATGTGAATGTTGTGTGTCAAAAACTCTCATATTCAAAGACATTGACCAAAAACCCTGGTGCAATATACACTGGGCTCAAAAAGTATGGAATATTGATTTCTTGTAATAATAAACTCCGAATGAAATGCCATCCTGCAATAACTATTACACCTTTGCATGACGTATCTATTGGAGAGCGAAGTCACACATGGTTAGTTAGTTCACTTTTTGCCTTCAATACGCAGCAAAGCATAGTGGGTAGAGGTCAGCCTTGTGAATCTGCCAACAGGGCAGCATTGACGAAAGCCAAGACAGAATGGCAGCGAGGGCGCATCTCTCTCTCTGTTTAACAGCAACAAACTGGTAACAGTGTCTCAGGGGACTATTTGATATCTTTGTATATGCTCATAATAAAGTAAGTGTTTATTTTACAAATTTGACAGAAGTTTGTTTCGAGTGTTCCATACATTTGGGGTCAGTATCTATTTTGTTTCTTAGTTTTGCCTGCAATAATGAAGGAGGTGTCCATGTCATTATAAAGTCAAGATATGCACCGTGTTTACTCAAAATGAATTCACATACCCATGAATACTTATACCCTTTACTGGTCTTCGGAAGATTACAACATGTTTTTGCGCACGTCTGGTTATACTCTGGTCGAAGGTCGTCTTCAATGGCTTTGAAGAACTTACTACAGCAAAGGATAATTTCAATAAGCAAAAAAGAAAACTATATACTGACGCACTGCAGGAATTTCCCTGAGTAATCCAGCCATGCTTCGTGGTCATACATAGTAAACCTACATTGTTATATATATATATATATATATATACATATATTATCAAACTAGAATGTCAGCGATATATATATATATATATATATATATATATATATATATATATATATATATATATATATATATATACATATATTTACAAACTAGAATGTCAGCTATATATATATACATATATATATATACATATATTTACAAACTAGAATGTCAGCACGACAAGTTTCAAGCAGTCGTCACTGCACGAGCAGTAGGTTCAGCCTTTCAGTGGTCATCTTTTTCCGCACAGAAGGGCCATACATCAGGAGTCGTTAAAAACTAACAAAACTCTATGTATAATATTACTTACATCATATGCATGCAATGAAACTGAGCACGAATTTTCTAACATAATTATCCCTTATCGTTCGGGATTCCTAGTACGAAAATGTTTTGTTTTTATTTGACGCATCAAAATCAGATTAATTCGTGCCACAATCACATCCATGGGCCTACTGTATATAATGGAAAACAAGATTCATACATCTGGATCCAAATGCGCCATCAGTTGACACGAAAGAATTGAATAATTAAAAAGGAAAGACATGCTTTGACTGAACGCAAGATCAATGTTTTGTATCTTCAGAATTAGGCCTTCACATAGATCTATAAAGCACAAACTCAGGTCCAGTGAAAATTCTTGTACCGGTATCTACATGCCTGGTTTCCTCTATGAGAGGAGAAACTACCTACGGGTGAGGAAAATGTCTCAAGTTCAGTCCCAGTCGCAGATTGTAGCAGACAAATAAATTCACTTCTGAATCCAAATCTTCTTTTTATATAAGTTAGGTATAGAGCTGCATGGGACTGTCCTATTGCCTAGGTTGACGCGATGTACAGCCAGGCATTGAATTATAAAAACAAGAAAAAAATACTCTCACAAAGGCCTCACGAGCAATTACTCCAAATGGTCACAATAGAAACACCCTTTTATGCATGGACGGGGGGTTAAGACTGCAAAGCATGCTTGATGGTTTCCCGCCGATCATCCGGTTGTAAATTCATTAGGCTGATAATTCTGATTGTATAAATTTAGACATCAACAGTGACTGGATTGGCTACGCAACATGCAGAGATTATCACAGGCCTCTGGGCCTATTTTGGATACTGGAACACTACAACATTGATTTGACCAGTTTTCATGGCAAGCAATGTTGCAGTGATAAGTGAACTAGGCGAATTTCCACTTGTACTCAAAATTTTCACTCAAATGTGTAAGAATTGGCTACGGATAGTACATATGAAACATGAGAGTTTGCTCTATGATTGCTTTCTTTGTAATGTGGAACATATCGATACCGGGGAGTTCAAAAGGATCACATCTCTAAGAGACACATTTAACTTATTTGGTTTCAGCAAAATGTCGGAAAATGTCGGTTCGCGCACCAATTTTTTCCCTACTCCGATTTTTGTCAAAAGAATTAAAAGACGATTTATCCTTCAGTGGCAAGAAGCAATGAAAGGCAATTCAGCTCCAGACAAAAAACTACGTACTTATGCTAAATTTAAAGAAACATTTGAGTTAGAGAAATATTTATTAGTGGTTCGAGATTATGCTTTAAGGAAAGATATTACACGTTTAAGAATAAGTGCACACAATTTGAAAATCGAAACTGGTAGACACAAAAGACCACACAAAATGCCTTTAGAGGAACGATTATACGATACTTGTAATATACTAGAAGACGAATATCACTTTATAAGCGCTTGTGGAAAATATGAAAAGGAAAGAAGAAATATATATGGTGCACTAACCGATATTTTCCCAATATTTGATAATTTAGATGCCTACGACAAATTTATATTCATTATTAGGCTAGACGATGTGGAAAAAATTACAATAGTTAACAAATATTTCTCCGAGACACTGATTAAGAGGGGAACATTGTGAATATGTATATTCCCCCTCTCTTTTCCCCTCTATTCTTTAGACTATGTACCCTGTGTAAACATCCACAAGTATGTACACTGATATGGCTCTCGAATATATCTATGGTAATTTATTGTTTTGTTGTGTTGCAACGGTATTTGTATTATTTTCTTTCTTCTGTCTTGTGTGTAATGTGATTTGTGGGTATATTGTGTGATATGAGTTTTGGGTTGGTTTTTTTTTTTTGTGCGTGTTCTTGTAACTTGTGTTTTCTATTTATATGTGTTGTATTAACATAATATCATATTTGTAATTTGATGCAGTTAATAAAGTTTATTCATGGATGTCGCAAATAATACCGTGACTCTACGTCACATGTTAAGTTTGCGTTTTACTTTCAGTTGGATAATTGGATAATGAGATCACATCCCAGGCTTATATTTTCTAGCAATTACACTCTTCTAAACGTGTAGCTTCATATCCGCCCAGCTTGCCAAAGTGTGAATGTCAAATATTCCATAAAACGTCAAAAATTGTAATCTTGAGCCTACAAATATATTCCTTTATGTTTATGTTGCTTTTTTGTTATATATGGTGTGTCGTTATCACTACATTTATGCATATTGTAAATTTGGCGTTTTTCTTCACTATAGAATATAAAACACAAGAATTAAAAAAAACAACATTGTGGTCGTTCCATGGGTACAATACTACCCCTGCCCCCTGTTTAATAATTCCTCTGCATTTTTGACTTTTAGAGTTTTCCTTTGATGAAACATTGCTGTGGAGTAATAATACCTGCAAAACTTCAAGAGTTTTCAGACCAATGATTTTGAAAAGATATGTTGCTTATTGTAAGGATGACTCTCACACTGTAATTGCTGTATTAAGCTGTCTACAACTTTCCTTGAAAGGTGTGTTTCATACAGAATACAAGAGATAAACATGCTGTATTTAATGTTATGAAAATATACTCCTGTGATATTGTCAAAATTTTCTTTCTGATCAGTTTTTGTTCAATCATAGACTGTTTGTCTAATGATATTTTTACAAAAAAAATCATCTCTATTTTAAGTGAAATGTAAAATTGTGTTTACAATCTCACCCTTTAAGTGACAAAAATTTACCCCTACCCCTTATTTTGTCACTCCAGGCATTTATTTCTCATGCTCTTTAGTTTACAAAAATCATACTACAGACAGTTTGCAGAAAAGAAGAAGTAAAGTTTTCAAAACTCTAATCACATTGTACGCACAATACGGATATATATATATATATATATATATATATATATATATATATATATATATATATATATATATATATATATATATACATTATATTCAAATAGGGGCCTTGTCCTACCAATTTTAGCTCTACGCACCAAACAATCATGTTTTATGAGGTATTGGATAGAAACGCTTAAAAATTGACAAAATACATATTTTCGGCATTCCAGCATGTTTTAGAACATTAACAGCATGGTGCATTCTTCTCGACAAGTATCTTTGACACAAATAGTGCTCTGCTTGTAGTAATTACATATCTCTCAATTATTAACTATCACATGCCACAAACGGGTACATATCTTGGATGTTGCACGGATAAACATTTACCCCTACCCCTTATTATGCCTCCCCTATAGGAAGGGATGCAAATAGTGTTTAGTTTCATTGTTCCCCGCCAACGCGCATCTTATTTTCCTTATATTTCTGTCCCCTCCTGACCTATTGCCTCCTAATTTTATAGGCGTACATATAATCTATGAGTCTGGGGAATTTTTTCCGTATAACAAAACATAACCTTGAGGTCAAAGGTCAATTTCAAATCCTTGTTGCAGTTTTCCACAGACTCAGCAATTTTCACATGTTGGCTCATATATGTACCTTCTTGATGGTGCATCATAGGCCCAAGGGTACCATTAAACGTGGATATGAAAGTACCTATGGGCTTTCAACTTGTATGGTTTGTTTTTAACCTGGGTGACTTAAAAGATCAAACTGCATATATTCCTGTTTATTACCATGCAAGTCAATGGGGATTGCAATGCTAATTAACATTTCCTACTTCTCCAAAACAATTGGCCTGATTCACTTCAAACATGGTGGGGATGTATGTCAGCTAGGTATTCATCGTGCTTAAATGGTCAGACTGGAATGATATTGGGATCTTATTTATTTATTTATTTATTTGTTTATTTATTTATTTATTTATGTTTGTTTGTTTGTTTATTTATTCATTGGCGAATTTTTGCATTCCTATTGATTACCATGTAAGTCAATGGGGTCTGCAATGGTAGTTCACATTTTGACTTCTTCAAAGCCGTAAGCCAGATTTACTTGAAACTTTTGGTACAGATACCCCATTGATTTGGGGATTTTTTTCATGCAATTGTGATGATCTTCAAGTCATTTGACAAGGTAACAATACCTTGCAAAATAAAAGTGTTTCCCTGCCATATCTTCAAATAGATGACTGAAGTCCATCAAACTTTGTTATCATTTACCCAGGGGAGACTTTCCTTAAAATTGCTAAGAGGTGACCTTGAGGTCAAAATCAAGGTCAAACATTCTATAGAAGAATGGTGTCCCTCTTATAGTTGTGGCCTCTGGTGAGAGTTGCCTGATCGGGGGTTGCATATTTTTTCAGACAAAAAAAAACTCACTTGTAGTTTAATCAGTAGTTATGCAACACTACCTCTCCACCATCATTCTTTAGACGTCCGTGTCTGGGCTACAACACCCCAACACAATTGAGTTTAGACTCGATTGTTTTTAAGACCTGGTGGTCCCCATCATCACTTGGTTCCTGTAGAAGCAAAGGGGGGGGGGGACTTCCAGTGTACATCCACCACTCTTCTTCCTTCCTCCTCAGGCACCATTTCCGGCTTGCTCTAAGAGTTGGGAGCTCCCTCAGCTTTCTGTCTAGAGCAACAGTTTTAGTGCTGTGCACACTACCTCTACTGCACAATTTGTTTTCTAAGCTCTCCTTGCCTCTTCCAAGATAGATACAGCTAAAATTTGACATGCAGATCTTTGAAGAATCGTAGAAGTAGGGCTGGTCTTGACTTGAAACCAATCTTTTCCAAGATGGCGTATGGTGTGTCAAATCACAGACAGAGGGAGGACACTGGCATACCGGCAATCACTGTGCGGCAAAAGTGGAAGTGAAGCCATGCTGCTCACACGCAGGCTAAGGTGGTTGATGCTTCTTCACTCGAAATCCCTGGCGGAATAGGCAGAGTAGGCAGCATAGTTGCAAGTGTTGGGCCACAAAGGATCCACTCATGATGGTCCTGACACATTCGTCAGTCAGTAGGCCCAGGCTACCTGCTGCCAGCCAGCACCCAAACTGATGTTGCTTTGCTCGGCACAGACCTGTAGCATGCATGGTGCTGGCAGAAGCCACTTTCGCCCCGATGGGTACTGCTCTGGCACCTCAACTCAAGGCTTTGACCAGGTCAAAGCTCTCATTCAGGGTATAATGAGTGACCTGGCTGTGCTTGCTGAGCTGGAGGAGGGGAGATGGGCCATTGCAATGTGCTGCCAAGACTTGTACTTGCATGCCATAGGTCCCCGATCTCATTCTGGCCATTTGTCACTGAGTTTTATAACCATTGACCACCAGTATTCACAGCACCTGGGTTCCCATGGAGCTGCTAATATCTGGCTATCTTGGCAAAGGCTAGTTCTCCCCTGGGAGAACATCTAAGGTTAATTTTTATTTTGCCCCAGAGCAGATTTTTTTTCCCAGTCACTTCAGGTGGATTTAGATTGGGAGGAGTATGATGAGAAGGTGCTGAAGTCTGTTTTTGCATCCTTGCATGCCTTCAGGAAATTAGAGGAGGATGCTGGAGGGTCTCTCCTGACTGTCTCCTACTTCAATGTGTCACTGTTGGCCATGAAGTCTTTCTAGGACAGCCTCAAGCATTCGGATCTCAGAGAGGGTCGTGGACTAGCTTTGTCAGGCAGCCTCACTCATTAATTTAACTGTGGTGGGTGGTCCACCCTCACATCGCAATGGCCTGCACTCTAGAGGCCAAGTTGTGTTTGCTTTGCAGGGAGGCCCTTCTCCAGGGTCATGAGTTTCCTGACCCAACCTTCCCCTGAGCTGTGCACAGGGACCCCTGTCTATAACATGCTGTTTGGAGGAGAGATGGCCGATGTTGTTTGATGAATGAGGACCTTCAGGCCTGATCTCCCAAATGGACCAGGACACAGGTTTTGACTGACTCTGTTCAGTTGCATTCCTCACTGGCCACTGCTGCCCTGAAGCATGGCACCCCAACTGCACCCAAGTGCCCCTGGGCTGTCTACACCATCACCCTTTGGAGCACGCTCTGTTTGACAGATAGTTGAAAGACCAGGACTTCCAAGCACAGGTGCCAGTACTTCCACAGGACCACCGGTACATGCTTTAGTGGACCAAGTGGGAGAATGTCATGTAAGGCCAAACATTCATGCAGTTTCAGGTGCAACTCATCATTCACATGGACACATCATGGTCCGCTTGGGGAACACATGTGGGCTAGAGGCAGATGGCATCTGGTTTTGGCGGATGCAGCCCGTGTCCCACCACATAAATTGGTTGGAACTGGTGCCGATATGCTAAGCGCTCCTCCACTTCCAGGACCTAGTGGAGCGCTAACATGTCCTTGTCATGTGCAGCAACAGGACTGCCATTGCCTACCTCCACCAGCAGGGCAGGATGTGCTCCCAAAAACTGATGGAGTTAGCCAGATGCATCACCTGATGGTGGTCCAAACACAATCTCTGCATTCATGTGAGGCATGTCCAAGGACTAGAAAATGTCCTGTCTGGCCAACTTTCAAGAAGCAATCTGGTAGGGACAGCGTGGTGGCTCCACCCATGGGTCAGTCCACGTGGGCCAGGTGGGATACCCCACACATGGATCTGTTTGTGACAAGATTAAACACAAACCTTACTTGTCATCTGTCAATCTCAAGGCCATAGCAGTGGATGCTATAGCCAAGAACTGGAAAAAACCTTTGGGCTTATGTCTTTCCACCTCCACAGCTCCTCCTGAGGCTCCTGCTGAAGGTTAGGTCCCTTGACTGCAATCTGATCTTAGTCACCCCCTGGTGGCTGAGGATGGATTGGTCCCTTGAACTTAAGCCACCACTATATCTACCGACATTGCCAAAACTTCTGGTGCAATTAGGCGAGTACGTTTCACACAAACCCTTATACCCTCAACTTCCATGCTTGGCAGTTGTTGCTAAGTACATCCACAATGGAGATTTCTCAGATTCTGTCGCAGATAAAATTTCCCAGAGAGGGATTTGGAGACTTTGGAGCAGTATACTCAGCTCGATGGAAGGTGTTTTCAGGCTAGTGCACCAGCTGGAGAATACATCTGTGGTCTCCAAGTATCTCTGACATCACAGACTTCCTACTGCACCAGTGGGAGGTCCTTTGTAAGAGCTGTAGAGGGGTTTCAGTCCGCTATGTCCTCAACTCTGGTGAATGTCCTACACATTCATATCAGGGGTAATCCTCATCTGTAGGTGCCTGTAGCCTCCTTCTGCACTGACAGACCAGCTGATAGGCAGGTCCTATCACAGAGTGGACATCCCGCTGGTCTAGTCATGCTGAAGAAGTGGCTTTTTGAGTGGCTAGAGTACCCCTGCAGGGTGGACTTAGTGTGCTGGATTTGGAAAACTTGTTTCCTCTTAACACTTGCTTTGGGGGCTGGAAGAAGCAACATCCATGCTCTGGTGCAGTACATGACTGAATCCAATGGTTGCCTGACCGTGAAATACGATCTCACTGCGGATTAAGCAGACCATCCTGAAGGCCTATGAGAATGCTTTGGACAGGCCTTTGGCCCTTAAGCAGGTCTCACCTAGAGCTAATGGGGTTGCAAGCCTTTAATGCCTTATGGCAAGCCCTAAGGAAAGTCGCTGTTGTTGATAACCTCTGGGCTTGCCACTGGTGATTGTTTATGACTTTCTCCAAGCACTACTTGCCCAACTTGATTGTGCTGGAGGACATTTTTGTTGGCACTGAAGGCTCCTTTGCATAGATTCCTGATACTTGTCTGTTAGACTTCCTTTGTCCCCTCAATGCAGCCACCATGTTCCATTTGATGGTACCCCTGGGGTTTAGAATCAGATGCAGTCACTTGGTCAGCATACCTAGAAAATGCTTAGACCTTGTCTCAGACTTGTATGGAGCAGATGTCCCCAGAATCTGCTAGGCTGAGAGTTCAAGGGCCAGTTTCAACTGAACAGTAACTTACAGAACCATATGCCCCCCCCCCCCCCTTGCCCTCCATGTTTCCATGATTCAGTGGTCTTGCTAGATCTCTAGGACCCAAAGAGTGGAGGACCTAGAAAGTAAACAATAAGTTCAGAAAAGCTCTGCTTACAAGTTATTTTTAGTCAAAAGTGCAAGATAATCAAAATATGAATGTTTTTAGGATTTCAAATACTTTGGAGCTTAAAAGATTTTATTGTCTTTATGAACCCGGATTTTCACCACCAGATATAGGCATTTTGTAGATTTCAAATAGTTCTTCATAACTATTTGTAAAATAGTGTAAGTTGACACAATGTAACGTTACTTGAGGTATAATTGTTACCCCCACCCCCTACATTTTTGTCCATTTTATTAAACAAAAATGGTCCAAGATTAATTTGAAATGTTTAAAAAAAATTCATGATGTTTGTGTATGATTTTCAAAACTGTCAGGATTCACAACTATAGTCCATTGTATGCTTAACTCTGCGAGCATACAGCACCGTATATTTAAAAAACACATTAAGAAGAACACGTTTTCGGTAAATTCTAATTTGAGAGAATTCAAATATCATAAAACGTTATATTTTAAAGCTTTACAAATGCAGAAGGCTGTGAAAGGGAAATTGTGCGGGAATATTTCACTTGTGGAGGAACAAAGCTAAGAATATGAAATGGAAGGCCCGTATACTTGGATGGAAATGACATATTGAACCTATTTTTAAAGTTCACATGTAGTCACTGGAGTACAAAATGTTCATAAGATGGCAACAGCAACCTCCATTGACTGACTGTCTCGCATGTAGCCCTAGTTTTGTATTTAATACAATATAACAGTTTTTATTCTATTATATTATTATTAAGCATAGACTATGCCTTTTGCTTTTAAATTTACCATAAATAATGCTAGCATTTCAGAGCTTAAGCCATTGACTTAATAGTATAATTCATAATGCCAAACAGCTTTGTTTGAAAAATATTTAAAGGCATTAAGCATAGTCTTGAGGTGGACATGGTCTCAGGGAACTAGTTTCATAGAACAAGTTTCACTGCATGTACACATCTGCGGGAGAAAAAGGCATGGTTTTAATTCCAGGCAGTGAGCATCATGTAATATGGAGATGCTGTGTTTGTGGAATTGCATCTTCTATCTAGTAAAAAGAACAGTACATTTTTATTATATTATGAGAGCGTGGCTCTATTATGATTATCAAAGTTAATGCTACATCACTATGTTGTTGCCTGGACCGTTTTTAAGACATGTCTTTTTTTCTATCACTTCATGTATACAGATTTGACATAATTTGACATGAATTGTAGGGTGGGATTGCACAGCACCAGTAGTAGCAAATTATCGGAAAAATGAAGATGCCTGAGATGCACGTATTGTTAAAAATTCCACATTGCAGGCGTATACGGACCTATAGTGTTACTGTTACTGGGCACACCAAGAGCAGTCCCCAAAGTGTCTCCCATTTACATTTTCTCTTCAGATGATACCCTTTGGTATAGTGCCAATGAATTTACACTTCTGTGGCCTGGTACGGATATAATTTGATTCAGTGCAAAGTTGTTATTGCGACTGAGGTGTGTAATAGCAGTGACACGCAGTGAATGATTTGTAAAAAATTGCGACGGATCACGTCTTTTGCTAAGACTTGTCATAAAACTACTAAGATTGTCTTTACCCAGGGGAGCGGCTCAAAACCACACGTCATCCTCTCCAGTGATATTAGATTTATTTAGGGCGCTGCCACAGCTTATCACAGTCCGGACTTAGGTGAGAAAGTAACAGCTGGTATGAAGCCACTGAACATTTTCCATGGTCTTGATATTCTGGCTTATGCTTTGTGAAAATGTTTTGTGTTCACCTTACATCCATGTGAATGTGGGCGATATTTAAGTACTCCTATCTGTAGAGGGACGTTATAGTGGCTTGAGTCCTCCATACATCAGCTCGAGATGTTGGTATCAGGAATACAAGCATGGTACCCCCAGTTAGCAGAATGGCTTGTCCGGGCATTAATGGCACCCAACGTTTTGCGCTGGTTCCCCGCTGATGACCCGATCTTATAGACGAACTAATAGAGCCTAAAACGTTTTTTTTTTTTTTGAAATTTCATATTATGCACATGATTGGTACCTTATAGAAAATGAATTATTAGTCCATGTAATCATTAGAACTTTACACCCTTTCCTTGAGTGGTATAGCATATAAGACTTTGCCTTTTGATTATCAGACTTGATATTGATCAAACGGTACTTGGGCTTACGGATTTGGGTTTGTTAAATTTCTCTCTATTTTAAATAAGAATCCATGAATCCTGCCTTATCATCTCTTCTGCTAATTTTGAGTCTCTTTCATGAAATAATTATTGCATCACTTTTTCTCCAAATTTTATAAAGATTGCAACCGTAACAACATGTCCATGAAAAACCTTACTAAGCTCCAGATATTATTAACCGTCTTTTCCGGAGTCACACCAACATTGTCATTCAGGGGCGGATTTAAACGGGGCCAAGGAGGCCACCCCCAACCCCCTTGTCAACAGTTTTTTTTTTTTCTGGTAGTGTAACTTACTGGTAATATTAACTTATTGTCGATGGCCTAGTTTAAAAGTATGCAGTTCTGGTCCCGAAGTAGTCACATAGTCAAGTTTCAAGAAAGTATACGAACACGTATAGCACCGTGTTTACCTTTTCTGTTTACACAGTGCGCACATCACATGGTCGTCATAATATAACAAGGCCATACGCTATGGGCCGCTTTTAGCCTTGTTTATGTTTTCGTCACGATATAGAGAATTTGGCAGACACCAAATACTTCATTTCACAGTGCGTCGCTTATATTAGCTTGACCTCTCGAGCTTTGTTACCTGGCAGTTTGCACACAACTGATTTGCTCAAGTCAGTTTGTTCTCTCTCTCTCTCTCTCTCTCTCTCTCTCTCTCTCTCTCTCTCTCTCTCTCTCTCTCTCTCTCTCTCTCTCTCTCTCTCTCTCAGGGCCCTTTTTATGTCGTTACACACAAATCGTGACAGACTGTGGGTAAGTCCATTGTCTGATTCCTTCACGTTTTTTATGGTGAGGGGTGAAAATGGGACTGGTGTGGTTGTTATAATTGAGCATGAGCTTTGAAGCATCAATCTGTGTTGCAATCAGGTCTATTGAATAGTCGGCGCTTCTATTGCTTCCGTATATGCGAGTCAGTATAAGCTATATAGAATTATCCAATCAGAGAGAGAGAGAAACAAAATACACGACAGGCTTTATTCAGTCCTGTCAATCGTAGGAGGGATAAAGAAATATATCATAAAATTTGCTGTTTCAAAAAGAGTTCATATTGATTTACTGTACGTAGTTTACTGGTTCAAGAGAGCGTTAGGCTTTTTTAAAAACATCAACATTTTCACGACACATTGGAAGAAAAGCAGCGAACAACCCTATTCCAAACTCCACTCCAAAAGAGAAAAGAAGAACGATAGAAGGAAAAAACAGAAAGAAAGGAGGTCCATGGTAATACTATGCACATTTTTTAATATCGTGGCCTAACAAACATGTATTTCCATTCAGCTTTGTTGAGGCCAGTTTGCTGAATCTTCTTCTTCGTGTGCTTCACTTTTAAAAGTTTTTCACGTGCCAATATGTGTGATTCTTGTTTTAAATTATACGTCATATTATATCCCAAGAGATGTTCGTGCATTTATATTTCACGTACACTCGAACCTAATTCCAATCGACACCCGACACATCATCTATTGGCAAGACACGTGACATTACGTCACACTTAAAATAAACAATGCAAATATCGCTGTAGTTCTAGCAGTGCTTGTTGCCCGAGTACCATAGTTCATACAAGCAGGAAAAGGCAACGACACAAAATCGCCGACCAAAAGATTTGATCCATTGGAGCAGGATAGCTTATACCGCTTGAAAGCCATTTTAAAAGTTCTCTCCAGTGCCTTGATATTGCAGTCACATTTCAATGAATTACCGGCACTGATATCAAAATTTTTAATTTCTCCGTGTATATACTGGTGGTCAAATGCATCTGGAGATATGTTTGTAATATTACAGTCTACTAGGTAAAGACGATTGACTGCGCTGAGGCCATGGAATGAATATTTTGGTATTACAGGCAGATGTAGACGAGAAATCTCCATCACGTTTACCTTGTATAAATCTTGGAATGCATGTGGTTTGATCTGTAAGCTACCCACATCATGAAGTTTAAAGTGACCGATATTACTCACATGTGAAAATGCATTTGAACCAATTGTGAGATCCGTATGTGGTGAACCACCAATGTCTAGATATTCTACGTTTTTTGTATCTTTAAAAGCAAATGTATCGATGTTTGTCAGTTTGTTTCCAACAATTGAAATATTGTTTACATTGTGTAGATGACTCATTGCGTAAGGTGGAATCACTGACATTCCATTGTCTTTTAGAATGAGAGTACGCAGGTGGGTTATTGCACTGAACGTATGATTGCTCAAAGTCATGATGTCATTATTTTCGAAAACTATAGTGGCAACATTAGAATAAGTAAACAGTTTTGGTGGCAATAACCACAGTGTTGAATAACGAATGTGAATAGAGCCTTCAGGTCCATGTTTTTCTGATGCAAAATGTACGGCAGCAAAAGCAAACTGGTCTACAGACAGATTGCAGTGAGAGAACTTAATAGACCCTACACCACTCAGGCCTTCAAATGTAAAAGCCTGCAACCTTGAAACCCCAGCTCTGGAGACCTCGAATACACCTAATTTCCCCGCATTTGTGAAAGCTCTGCGCTGTATGACGAGGCTGGACACATTAACTACTGATACTTTAGGTATGTCTTGTACCCCATAAAAAGCGTACGCCTTGATGATAAGAGATGCGTTTGTCTGGCCTAAGAGCACCGCCATCCATCGAAGCCAGGCAAATGCATTTGCCTCGAGAGATGTGATAGGGTTATTTGTGAGATCTATGGCGCAGTAAGTGTGTTTACAAGCATCTTTATCTCCGGATACACCAGCAAATGCGGCTGCTGATAGCGAAGTGAGTTTATTGCTTGCCAGAGATAAATAATGCAAGCGGTTCAATCCCCAAAAAGCCCGAGCTTCAAGGGTCTCAATTTCGTTATTTTGCAACAGTATGATCGTCACATTGTGCAAGTTTCCGCCGATAAAAGTATGTCTCCTAATTCGGCGCAGTCTATTGAACCTCAAATCAAGAAAAATAGTACCAGATGGTACCGGAAGAGGCATATCATTAAGTTCCGCAGATGTACATATTGTTTTCCCGCTTGGCCTGCATGTGCAATTCTGGGGACAGGACAGGGCGTCCCGCTCCGTGCCCTCTCTCAAAGACTCGTATGAACAGGTTACTGTTGTAATAGCTACTGTGGCCGTGTACAGGTACAACCAAACTGACCGCCTGGCATAGTCTCCTTCATTCTCCATCGCCGTGGCCGGAATAGCTAGTCACCGCTGGAATACCATAGTATTGTGGACCTGGAAATATATAACAAACATAAATCGAAATATTGTATTAAACATGATCATCAATTTTCTTTTATCACAGATTGTGTGAAGTAGAAGCCAAAGTAAATTTCCCCTTTTGATAACCATTCACTTTGTTTGGATATTATTGATGCCAGCGGAATACCCTAACTCATATTTTGGCTCTTTTCCATAGTTTAGGAACTGTTTAATTTGACCAAAATACAATTGATAGTTTTAGTGTCCAAGTTGAGAAGAAAACAGCTTCATTTAGTTCATGTCCAGCAAAGCCAACTCTCGTGATATAAGTTAAGATCTGAGTTTACGATACAAGAATGGAATATTGCTACGATACTGTGACACTAACATTTATCGACGAAAGAAAACCGATATACTTAAACTTAAGGGACAGGATATCTTTCAACAATAACTTAAACAAATGATCGTGATGCGCGGGAGTGTACTGCAGTCGTGGTAATATCCTTAATAACTGAACTATAGGAAACCTTAAGCTTTGAAAAATGAAAACACCTGGTGTGGATTTTTCCACAAATTTTAAACCGACCAAATGAACTTTCTCAAACTAAAGCACTAAAAGCTTACTCCGAATATTAATGGAAGTAAAAGTTGTGAAAATTTTATTCTTCAGATTCTGGCGTCTGAATCAGGGAAGCATAAAGCAGGCCAGCTGCCACATATAGCTTGTACAGCTAGCTAATAGTTTTTTCATCAAACATATTTGTATGCCTCAAAAGTTAAGGGCACAATTGCCTGGTTACAATTTGTGAAGGCAAAAGTCCATTTGCTACATCTTTGTACATCTATGCACGAATCCATTCGACTAAAGAAAACAAATTCCCATAACATCCGTAAAGCTGCAGTGAACCCCCCCCCCCAAAAAAAAAAAACGGGAGAGGAAAACAGCTAAAAAAGCTTTAGTTTCCATATTATGCAACGAACGTCTGCATAACATTTCAGTGGGAAGAGTGGTCGACAGTGGCCAATATTTTACGTCTTCTTTTATATTCTATTTTTCTTGAATCATGAGCTTTCATGGGAACAAAGAGGACTGGACGATAGTTTCGTACTGTTGTGTCTGCTGCGTCGGAAAGAAAACCCACGGCCCCAAAAATCTAGAAACAACAACAACAACAAATCCTGATGAACTGATAAGAGAATAATATAAACAATTTTCATCAGAACCTATTTGAAAAGCACGTTAAAAGGTAAAGAAAGCACACAAAGTGCGTCAACCCCCCCCCCCCAAAAAAAAAAACAACAACAAACAAACAAACAAAAAACAAACAAAAATAAAAAACAAAACAAGAGAAAACACAACAAAACAAAACAAAAACAAAAAGAAAAGAAACAAAACAACAACAACATGAAAAAAAAATACAAAAATAATTTCAGCAGCCTTGGTTAATCATGTAGCAATTGCGAAATTCATAGCTCAAATGTATTTGTAATTCTGATGCAGACAGTTGTTTTATCAATATTGCTTCTGATATTTTTATTCACAATTTGGTCCACATTATTTCTTTACTTTGCTCATATATCACAGGTGTTTTCATCCGGCTGTTTGACGTATGTAAAAATGCTTTAGGGTTATATGCAGTAAATATTGAAATAAATTTAGGGAAGTATACATATATTACCTACTCACTTGTGCAAAATGAACTCAAAAGAAGAAATAACAAGTAGCTTTAAAAAGCTCTATATACATTGAAAGTTAGGGTTTTTTTGGTTTTGCATTTTTTTTTTTTTTTTGAACTGGGCTCAGTTACTGAGTATGATGGGAGATGTTCCCAGCATTAAATCCCCTCATTAAACCAAGTGCACCAAGAATTTTAAACCATACCAATCGCCAGAACTGATTCCAATACTGAAAGTCATATGACTTTGAATAAAAAGAAACAATCTTGTGCTGTTTGTGAAGATGCGAGATAACAGAAATAGGGAATGTCTGACGAGCGCCGCGTTCCGACCGACAGATATCAAAGACTACGTCTTTTAGAGCATATGCATGACGAAGCTTCAGGGTTCGTCGTGTATGCTCTGAAAGACTAGGTGAGTCACATTTGTCAATCGAGACACACGCACGAGATCTAAGATTTTGTTTTTCCCATGTAAAAAACCAAAATGACAGCATTGTGGACAAACGCTGGCGTATTTGTAAAACGGGTATTCAAAGATGTAACACCTCTCAAACAGATCTTTATAGCAACGGTTCGGAGTGACATTAAACATACGTAAGTGTGATTTCCTTACTAACAAAGTTGCGCATGCCGCGTGACGTATTAGTTTATCTTGACCCAAGTCATTCACTAGAAGTTCATTCATTCAATCCGAAGAAGAAATTACAACAATGGTCGCATCGGATACAAAGCATAATATCACATCTGTAACTGGTGGCTATATAATGGTCATATGAGTGCAAATATAGTATAAAATTGGAATATCTAGTTTTCTTTGAGAAACCGCCATAAACATATGCTGAGTGACCAGAGTGTGCCAATCATGGAGTATAACAAGGCATTGTAAGTAATGGAGAGCTTGGGAGACAAGGGGTCAAAACTGACATACTCAAAATTTCGAACAAAATGTGAAAACAGCTGCATCCTCGGTGGCAAATTAGAGCCAGGTAATCAACGGTTCGATATCCAAACAAATGAAGTAGATTTGAAAGAAGTCTGCTTTGAAAACCCTCTTGACGGGGTCAAAGCAATCTGAGTTTGAGAAAGAAAAGCTTAACCAAACGTTTTGCAAGTGGACAGATTTAATGACTAGGAGAGACGTCAATGGATCGTATATAAGCGCTCCTGACTGACAAGTTATCAGCACTGAAAACAAAATGAGGGGGAAGGAAGCTGTCGCGTCACGAACAGATTAATAGAGAGATTAAAAAAAAATTCTCCGGCCGTGACCTATCTTACTTCTCAGAGGTCACCCCGTGCTTTCCCGTGACTTTATACGGTAACCGCAAGCGGTTCGGAGGTGTACCGGGCAACAAGAGCGACACATTACCGTCCCGCCTTTATTTCAAATGGGGAAAAAAGAGGTACAAGAACGTAGAAGTTGCTGTTCAACTCCCACTGAAGAACTGTTCATACTTCAAGAAATATGCTTTATTGTGTTCTTCAGAAGGAAAATCATACATGCACAGTGTGTAACTCAAGAAAAAAGTCAAAGTGAAGTGTGTGTCTCGTGGATATATGCTTTGTACTGGTCATAATAGTGAAACGTAATGAGGAAAATGAGTTTAAGATCCGAGGAGAACGTGTCAAAAATAAATCGATGTCGTTCTTTCATGGGCTGGACCATTATGGCCAGTTGTGGCACGTATCGTAATTCTCTTTTAGTAAGGAAACCATACGGGCTTTCCATCCGATATGACTCGCAGTAAATGTGAAGTAAACACAATCGGAAAATTGTGTTACTTGAACAGTCCGGAGGCGGAAGTGAAAAATACTAGCTTTTGTGTAAGATTGAATCGTATATTTTGTTGTTAGTCTCAACAGAACATCATTCATACTCACCGCTTTATGAGCATTCCCTTTGTGAAAGGCAGCATGCACATTTCTCTCTTTCTTTCTCTTTCTCTCTCTTTCTATCTGTTTCCCCTTTGTTTCTTCCTTTTTTTTCTTTCACATACTTGTATATGTAATGTTATAATGCATTACGCTTTCTTCCATTTACGTTAGGTTTTATATGACTGCATGTAACACATTAGCACAAAACCTGTATTTTTGCCATTTCTGTGACCAGTATGTTGCTTTGAAGCTAGAGAGAGAAATGTTGCCAGCGAAACGTTTTCATGACCACAAATTATTTAGTTAACTAGTTCACTGCCAATGCGAACTACTAAAAACCACGGCAACTACTCTGAATGATCAAACAAATACTAGACTCAAATTCCTTATGGAAAGACCTTTCATTCAATTTTGAATACCGACATGCTCATATTTCCAGAAAAAATAATGGTCCAGATCATAGCTTTCCCCGAGACGCTTTTAACGCAGCGCTTCAAAGAAGGTAGAGGAGAAGCTGTTGTTTCAGTCCACAATTAAGAAAAAACAAAGAAAATGCCACTAATATAAAGTTGAAAAGATGCGAATTTCTTGTACGTATGTAAAGTATATGCGCAAGAAAGAGTCACTCAAATTCATTGATCGAAAACTGGGCAAGTGACGACAGGCTTCCATTCATTTCCGATAGCGTCATGGGTCATTGGCGGCCAGAGGCGTGGTGAATGCGAAGGCTCGCATAATTCCTGCATTCAGGTTGTATTTGAAATCTGTCATACACGTGGCCAATGAGGGTTGCTGTACTTACGCCACTTTCGTAAATTTCTATGTATAATTTGTAAATTTCAAAATTTATGTCATGGTAAGTGCAATTACTCAATTTGAGTAGGAAGTTGCCATATTTCTATACTTATTTGATGATTAAATCTTGCTTGAACAGCTTTATTCATTTGTTGAATAAATTGCTCACGAGAGGCCGGGTTGCTCGCGTACCACTGGATATTAAACTCAATGTGACCACAGTCAGCACGAAATATAATTACATGACACATTTACATGCTACTCGTAAGTAGGACGTAAGGGAAATATGTAACTCACTAATGTGTCACTGTTTAACACGTTTGTATCACAATCATGTGATGCATTCAGCGATGTTTGAAATTAAAAGTTAGCTTTGTGAATGTTAAATAGATGTATAATAAAAGAAACCTGCACTGCTTTCTTAATAAGGATCAACGGCAAGCAAAGAAAACGTCAGTTATCGTACGCATATAACATATCATGACTCCTTCTACCGTGTCTGTCAATCACAAAAATATCATGGACTATATAATAAGAGGTATAGATATTCATTGTCCGCAGAGTGTCAGGCTGATATAAAGCGCCGGTGAGATACATAGTTCGTAGGGGAGGGAGGATTAGCACAGAAAACTACTTGCTTTGTGTGGCGTTACATGGAAACAAATTTGGTTTTCCCAAAAGGAGCAGGTTATGACTGAGTGTGACATAAAACAACTTCCCTAAACTAACGACGGAAATACATACCGGTCTTATTTGTTGCTTTTGGCGAGTGGTCTCATCTCGGTTCCATAAACGCAATTTTGGCTACCAGCTTAGGAAATGAGATCATATCCCAACAACATGCGCACGGCACTAAGCCAGGTTCCTTGGTTCTGCCTCAATTTTCGAGGGAAGTGTGTGACCTCTTGTCTGAATAGCTTGCTGATATGAGTCAGTCAGAAATGGGGGGTAAACTATGAATAGCGCAGTCAGGCCATCGTAAGAGATTGGCTGCAAACATCAATTTTCCTCTCATAGACACATGTTACCATCTCCTCGTTGATATTCTACATCGTTATTGTACAAACATCGTGCTTCTCATCGTGGTAGTCATAGAAATGGCAGGTTATTTGTTTATTATTTATCTATCTTTTTAATAAATAAATAAATTTAGTTATTAAGTAAGTCTCCCTGCCCATCTTACTTCCATTTATCTCAACATTTCTTAGCTGCCTGGCCACTTGTCTGTCTACAATATATGTAACCCGCTGTACATTGCATTTGAACATAAAATAACAACAGCATTATCTCAGAATATACTGAAGTTAACAATCTATTACTATTTTTATCATCATCATCATCATCATCATCATCATCTACTCCTTTACATAAGGCAACCCCAGGTGGGACAGAACCCAGTAATCATATCAAGTTATATACATGTGTTCCTACAAATTATTTGATCGTAAGGACTATGAGAGATCTTCAGCAAGTAATCATGGTCCAACTGCACGGTGTTTGAGGGTTGGAAGGGGGAAGTTGATGCCACACCGTGCGAGGACGGAAGTTTAACTGGCGTTTACAATGAAATCAACAAACTATTACTGGTAGGTCAATATGACTGGGAGTTCAACTGTCACTTTCTTCCTTACATGACTAGCCTCTACTAAAATTATTCAAATCAATCGTCAGACAAATCCCGGGTGTCTCTGTCATACATGCATCCCAGGTTCCCATACCAAATGCATAGTTTCCCCGTTAAAGACGCGGGCGATGCCATGAATTGTCGCCGTACGTGAATATTGCTCTCTGTCTCTGTCTCTGTCTCTCTCTCTCTCTCTCTCTCTCTCTCTCTCTCTCTCTCTCTCTCTCTCTCTCTCTCCTCTCTCTCTCTCTCTCTCTCTCTCTCTCTCTCTCTCTCTCTCTCTCCGATAACAAATCAATTTGTTCCACAGGACGGCTAAGTAGTTTACAAAGCAGTGTGTCATGAAAGGCAATCGGGGTGGAGGGCTTGGCCCTGTATTAACCCCTCTTGCTGAGCGCAGACAAGACACCGCACAGCCCGGCGCTTTTCTCCACGACGTGATCCTATCTCGATTGGAGCAGAGTGTTGTCCCGAGCCAAGAAATTTAAGGAAGACACAACAGCTCGACAAGACTGACAGAAGGGGTGGCTGCATTTAACTAAACCGCTGATCATCCATGTCGTGGGACTCCACCCACACAGCGATGGGCTGGGTCCCGTGGCAATGGTTGTAACTAAATATCATACAAAATATACAGCGATGTAGCAGTTTACTTATAAACACCATTCATGTTGCTGCATCTTGCTGGAAACTTTAGTTATAACAATAAATTATTGAACTGAGTGAAAAAAAAATGTTGTCCCCAAAGGAGAAGGAGCAATTTGGTGATCCAAATAAAATTGCTTCAGGAGTAAACGGAGCAAAATCTGAAATGGACGTATGTAAGTTATGTCTTTGGGTTGTACAGAATGTACAATTCCGGGATTCACATAGACCAATAGCATGTGGGTGAGCATTTAATTGCCGGCGGCCCATCCTGAGCCTCCCTTGAATGACAGCCGGGTATCTTTTCCCAACAGAGTATAATTCGGTCTCTTTAATTCAGCGAGGGAATTTATGTGTTTCTTGAATTCATTTAAAGAGTTACATTTTCGAATGTTAAGCGGGAACTGGTTCCATAGTTTCGTGGTGCTGGGAAAAAATGTATTGTTATGTAGATCTGTTCTAGCTCTAAAATGAAGAAGGTTTTAGTTTGATTGGAATAAATAATCTCATTTAAATACTCAGGGGCTTACGAGTAATTTTATACATTTGGATTAAGTTGTTAATTTCTCTCAGTTTTTTCGACGTTTGAAAACACATTTCTTCGTACAATGTATGATAAGGGGTAGTAAGCATAGCACCACAGGTAACACGTGCGGCAGCCAGTTGTATGCTACCCAATCCTTGTGAGTCGCTCTGTGTGCAACCATCCCAGACCTCGCTACCGTACTCCATAAGTGGTTGAATGAATGATTTGTATATTATTTCAAGGGTTACTTTGTCTGCTAAGTACTGTAACCTTTTCATGATCTTAAGTTGTTCGGAGGCTCCAGCAATAACAAGCTCAATGGGATCGTTCCATCGGATTTTGAATTGCAGTATTATCCCCAGGTGTTTAGGTTGGTTGACGTTTTCTAATTGATGATTCTGGAAACTTAAGGGAGGGTGAAAGACTTGATCTCTCTGTCGAGACACTAGCATAACATCAGTTATCAGGGCATTGAATGTCACCATCGAATCTGCAGACCAAGAGTGGACAGAGGACAGGTCCCTGTTTAATATATCTGCAGTTAGGTGGAGATCATCGACAGTAACATATAAAGCTGTGTCGTCAGCAAAAAGTTTGATTTTGGAGTGAACGCTTTCTTCTATATCATTGATAAATATAAGAAATAATGAAGAACCAAGAACAGAACCCTGAGGGACGCCAGCATTGATAGTACCTCGAGTAGAGGTTTTACCGTCAATAACGACATTTTGCTGACGATTTGAAAAATAATTTTTAAACCTTTTACGCAAAAAGTGTGAGATTCCGCTACTTTCGCGTTTGAATCACAAGCCTTGGTGCCATACTCGATCAAACGCTTTGCTGATGTGCAAAAAATGACTACTTTGACCTCCTTTTTTAAGATAAACAGCTAGAGAAAGTTCATGTAAAAAGGGGTAGAAGTTGATTAACAGTTAAGATAATAATGTGCTTTATTGCTTCTTTTGCCCAATCGGGCTCATAGCATACAATTAAAATACATACAGTAAAATTGCTCATCGTACATATAATAAGAGCAAATATATACAATGTATATAATAAGAGCAAATATATACAATTTACATGTCAGAAGGATAGACAAACTAAAATTGGCAAGAAGTTATATACATGAAATTATGGCACTGAAAAAAAAACACAGAAAACCCTGTACATGAATAATTGTTCAGACTATATATACTCGGCCGTCGGGCTCAGGAGACTTGCTCATTTAGGAGACGCATTCTCCTGAACTGGACGGAACGGTATATGTACGATGCTACAGCTCCAACAATGAGAGTATCAGGTTAAATAATAACGTCTAATTTATGGTCGTCCGAGAGGTCGTGAAAATTACGGTGGTATTTACTTATTGTATCATATAAAGGAATGCGAAATTTATCATACAAAGGGCAAGAGATTAAAAGATGTTTTTTCGTTTTCTATAACGTTTTTATCGCAAAATTGGCAAACTCTTTCATGTCTCTCCTCGCCTGCATATCTCCCGGCTTCAATTCGCAAACTATGATTACTAAGCCTTTAACGTGTGAGACTACGTCTGTATTTAAAGTTTTTTATTTCGTCCAAATAATTTTCAAATTTATGTGTGTCTTTGTATGATCTATAGAAATCCAATTTAGTAGTTTTTCCGTCGACATCATTCCAAATTGTAGAGAAAAATAGTTGCTCACTTTGACATGTGAGAGAGTATGCCAGTTTTGTGAAAAATTCGCTGCTATCTACATAATCCGTTAAGTCTCTGGGCAGTTGAGTCTTCTCTGAAGAACTTAAAAACAGTTTTGAAAATTACATTTTTCATTACCTTTCAGCACAACTTTATAGTGAAATGGGGTCGTAATAATTACATACGTTGGTATCACCCTTCAAGTGCAAAGGTGTGACATGGGCCTGTTTCCAGGAATTAGGAAGGACTTCCTGACGCCAAGATAAATTGAACAGACTTGTTAGCGAGTCGCAAACACTTGCCGCCTCCTCTCGCAGTAGAATAGCACTGACACCGCCAGGGCCCGTGGCATTTGTGACATCTAAACTTTTAAGGATATCTAAAGCGTCATCACGATTAATCTGAATTGAACTAAGAAGTACTCCAGGTGGATTTTTGGCTGGTAGTACAGGGCTGTGGATATGTTGAAGCTACTCTGGTCAAGAACAAAATTCAGCTTTGGAGAGATGATCGGTAATATGACGATCATCAGGAAGTAGTGATGGGATAGCAGACGACTTATCACGGTTCAGAAAATATTTAACCGCATGCCACCATGCTTTATTCTTTAGATTCGCAGTTTTAAAGAGGTCCCTACTTTATTATTATACTTTTCCTCTGCTGTCTTTAACTGTTCTTGGCATTGGTTTCGAATGGTGGTATAAAAAAAATTCCAAAAATGAGCTTCATACTTTTCATCTTTGGGGTTGTTGTAAGAGCGGGAAACTTTTCGTCATGTACAACGGAGAGAGGAATTAAACCATGGCAAGTCCAACGGACGCACTATAATAGATTTACCCGGAATCGTTTCGTTTGCAACATGAATGAGTAGTGGAGTCTATTAATCACCAGAAAAATTTAATTTTCTGAATTAAAACAGGCATTCCACTCAACTTGGCTTAACGAGTCTCTAACTGTATCACAGTTCGCTTTTTTTTTATTCCCAAATATATATGTTACATGATGTGTCCTTTTTACGCCAAAAATTCTTGAGGCAACTACAGAGTGACCGCAATTACAATTTGGTAGGAAGACACTGTGCTCTATGACAAAAGTGGGTATACTGTAAATTATTTAATCTAGGTAGGTAGCTGTAGTAGCAGTAATTCTGGTGGGTTATGTAATATGGGGAATTGATAAATTTATAGAGCAGAATTGCTTGAGCTTAGAGCCACCAGTGGTATTGACATCTTAGTTTAAGTCCCCAGTAATGATGATATTTTGCATATTGCTAGTTTTACCTGAATTTATACTATCTCGTAGTTTGTGCCAAAAAGAAAATGGAGCGTTAAACAGTCCGGTCTATAAACAGTACCTAATAAAATTTGTTATTGTGAACTCTTACCTCAGTCCAAAGAAGCAAAATATCTGGTACCTCCAGATCAGGACGACGAGCGACAACAAGCTCTTTTGACACAAAAAGGGCCACTCCGTCTCGAAGACCACCAGGACGGTCTTTCCATATGATATCCTGAAATACTGAGACCACTATCGAGTAACTTTTGTAAAGGAACGCTGTGGAAAGGGTAATGATATCGAAACCGGGAGCAAGACCAGTTTTTAAAGTTCTTATTTTGTCTGAATTTAAACTCCGAATATTAAGATGACATAGTCCCATGTCACAAAGGTCACTGGGAGGATCGGGGTTCCAGTGAATATTTCCTGATAACAACAGCAGCATAGGAAGAACTTTTATTATGAATTCGCTAGAACGACTAATATATTTATGAGCATAGAGAGTAGAGATATGATACATGAAAAATCGTCCTCTCAGCCAGCATGGGTATGTTGCTCTCACAACATTGCAAGCACACAACAGATAAATAGAAAGATACAATGTCAAATAAGTAGGCATCATGTTCCCTAAATAATGAGATGTATGCTCGTGGTTCAGGATGGCTAAACACCTGCAACAAGAATATCCAGTTATTATATTCCTAATTAACCACGTCGTCCAGCACACAATGGTTTATACAGTAAACTCGCTCAGCAGCACTACATGAATCCAATAATGATAGGTATCGAGCTCTGTAATAAATAAAAATGAGATAACTTAGAGTATTAAAGTCCGCCATACAATATCCATGAATACATATCGAACAGTAAAGCCATCAACGACACATGGATTGAAATCGATAAAAGATAAAATAATTTACTCGCTCAGAATAATAACATGCATTGCATATAGTGTTTTTGTGTACATTGCATATACAAAAGGAAAATGTCACTACCATTATATTAAAAGACAATAATATGAAGTTTATGGCAATATCTTGGTTTTAAAATATAGTAGTAATGGACATGAAATAGCCAATTATCATTTTACCAAAATTCAGTGCTGGTAACAACTCAATAAGACACTAAAGGCCATAAGACTCGGAAAAGAACACGCTCAATAGTTATAGATGTGTAATAATTTATAAGTAGTTTTTGTATCCCCAGCAACACAGACACCCATGGAATTAAATACTCCAGTCCCTACATCCCAAAGGCAAAACAACATAAAACAAATAACATGTAGAAAAATGAGTATCAGTTGGTGCGAAAAGCACCCCATAACAGAGCAAGAGAGTGCGTACGATGGAACGCTGTTGTTGGTGCAAATGTACACGTGTTGGAGTAGAGATATTATAAAATGCAAAGACGCGTCACACTGAAGCAAATTTAAACACAGAACAATTAGCCTCAAAGGTTCGTATTAATCATCTTCACTTTAAAATTAAGAGTTAAAGTTATGCGCAAATAAATAATACCTAGTAACTCCCCTGAAGCTAATACATACTGATAGCACAAGGATTGAATTTATTAGTTAAGAGTGCGGAACCAAAATTTGTTACTCAGTCCACCGTGGATGGCAATTCCGAAAATAAAGTTATAAATGAAATAATGTGAAGCAGTGATATGCACATCAAACATATCCATGTTGAACACAGCATGTACATGTGTTTACAACACAATTTGGGGAAGAATGCTCGACACGAAAGTCTTTGAGTATATAGTGCGTCACATATGTTTCCGGAGAAAACAAAAAGAGAACCATTGTGTCCCCAACTTGAAAAACATGAACACTTTTCATATGTTGGGACGCACAAGCATATTGAACATGAACACTTTTCATATGTTAGGACGCACAAGCATATTGAACATGAACACTTTTCCCGTGTTGTGACGCGCACGCATATAAAACAATATTATAATAATAGTTCGCTCCACATGGATACAAATTAAACAATAGTAATGACATGAATGTGGTAGAACCTTACATGGAAACTAAAGTGAAAAGTCAATTATAAGTGACGCACGATTTCGCAAGACATCAGAATTAATATTTAATATCGAAGGAGTGTGGAGGTTTTTTTTGGCACCTATAAGGCAATGACTAAACGGATTACGTCTGGGTGATACACCCGTCTTGCTTGTTACACCTTTGAACAAAACGTGTCCAGGTCATTAGGTATTAGTAAGAATTCAAAAAGTAAGTGACACAAAAATGGGCAGACATCAAAGTTAAGATATAATATCAAATGTCAAACGAGATGACACGTTCTAGAAACCTCAAATAGGTCTCGTTCTTTTCTAACACATGTCAAAAAAAAAATGAAAACAAAACAAAAATGTCCCCCTCAAAAACAAAACAAAACAAAACAAAACACCACCACCCTCCAAAAAAAGAGCCAAACCTGCGTTTTCCTTGCTTATACCCAAAATGCTCCTTTTCTGTAAGAATCCATCTTCGTCAAGTCCAAGGTAACCGTTGCAGGCTAAGAATTTAAGTCCGGAATGCACAAAATATTTCATATCACAGCTTAATCTTTCAGCGGAATTTCATGAAGAGCACTTTCGTGCTCTATACCAATAAATATTATGATCATATTTCAGCATTAACAACAGAAGAAAAATTGTTTTTGTTAGATAATCAGCAAGTACCATAATGAAGAATGCTGACTGGTATGAAAAATAATTTGTTCTTTGTTTACTGTCCGTATATTGTTTGTGCACTGTCCGATTGGTCGAGCAGGTGGTCCCTTGAATGGTAGCTTTAGTATTTTATTATTATTATTATTATTATTATTATTATTATTATTATTATTATTATTATTATTATTATTATTATTATTATTATAATTATTATTATTATTATTATTATTATTATTATTATTATTATTATTATTAGCAGCAGCAGCAGCAGCATCATCATCATCATCATCATCATCATCATCATCATCATCATTATTATTATTATTATTATTATTATTATTATTATTATTATTGTTATTATTATTATTATTATTATTATTATTATTATTATTATTATTATTATTATTATTATTATTATCTTTATCATATTTTTTTGCTGCATAAAAAGGGAAGTACCTGGACGGGTACCCAGGTATTACAATACTCGAATTTCGGGTCATCGGGTACCATACGTCTAGGCTGTAATATTAGTTTTTCAGACAGGGATCATGAGCGCTTGAGTCGGTGTGCATATTTTTTTTTTCTGATGAAGTAAATACGATTAACGGTCCACCAAGTTTATATACAGTTAAAAATACAAGTTTTGAAGTTTTAAAATTACGAGATGAAATGACCTAAGTTTTTTAGCCCGTTGGTCATGTCTTTCTGACCCCGAGTCTCTGTGCATATATCGTGCTGATCTGTTCATTTTGATGGCAAGAGTGTGATGTTTGGGTTGTGAATTCTTCGCTTAACTGCAAAAGACGGAATGGACACATTAAACATGGCTCTCACTTCCAGGTAAAACGCATGCTCAAAATCCCCTGTTCATATTCTTTTTTCTATATTTTACTTTGTCTTTTGGCAGGAGCTCTACAAGTGGCGTGGCCTCGTTTACAGAAGCAACAGATTTTTAGCCAAAGCCTTTCAGCCAACATGCTTTGTTCAGTATATTTTCAACATCTGGTATTACAAACCAAGTCAAACCACGTAGGCGCTGTTCACACATGGTCTGGGCCATGAACACCAACTGACGTAAAATAACTTACTTATTGCGTGTATTCAGGAGCATGCAATGGACCGGGTGTCAAATCGCAAAGATATTATGTTTAAAAATAGTCCAGTTCTGTTTACTTAGACGGTCTTTGTAAATGGGAACGACTACATAAAGTCTGTGTTATATGAGGGGTTGTATTTTGTGTTTGTTCTCCTTGGTTTTGTGTATTTGTTCATCTCAATATTTACAATCATGGCAATTTCAAATACAACTTCGTAGTTGCCTCTACGGTTTTATTTATTTATTTTTTTTTTTTTTTTGTTTTTTGTTTTGCTTTTGTTTTTGTTTTTGTTTTGTTTTGTTCTGTTTTGTTTTGTTTTTTGTTTTTGTTTTGTTTTTATAAAACAGCAAGCTCAGTCAAGGAATCGAATATGTGGAAGTTTTCTAAGCAAGTGTGACATGGGCATTTTGTACAAATGTTTAAAGATGTATTATCTGAAGTGACCTGGACAATACGGACTTGTGATATGTCTAAATAATGCGGGGTGTACAGAGTGCAAATCAAAAAAAAAAAAAAAAAAAAAAAAAGAGGAAGACAGCTTGCAAGCAGTGATAACTGAACAGCGCTATCTAGCCATGTTTTTTCCGAGATGCTACAGGAACGAGATGGAATGTGCACATCTGGGGTTAACTGCCATAAATAGCGTATCTCGCGAACTGTATTGCGTACACGCATGATTGTTTTCATCCTTTACAATTGTATGTTTCACAGATCAACATTTTCGTATCGCTCGAACTACGATGACAACCAGTCCTCCCCGGGTTGGTATCCCCATGAGCTGTACGTGTTGGTCAAAGTTGGAGCTGTGGCCACCCCGGGACAGTCTGGGACACTGGCGGTCAACGAAGTCATGGTCCCCGAAGTCACAATCAGCCCAGAATCGGCGTGGTCTTTCCAAACTACC
The DNA here is from genome assembly GCA_964020975.1 of Hermodice carunculata. Taxonomy (NCBI): domain Eukaryota; kingdom Metazoa; phylum Annelida; class Polychaeta; order Eunicida; family Amphinomidae; genus Hermodice; species Hermodice carunculata. The sequence continues at coordinate 93,181,257 of OZ026622.1, forward strand.
GTAGCTGGGGTCTTCCGATGGTCGGTTGCGCTAGGTCCTTTCAGCTGCCGGGTAATGACCACCTGGGTCGAGACTGTGTGTCCGAAACGGGCGTTTACCTTTTACACCTTAACTCTTCGAGCTTCATAACTATTTCTTCTATCTAGTTAGTTTTCCTCCCCCGGTTTTCTCCTGCATTTTACTTTTTGACATGTCCTGACAATGATGCCATCTGGCCAGTTCTTTGCGTTGAAGACACTATTAGCATGGACAGACACATGTGACACATACAGAAGGACTGCCATGATGTCGATCTCTTGGGCAGTGGTTGCAAGTGTGCTGGGTGTTAGGCACTTTCTTCTTTGTATGTTCCTTCAGGTTGGTTATTGCGCAGTCTCTGTTTACTGCGGCACCGCATATATATATATATATATATATATATATATATATATATATATATATATATATATCACGTTGGGCTGTCGGAGCAGCCGCATGCACAGGTTTATCCTTTCAGGATCTTGTGAAGTTACACCGTTGATTTTTCCTGCTGACAGTACCAGGCAGATCATTTCGTGCAGGCACATAACTATGGCTTTTAACCCTCGTGTCACACCCAAGTTCATGCTAGGTTATGGCTAGAGATGTCTGTTTGTGTCTAGGGTAGCCATCCTGTTCCTGAATATTTATTCAACGTTATTAGTAGAACAAGAGCGTAATTATGACAGCAGGCATGCATTCATTTGGTAATGTACGAAACTGAGGTGCCGGTGAGCAGAATAATACATGCCTGCACAAATGTATGAAAAACCAGTTACAAATTATATTAACCAAACAGATAAATAATTACATTTGAACATTACAATTTAAAGTTACTCATGAAACCTCTTTCACATCATAAATATTTTACATTAACACACCTTGAGCATGTGCAAGTCTACCAAATGGCAATAACTTGGCCGTAGCCCAAAATTTTAAGAAATAATTATTTCTTTTGTTGGCTATGACAAGTAAGAATATAGATTTATCTGCATCGTTTCTATTTAATGTGTAGATAAATGACCCATGAATTATCCCGGCCTTTGCTGAAATGTTTACCATCCTTCGGGTTCTCATACTTGAAGGGTCAACAGCTGATAGGAAAAATGTCCACGCAAAATGACTGAAATGATACCCAGGATACAATTCACGCTAACATTAATTTTGCAGAGATTGTTTTAGAAAAGATGCATTTTCTGCCATTCAATGTCAAGCAATAATATGTCTAATCAAGACCACAAAAACTTTGCAGGTACACTGTAAAGTGTGTAATATGTCACTTTTAAATTAAAGCCATCTGATGAAAATGTGGAAATTAAAGAGCCTGATCAGGAAAAATTGCAGAGCCATCGCAGCTGCAGATGATGACTTGGACAAAATGTGGTACTGCAGGATCCCAACTGAGGTATGTATGTAGCCATGGTGTTGCCAGATAGTATTAATGCGCAAAGAAAGGGTTGCCTAATTGAGATTAAAGCGTAAAACACGAAAGGGTGTCAAAAAGACGTGTCTATTTATAAATCCATTGCAGGAAGTTTGCTGATTGATTATAAACAACCATATTCTTTCCAGGAAAATTAAGTATACATTGCAATGTTGGATTACTAAACTTTCTGACCCTAGATATTACTGTACTGTCTGACCCTGCGCATTACTGTACTCTCTGACAATGGGTATTACTGCACTCTATCACCCTAGGTATTATGCACTCTCTGATCCTGGGTATTACTTCACTCTCTGGCCCTCCGTATTACTGTACTCTCTGACCCTGGGTATTACTGTACTCTCTGACAATGGGTATTATTGCACTCTCTGACCCTGGGTATTACTGCACTCTCTAATCCTGGGTATTACTGCACTCTCTGACCCTGGGTATGGCTGTTTTGTCATGCAGCGGAAGAGTTAAATCGGTAAATCGTTCACCTCATATCAATCGGTGGAAAATATCTAGTAAAAGTGCCCAGGAAACGGATTCGGATGACTGAATTGACCAATTCAGCAATTTTATTCAATTCTTTTGCCTAAAATAACTGATGACCAGCTCATTGCGCACGTAATGCCCATTTAATGGAAACAATAGCACATTCTGTAGTCACCCAAGCCATATGATGCTTTCCAAGGCCATACAAATATCATGCCACTTCACAAGAAATCCTAGTACTCACATCAGATACCGCACAGAAAAAGACACGGAAAGCCCATAATGCAAAATAAAGGAGAAAGGACACCAAATATCATATCAAAGAAAGCAGCTATACCTATACTGTAGGTTATGATTACAAAAGGAGAAAGAAAATGAGTAATTGGCTTTGTGTGATAAGTGTGAAGGGTGGTAGAGCAACCAGTGTGGGGGCACACAGGATGTTACCCAGTAGAGGATGGACAGCGTAAAAGAACACGCACCATGTTTTATTTTAGAATTCCACGGAAAGGCTTAAAGCAATGACCAGGTAAGACATATTGCATTACGGAAAAGCAGGCAGTGTCAGAAATAAGAATAAAATATCTATTATTCACATGAATATGAAAACTATAATACTTATAAATTTACATTAAGATCTAAACAAATATGGATTGAAATGACTTGTCTACATATAATTCCATTTGTATTAGCTTAAAAAGAAATGCCCCATTACAAATCCTGGCAGTTTCCAACAGATAATCTTCGGTCCAGTTGTGTTTTCATCATTTTGTGCACGGTTTGCAATATGTCTTGGCTCCAGTTTTAACACAACTTGGAGCAAATTTTCTATCCAGACTTCGGATTTAAGTACAATACTTTACCCAAGGCTTTAATTCCATATGTTCAAGCAGGAGCAGGTACAATGACTGCAACAGCAGGGTTGTCTAAGATAATGTTGCTAATCTATCTTCTCCAGTGTCAAGCCTTTCCTACTTATTGCGTATTAAATGGATCGTTGTCATGATTGCATGTAGACTGTACCTTTCTGACACATGTAACGTTGAGAAACAATTTATCATTTTTTTCTAGAGATTCTCTCCTGAGGCTAGATTTACTTCATTTGTACTCTGCAATGCTGTACCTTGCTAAAACCGCTGCGATAATTTGCATGCAAGGCGCACGCCAGGTTTTTCTTGGTAAGAAAAGTCTTTAAGACTCCTTTATCTGGACAAAAATGAAATGAACGGTGCATTGAAATGTATTCCAGTGTATAATGTGAGCAGATTTTTCATTTGGACAGTAGAATTAACTACACAGATGAACTATTGGTGATCTTTCACAGCACAAAACCTACTCGGGTATTTTGTTCATGGTGTGGCTTTTTAAACGTGGTTAATTTGATGGCACCTGACACCGACATTAACAAAACTAGTTTCATTTTCTAAAACAGGATCCATCACTTTATTTATCTTTCTAAACTAACGCTGGAGATTGTCTCATCACGGCACATAAATTCAATGTTACACTCTCATGCAAAGCTTATTCCATTCCACTTGATATCAGTTTTTTCAATATTATTGAATATTGTGCTCTTGTTTAAACATTATTATATACACAGAAAATTATCAGTTGATGTTTACAAACATGATTATAATTTGGTTTAGTTTACTTTATTGCAGTTTAAAGTGCTCTCTACAGATAGGTTCACCAAATCTTCAGTTCAGTTTAAATATATTTTCTCTTAAATTGACAATTGATTTACCACATAAGCAAGAGACAGGTACTGAAATGAATGTGCCTTTCAGTTATTATTAACACAATTTATGGCATGACATAAATATGTCTGAATCCATTAATGAGTTACTCATTACCTAAACATGTCTCAGTTATCCTCATTTCTGAGACATTATCACACACTGGGCAAACATTACTCACTATATATATATATATATATATATATATATATATATATATATATATTTATTTATTTATTTATTTTTTCCATAATTTCTGAAAATCTGTAGAGCAAAATGTTTCATTTTGTGCTTTTTTCCCGACAATATGGATGACCTCTAGTGTGTAATGATATCTCCATCCCTGTTTCTTTTTATAATTCCATGTTTTGCTTGTAGGCATCATTCTCCAGGTTCCCCTTCCTGGTGTCATGTGCCGCTGAGTTGCGGTATGTTTTACTTTTCATATAAAACATTGAAAAACAAGGTGCGAGGTGCATCATATTGGCATTCCTGCCTGTATGCCAACTTGTGATTTTAACATTTGTGCATTCCTTTTTATCGGTCAGTCAAGTGATTTATAGCATTACATGATGGACAGTGCTTGACACACACTTGCATTACCTGCAGTTAAGGATAGAGAAACAGAACACCAAATATTTAGAATATATCTGTTATGAACAATGTGAACAATGCTGAATATGCCAGAACAGTGCAAAAAATAAACAAAATATGCTATCAAACACAGAGGCACGAGAACGCTAGGGTCGCTACATCAAACCCTTATTCATTAAGTGGAGCAATTTTTTTTGCTGATAAAAGCATTCCATTCACCAGTAAAACACTGAATTGTGCCTAATGTGCATTACCTGCGTTACGGCACAATTAATGGAAAATTGACAAAATGATGAAAAGTTAATCAAAGCCTCCCGAGAAATCGAAGCAACACATCACGCACTTTGAAGTAAGTAAACCTTGTTTCTGATTTACAGGAGCTTACTCAGGCTGTAGTTAATATGCAAACTCAGATGATATTAGAAACTAATTTTCACCTGAACTTTGTCACTGAACGGAATGCTACAGCAAAGATATCAGAGGATGAACTCAAGGTTGTGAACAACAATAATGACTTTCTGACCATGGATGTTCATAATACTTACGTAAGAATTGCTGGCTCCCATCAATCCAAAGAAATAGAGTTGTCGGCAAAAGATAGTGAAAGTTCGAACCTGGAAAATAATTTTGTTTTTCCTCAAAATTTCAAGACTGTTTCACTAAAAAGGAACAAAAGATGTCCAAAAAAGATTTAACAAAGCAAAAAAAGTGTTGCTAAAGACAATTGAAATGCACAAAAATATAGTGCTCCATGTACAATACTAGCAGTTTTGATGAGAGTTGCAGCCGAAACTTGGGCCCTGGCTTTCTCTTCAAATTAGACCAAAATGCTTACATGCCTTTGGGTGGTTTGATGAGTCACGATCAACACAATGTAAAACACTTCATAAAAGAGAAACAATCCGAATACCATTAGCCATAGATATATCTAAGATGACATCAAAACAGACATGGAAATCCTCCTAAGTGCGGGTGTCCAAAACAGACTTCTACAGGGTACTTAATTGACCCCATTGGTCACATGGAGTGGCAAATATGCTTTTAGATAGAAGCGTGTGCCCTAGATGTTGAAGGGGTCCTTTCACATACATCGTTTATGCGACATGAAGAGTACTGTAAAATACAGAAACAATGTGTATACATACACTGTAGTGATATTTCCTAGCACAGAAAATTCATTTGGCTGAGTACGACTTCAGTCAGAATTAATACATAATTGGTGAAGCGGCTCTTCGTGAGTCATGAGACATCAAAAAAAAAAAAAAAAAAAGGAAAGGAAGAAGGAACAAAAATACTAAAAGGAAAAATCAAACAATATCTAAAAATTTTTACATGTATGGTAACAATATAGTTTAATTGGTAATGTTTTCATCCCCTGAAAGTTATAAGTTAGCTGCCTAATCATGTACAATGTACAGCCACATAAGATTCAGAGATTAGCCACAGGCGCATATTCTATACATAGAATCAAAATGAGTAACACAACCTCTGGAATCTAAATAGATCATATTTATGTGAATCTCTGTGAAGACATTTATGCTCAATGAATATGATTGTACTTTGTGACAACGATTTGTCGCAAATATGTATAACTATTGTGCTGGGGTAGGTTGAACTTGTAATGAATGTTTATTTTACAGTTCGTTACGTACTGGAAAATATGTACGCAACCGAACCATATTGTGCAGCATAATAAATATCTCTGACTGCCATCGTAATTCATGCATGCACAATGTTACTGTAAATCATTGTGCGTATAATATTTTCTCACTCACCCCCCCCCCCCCAGTTATTGGATAGAACACTCTCACCCGGCCACCAGTTTGTCTATTGCAGGCTCGTTATTTAATTTTCATCTTAGAAAAGGACCATGCCATGCGTCTCTATAATATAGAATTGCTTCATGTGATAGTATCCATACATAAAAGTTGACATTGCACAATCCCAAAAGTCGTGGAAGCGTGACGCGAATACTGCATTTGCATACAGAAGTGTACGTGCTTTTTCGAGCAATATTGCAGTTGTTTCACTGCTTTTTCTGCTTATGAATTCTCTTTATGAATGTGCGTGAGCATGCGTAAATGCACGTGAGAGGTCAGTGTGACATCATACAGCACCTGAGCCCTGGCCACGTGTCTCAAAGGTACGCAAAACATCGTTAGCGTAGGGCAGCCATTACGCAGTATTACTGACACCAACGTGCATTTAGTACTGTGTAGTAGGTTTACACTATCAGGTCAAGATTATCTTATCATGCCAACTTGCTGTCTAGGGTTGGATGGTCTCTCAGATAAGCCAAGGGTTCAAATATTAGTTTTTAATGTGTCCCTGTTAACCGGAGAAGAGGCAAGCATGGACACTGCCTCTTAAGAGAAAGTATCCACATAACAAGGCGTTGAAAGAACTTGCAGTTTAGGGGTCATGAAGGATTATGCAGCGCTCACTTCATCACTGGTAAGCTATATTTAAATAAACTATATCCATAATATATTCATCGAAAGGGGATTATTTATCACAAGAACTCTGCATACTTGTCAGCGAACGAAGCATAAATTATATCTATCATGTTTAACACATAAATGTAGCTTCTCAGATGACAGAGGAACATACAAAGTCTAATTCACAAATAAAGGTATGCACACAGACGCCTTAAAACAAACTTGCATACATACTATTAAGTATTTTATCGATCTACTTGCACATATGCATACATAAACACACCAGCACACAAATCAAGCAATAGTTACATGTATAACATAGAGGACAGTTATCTGCTCATGGCAGTGTCATTATTCTCATGAATATGACAATACTACACAATTAATTATTATCGGTTGCTCATATGTTTGAATAAACCTGAACTTGGCAAAAATATTTAAGACAGTGGCGACATTTGTATAGCATATATGCTGACAAAAGCCACTTTATTTACAATGTGTCCCAGCTGCTGTAATTTTACTCTAAACATTATCTGACTCATAGTACAATTTGGTTGCCGAATAACCTTCAAATGAGCCAAGTCATCCGATAAAATACATAGTGTATTAACCTTTCACAAAGCTAACGGATGGAAAATGGCCATTGCAATGGTATGGAAGGGCTCAGAAGACAATCAACATTTTAATGAGAAATAGGAACAGCAAAGAAACGAAAATAATAAGAAAGATGAATGCCAGCAAGAAGTAGCCGGGACAATTTTATATCTATCATCCTCGCCAGCCCGTATTCAAAATACATGTGAAAAAAAAGCTAATTTTCCATAAATGTAATTGAGAATTCCCGAAATGTCAGTAGGTCAACTAAGCTCTTTAAGGAACATAGAAATAAGATAACTAAATTGAAATTACTCCTTCAAATTGTGATTAAAGTGATTCTGTGTTATCATGCACAGAAACTCACGGAAAATACCAGTATATCAACAATAAGTATTAATATGAATGCTACAGTTCTATCATTCACAATCGCTCTGATCAGTAACCACGTCGGTGAAGTATCAATGGTATCAATGCTACTTGTTATCAACAATAAAATGTACAATCAAATATATTGTCACTGAATTATAGGACAATTGGTATATTTTTTTCCTTTTAACTCTTTCTTCTACTGAGTCAACAGCTTTCCTCGGAGTGCTTTATGAGCAATGCGCCCAAAGCGCGCCCAGGAATGTTGTTGACCTCGAGCGTTGTCTTCTATATCACTACAGGCATGCTGGTACTTGAATGGAATGTTCTTTAACGAGCAATAGAACCTAGCACCTTTATTATGATTCAGAGTAGTTCATTTTAAGCAGTTCGACTGGAGTCGCAGGTGGCACTGAAAGAGTTAAATTGAACACGCAAATTGTCCATTTCCAGTGAAAACACATAACACGAACCATTTATTGAAAAAAAGTTACATCTACATATTCCAACGTGTTGTCAAAAAAATCTCAAAATGTTGTATCATTTGGCAGTTAAGAATTTTCATAGAGAGGCAATACAATCCGCAAGAGCCCGAAACCTGGAGTAAATGCAAATACCATAACATTCCGAAAGTTCGTATGAGCGTTGTATCCAAATGTTATGGTGGCAGGGTTTCTGATAAGAAACTAACCAGTAAGTGGGGCTTATATGAAAACATATTTTAGTTATATGCTCATGGCTGATCGCAGATTCAATACTTCTAACGACTTTGTAATAGAGATGCCACCATGGCTACGCCATCATTCATAACGGGACGAAAACATTTGCCTGCTAACGTAGGAGGTGGAGCAAAGCACCTTTCAGCAGTTCAAATTCATGTTGAAAGCGCCTTTCAGAGGATTACAAATTTTCAAATCCTAAACATACCCGTACCAATCACGTTGGTGCCAAGCAAAACAATAAAATAAATAAATAAATAAATATATATATATATATATATATATATATATATATATATATATATATATATATACATGTATATATATATACATGTATATATATATATATATATATATATATATATATATATATATATATATATATATATAAATAAATAAAACATTTTCCACCTGTGTGCGGCTTTACCTAATTCATATTCGAGACTTGTTAATTAGATTGTTTTAGACACATAAATGTGCATGTTACTATCAATAGGATATACTGCTTTTTACTATCTTCACATCAGGTTAGAGGAAACCTTTCGTCTTTTGTTTGTATTGAAACACTTGTGTGTAAACTGTGCTCAGTGATGGCCAAATATATTCCAATTAAAATGTACCCGCAAATGTATATATTCAGTACTGTACAGTACCCCTGCTATGATATACCATCAGGCCTCAAACCCATTTCGTGATGGACAGAGCCTATGTGTTTTTAGATTTTTATTTTGACATTGATTTACTCATATTGAAAAAACAAGTTATTTGCAGTCGGTATTATAACACCTCAACATTTTACGAGATGTGGGTTGCCGACATGTTACATATTCCCTTCTTTGTTCATTTCTGTTACTTCATGATCTTTGTTTTCAAATCTGACATGCCTTTTTTGTCAGCAGCTTGGTCAAAAGATGGCTGTCGATGAAAGTAGTAATTCCTTTTAATAAAGAAAGTTTTACAGAAAATGTCATCGTTATCTACACTATAAATCACAATATCTTTAGTTGTCCACATATATGTAATGAAGTCACATATCTTTTTTCCAACTTTAATTTGAAAGTGAACATGAGCATAGTATTTACAGGACTTTCTATAGAAAACCGGACATATTAATGCGGTATCCATGGTGTGACAAAGCTTCAAGATCATTTGGCGTAGTATGCCTATATTTGAACGTATATATTTGATTTCAGTAAGTCCATCACCATTAAATTCACATGAGTGGACACCATCTATAGTGCCAATGACTGGAATTTCTGTGCTGATGTATAGGCCTTTAGAATTGCATTCAAAGTTTTGCTGCATCTCTGCTACATCTATAAAGTTTCTGTGCTTAATTTTGAAGCCCTTTGACCCATTTGCAGGTGGGCATGTGGCTAAGGTCTATGTTCCGCCACTTTATAATTCTATAGTTGTGATGACTGTATTTTGTTTGCCTCAGTTGTGTCCATTAATGATTTAATTGCCTGTGCTCTTGTAGTAGCAATCCGTCCTTCTGGATGTGGATTCAGAGTGGACTTTCTGCCTAGTCTGTAAATCTTTGGTAGAGAAGGTCAGCTGATCAATGGTTTATGTGTGGGCACCTTCGAGAACAGCCTCTTTCCTGGTAAAGTTGTCCTGTGTGTGTGTGTGTGTGTGTGTGTGTGTGTGTGTGTGTGTGTGTGTGTGTGTGTGTGTGTGTTTTCTTTCTTCGCGAAAAAAAAAAAAACTTGTAAGGAGCTGAATCGGTTCTCGCAAGGAAAGAAGGGGGGGAGCAAGTTACACACTGTGCTCTGTGCCACTTTACCGACTCGCGCCTCCTGCCAGACCTTTTTGCTTGCGGCCTCGATGAACGAAAGTACGATTGTCATCCTGTTACACCTATTACGGCGCATTCAAAGTCGACTGAATTGCTTTTAGTTCTTGAAAATAAGTTGTATGGTGTTAAATAAATCTAAATATCATATTAACCAATAGTGTTTTAACGCAAGCTGGCACTTAGATTTGTTCTAAATTATATGTTGCGTGATAACATTTCCTTAATTCTAAGCTGTTTCTGTTCATGCAGTGTAGCGATTTAAAGGCATGTGTAAAATGGAATTGTAAACAAAGTGTACCTTCCCTTTCACAGAGGCACCAGGCTTTGTTGTATATTGTCTCTTGTGCACTGTATTTATTTCTATATTGATGAGTTGCTCACAATAGTAAATGATACTGATGGTAGCTGTATTCGGCTCGACAATTTTTTATTAATGCCACGACTTTAGTGCTGGTCAAATTAATTTCATTATAAACAGGCAACAAAAGTAGCTCTCCACATGTTTTGGAATGTGTACTATGTATGTTTTTTTTAGATGAATCTGCACAATTGCTGTTGACATGTGGGACATTAGTGTAACATCTTCTCCACATTATTCGTGATTTAAAAAAAACAATATTGGCACCCATGCTTGGCTGCATTGTCACTGGATACGAGTCAAATTTGAAATGAAAAGTTCGCAAAATGCCATTGGACAGCATCGTTAACTCTCAATATGCTGTTCTGTGAACGAAACATACCAAGAGCAGATTTAAAGATAATGTCTCATTAACTTAGCATTTGATTTGGATTTGAAATAAAAGAAAAAAAAACTTCACTCAACTACGTCACACTTGACAAAAGCTTGCATAATCAGGGCTAGTAGCACAGCTTGCATGTATCATAGTGTCTTGAAAATTATTGGCAACATGTTGACGATTGTCTTTGTCAGATAATCAGTTGACCATATTGATTGACGTCTCAATTATCAGCATTGATAAGCAGTACCATTATTTTGCACACATTTATGTCATCAAATGACAAGAATTGATTGTCCTGAGGTGGATATTACAAGGACAAGAAAGCCACACACTACCTCACTACCCAGTACTCATCTGTTGCGCAAACTCCCCATTTCAACTCTGACATGCATCAAGCGTAAATGTAGCAAAGCATAATCACTAGTTCTTATGAAAACAACAAGTACATTTTACAAGATGTCATGTCATACATACCAACAAGAGTGTTGGTGATTTACAGGAAAAACATGCAAAATACAGATTCTGGAAAAGATGGAAAGTTACTTTTGTTGCCTTGTTTAGTACATGTAATATGGCATGTGTAAACATGTGAATTGGTCATCAATCAGAAATGAGCTGCACCTTATTTCCAAGGTCACTGGCTAACGTGATGTCAGTTCGATATCTACAGCTGGGCTCAAAAACTATTTGAGCCGGGACTCTGATACATATGATTCTAGTCATCGATAGACATGATGGATTTACATCCTGAACTAGGCACATGTACATTGGAACACCTGAAGATAAATGTGGTTTATCGCACATGTGTCTCAAGAGACAATTGACCTGGGTCTTGCACCTGGGCATCGCATATCTTAGTCTCTTAGGCTTATATTGGACTAGCATGACATGAAGTATACTCTCAATGTCACATAATTTGGTTTCTAAGCCATACTTGTTAGAGCCAAGAGTTTTCTACCTCCACAACCTAATTGCCGACATGCATAATGCCATCCTCATATCGTTGTATCCATGCTCGGACCCCTGCGTCACAATCGCGAACGCCGTAGCTATTGAAAATATTGAGACACACCTTCCTTTTTTACTGTCGGGTATGTTTTCTTAATCTGTTATATCGTGCTGGAGTAGAAAACATATACTAAAAACAAATTCAGGAGGTGTTTCACATTTCTCCATGTGTATATTGCATCCTCAACATCTACTCCCCCCCCCCCCCCCCCACGGCTTTTTTTCTCTCTATTTCTCTCTCGTCAAGATTTACGTTTCTAGTTTAGGTTTTTCCCTGACTTCAAATATAGCTTACTTCCTTCTTTTTTACTACACGCTTACAACATAATTCTGGGGTTGCTGTAATGATCTGAATTTTTTGCGAATCGGGACTTAAAATGGTAATTAAGTTTTTTTGCAGTAATAATGGAGTACATTGAAAGCCACAGGTAGTCTTGTTCTATTTCGGGACACCAATGGTTTGGGAAGAGGTGTTCGTGTGTAAGTGAATGGTTGATAAGGAAAGAACGGTGGGTCCTGTCCTTCTATCTGCTATTATTTCCAGGTTGCTAAAATTCACGATCATATTTTCAAAATTAAATTTTGCAACTTGGATCTGATTACATGACCTAGGTGAATGACGTCCATTATGGCTTTCTCAAAATGTCGGAAAACACACATTTGTTTGCCCCAATTCCCATTTCTCTTCGACAGATTTGTACCAAGCACCTTTCAGATATTTCCTTTCGTCACTTCATACAATTTGCCTTACATGTATAATATTTTATAAGGTCACATTCGAATGGTGTATTTTACCGTTAAATGAAGGTAATGAAGCATTTCAGTGAGGGTTTGGCATCATAGTATAATAAAGGTGATAATCAATTTGTTTGATATTTTTGAGCAGAAATATGTGTATCTGCTCATTTTGCTTTTTGTGGTTACCTCTGTATAAGACTGCTGAAGCAAGCTATGATAGTTAAGGGCTTCACCTTTGGATCTATGAGCATGGTCATTTTCCTTAATATATTTAAGGGATTTATCACATCACAAAGTTGCTGACAGTGGTACTATTTTATTAGTTTTGCAAGTTGTCGATTGGGAGAAATTTTCAAGTGGTCCTGACGTGAAAGGAACAGCAGGCTGGGAGAATGACTGCCAATCAAAGCCTTCTGTAGGCCAGTCAGGTACAGCTTCCTGCATGTCAAAATTTCATGTAATCATGAATTAAGACTCTTAGCAGAGGAAAACAAGACACCTGCTGTAGGGTGAAGTCTAAATGTGGGTACATAAAATTCAAAAAAGAAACCCACGTCTTGGTACAGTGTGTGCCCATGAACAGTTATTACAATTGGCCGACAGAAGTCTATGGGTGACAGTCAATCTTACACCCTGTTCTTCAGCCAATCCGGAGCATTCCCTGCATCTGAACCAGTACAACCTGCTGTCAGTAGCAGATCAAGGAATATGTCAACTGCATGATAATTATAGTACAACTGAATCACATCATAATTTGCCAACAACTGGAGAGGCCTTTGATGTACATTAATGCTACCTTCACCATGCAAACATGAGAAGCATTGCAGACCTTTGACAAGAACTGCCACAGTATAATGTTTGTGATTGTGTGCAAACAAGCAAGTAAATCAGAGGTAATTGTTGACGTTAGATGTCACCGTTTCTAGAGTTAATAAACCTTAGATGGGAATGCACAACAGCTGCCAACTACCTGAAACACGTCCAGGTCTAGGCTTTAAACCAAATAAAATGAAATGTCTAAATCACTTAAGTACTCAGGCACACCCTCATAAAGTATTTGCTGGGTCACTTTTCTGGGAGGGCTGGCAACATGTGGTGCGATCAAAGGCCTCTATACTCAATCAATCACTGGATTTTAACTAAGAAAAGTTCTTATTGTACACATAGGTGTTCCAGTTTCATGCAATTGCAATCTGGCAGATACAAAAGCCAATGATTGCATACAGCTCGGTAGTGTTCTACTAACCTGATTGGCTGAGAATATAGGATGAGGCCATAGTAGGAAGGATGCAATTAGGACAACCTTTCACATCCGGTAGAAATGGATGTGTTCCGCTTCCCTCGCTCATCCACCGTCAGGAGTGAAGAACTGTCTTAATAGTATTCTTCCTGCACGTCTTTCTCATTTTGCGATGTCACCCTATGTATGTACCCGCAGACCACTTTGGTGATGATGGCGGAAACAGCTGGGTGAAATTAGCTTCTAAAAAGAATATACCCTTCTATTGAATCGCGCTATCTGGGGAGCAGAAACAAAAAACACTGTCGTGTGACATCTACGGGTTTAAAAAACAATTACCGGAAATCACATCAATTACTTTATATGCAAAAATGAGTTGATATCTGGCTCGAATTATCATTTAATATACTTGAACAGTCGTATGCACGAGTTTTGAGAAACTTACACCGAAAATAAATGTCAATCAATGAAAGACTAAGCGGCATTTGGGGTCGCTGCACTCACAAAACGGTCCGAAAAATGGAGGGTTAATAAAGTAATTCGTGACAGTGATGCATAGTGCTAGTAACGGGGGGCAAATGCTGAAATGGAAGCAATTTTTCCCGATATGAGTTGAAACTGAACAAAATAACCTGGCAGCGGGAATGGTTTAAATTGATAACACAATAAACTACATAAAAGCGAAAATGTATTATGGTTTTGCATGTTGATAAAAATTGGTTCCGTAAAATGATCGACAAAACGAGTGATTGAAAGTAGCCATTCCTTCATGAACAGCAATAATTGCGGTATTTTGGGTCTGACGATGGTCACTTTCGCACTCTCCATTAAGCTGTTGATAAAAGTTTATTATAGATTATGCGCCGTTTGTTACAAAATGACCTGTGGTACCGCAATATGATTCATCTGATCATGACGATATTTGGAACTCTTTGATATATTTTATCTCCCCATAGCAATCATATGCTGCACGTGGCTGTATACATCACCCTGTCCACTGATTACTTACAGCTTTAAAACGTATAGCTTTAAATGATAAAATAACAATGACAAACCATGTAGTCAAGAGTGTTGATAGAGTGCTCCTGAGGAAGAAAGACATCTTATGTCGTTGGAACGTATGGAGTATACACCTCCTCTGCCAACAACAAAGATATTATAACTCAATTTCTCTTTTTCTTTCAACATGTTCAATATACTTTGTAGCCAGCAGTTTATTCACAATATCGACAATCTGTGATAGCTTATTTCTCACTATATATACTTTACAAATTTCTGAATATGGTGCTCTGTTTCCTCATTTTCTTCTTATTTTATTGTCCTGGAGACTCATTCTTCACAACCTCAACCACCAAGCAATGCACACATTACCAGCTAGTGTTGCCAATGACAATATTATAAACGTGGCAAGCGATTTGAATGTTTCAAACTTTAGAGGTCCTACAGAAAAGGGTAGGAATGTCATTTCCTCATCAAACAAGCATCGAGTGAAATACGAAAGTTGCATATACCTTCGAAGTTAAACTCTCGTCACTAGGGTATAATATTCAGGTAAAAATAATTCAACTTTGGCTCAGAGTTCAAAGTAAAAGAGGCTTGTATCAAATGTTCTCTTGGTTTGCCTTGGAAATTTAAGTGACAAAGTGCTCCTCGTTGTCCAGTTCTGCTCAATTGCAAAATCTACTTATATTTAGCTAGTTATTGGCAACTCTGTGTTTCTCGACATTTATCAGTATCAAATATCCAACAACCAGTTAACAACGATCAGCACACCACCAGCAGCCATACTGAGTGGCATAGCAGGGTCAGCTTATGCTCAGAAATTTCATTTTAAGAGCGGCAATGCGAAATTCACTTTCCAGTGATTTTACTTTTTTTTTATTATATACAATTTTCTTTCTTTTACGTTGGATATTCATACAATTCAATTAGGAATTGAACGTTCTGTCAAGTGTGCCCATCAGCGGATGTTTGCAACTTGATGATGGGCATTTTACATGACGTCGCCAACGCGACGTCCTGTAAAAATAACCGTCATCAAGTTGAAATCAAACGGGGATGAATATAAATAAAAGGGCATTCAGTTCTTATATTTACTTTCAAAAAACACGGTGGGCTAGCTTAATTTATTTTTTTATGTCTTTATTGTTTTTCTCATGAAACCTGAATAAGCTGGGTGGCTGTTAGTGGGGCACAGGATTCAGGTCTACCAGCGGAAAGCAAACCAGTCCTGATGTCGTTACTGCGTTGTTCTACTAGAAAGCTGGATTGCGTGTGGACACGTGATCGACTGCATTCATGTACAAATGGACTGAACATCCAAACGTGTTCCATTCTTTTAATGCTAAATAAAACGCCAAATGTAAATATTGGGAAATGTCTGTAATCTCAAGTAATGAATGCCTGCAAATGGTCTCATGGCACGTTCTGTCGTATTTTTGGTTGAATTCATATCAGGCAAGCAGACGACAGCACTTGTGCATTATGGCAGACGGTCCTCATTGTGACACATAAAGCCTAACTACAGTGATATTGATTGTTATTCACTTAAAACGTTCTATTTCACGAAGTAGCAACATAATTACTTCCCATAAAAACTATTAAGATGTAAATTTATATACCCAATAGTCATTCAAAATACTTACGTTTGCCAAAAACTGATAAATTTTAGAGTATGTCACGCGATCCACAAAGTGTTTTTAGAGACCATAATTTGATTAGATTAGAACTTTTTGATTAATTGACCTGACTTATTGTTAATGTTGACTAAAACTCACAGAAGGCAAATTCCGTAAATTGCACACAAGTGAAATTACCCATGGTGCAAATTCCTCGGATGAGTGCATATCAATGTCTACCAGCACTTGTCAGAATCAGACAGAAAATGAAAAGCATGGAGTGCATGGACGGTAATTTGGATTTTTTCCGTTTTCTCTCATACCTACGTGCCCCATCATGATAAACTGAAGTCAAGATCAGCTCATTTAATAACAACTGTCTTTTTATCTCTTTTAGTGCCAAGGTTTGGACTGAGTCAACAGTTTTCATTCATTCCATTACATTCTTTAGAACTATGGGCATTTCCGTACTTAAACAAAAGGTCTTTTCACAAGGAATATGAATCTATCATCCTTATTATAATTGAGAGCAGTTCGTCTTAAACAGTCTGACTACTGTTTCATTTGGCCTTGAAAGAGTTAAATTATCTGGCGGCAAACTTGGCCTTCAGACAGAGAGCTTTGCGACCTTTGGTCTTCATAACATCAAAGACCGCGTACCTTGGACATGATTTTGCTAAAGTACTGTAAGCTGCTTTGTGCCAAATTGGGTTGGCCTACAATAATCCCAACGGAAGTTAGATGTTGAAGAATATGCATGAAAATGGGCACAGAAGGATAAGTTTACTATTCTCGTCTGGGATGAATGGACCATTGAAATAAGGTATATCGTTACAAACAGAATACGAAAATTACAGAAAACAACCGTCACATCCTGTTCTGACAAAGTCAGAGGTTAAGTGCCTGCAAGAGATTCATGATAGTATGTTTTTGCTGATAAAGCACATGATAATATTATTGTTATATGTAGACTGTTGTTATGAGGTCCTGAGGAATAAGGCTGCTGACCAACTCAAGTTCTCCCACATATCAAACAGTAAATGAATCACAGGGTATTATTTTGAGCAAACATCAACAGTTTTCATCTTAATTTGGCCTGAGCTTTCCTTACATATATACCGATTTACCCAAACGTTTGCGATACTAAATGTGTAAAGG
This sequence comes from Hermodice carunculata, assembly GCA_964020975.1. Classification (NCBI taxonomy): domain Eukaryota; kingdom Metazoa; phylum Annelida; class Polychaeta; order Eunicida; family Amphinomidae; genus Hermodice; species Hermodice carunculata. The sequence goes on from OZ026622.1 coordinate 93,198,946, forward strand.
CTTAAAGAAAGGACTGGATTTTTTGGTTTAATTACTGTGTTCAGATACAAGCATCTTCCGGTATTAACAAGTTTTGGATTTTATCTAAATCAAGGATCCTTCTTGGGCAGTTGAATGATACTGATAGTCATTTGCCTTTTAAACAGATTTGATCATGACACTTCTCCACTTTATAGCCAACTATTCCTCATTCTGGTGTGAAAGAATATATAACAATTATCGTGTACATAAAACATATAACAACTATACTTTCAAACAATGATCGTTTCCGAGCTTTCATCTTTAGGAAGACAATTGCTATTATAACATGTACCAATTGTGCACCCTAGTTTATATTTATTTCACCTTGAAAAGAAAAAGCCTTGTAAAGCTATTACAAATTACGCTAAATATTTTAATTTAATATGTAGATATATTTATGACATATTGAGATATTAAATATATTTCACAAATTTACTCTGGTGATTTGGAATAAACAGAAACTAGAGAAAATAACATAAACTGTTCATTTTAGACATAAAAAATGTATGAGGATAATAGCAAGTTGGAAGTTTAAATTATGTGACAAATTACGCCAAATGGTTTAATTTGACATGTAGATATATTTATGACATATTGAGCATCAATAATAAACACTTTTGAAAATATATTTCACAAATGTACCCTGGTGATTTGGAATAAAAAGAAACTAGAGAAAATAACAAGAATTGTTCATTTTTAGACATAAAAAATGTATAAGGATAATAGCAAATTGGAATATTGAATTATATGACAAACGTGATCATTTTGAATGTAGCTTTGTAAATCACTCCCATATGGATATGTAATTTAAGTCGGGCCAACTTATGGTGTCTACGTATCATGGTAATTGCCTTTGTTAGAGTATACACTCAATTTGCCAACTATGACTGACTTCATTAGCTACTTTTTCAAAAGCTAGTTAAACTGGGATATTCAAAATGAAAATTAAACGATCATGTCTGAGGTGTCTGGGTAAAACTGAAAATTCAAAATATACATATCTGGTGGATTCGAGACATTATGTGAATGATGCAATGAATATACCAATTGTAACTGACATTTTATGCCATGCGTCTATGAGGCAAGGTGTTATTTAAAGTTGAGAGTTCCTAGCAACAAATCGATTTAGCTACTACTAACTGTTGTTTGTACCTGCTTCAAGTCAGAAGGGAGATGTTTTCTTGCATATTGCACGCGTATCCATTGACTGATATTTTAATGTAGCAAAAAGTTGTTCGTATGTCTACCTTGAGCTTTTGGATTTGGATCTGACTTGTTTGATAAATGACAGTTTTTGAACATGGGTAGCGGTTGTTTGCTCGCATTTTTGCTGAATCTTCATTCACATTGTTAAAAACTGTGGACGGCTTCTATTGTTCATGACAGTCATTATTTCTACGTTGTCAATCCGACATCTTATCTTCCTTAGAAGTTTAATAAATAATGTATTGCTTGATGGCTATTCAAGTTTTGCTGTTATGTCTGGTGACGCTAATGTTGATAATCGTGTCAGGATTTGGACGATGTGAGACTTGGACTGATTTAAAACTATGATTTTGACACATAATGGTCTCACTACCATTTGGTTGTAAATGTTTATGACAAAAATACTCAGAAAGTCAAACATTGTACTTTCAATAAATCTATGACAAGAAAACTGCTGAAATTGCTCATACTGTTTCTTCAGTCACATATGACTGGCACATTCTTGTGAAAGACAGTCTTAACAGAATTATAGCCATAACGTGTGAGGAAAATCTTGCTGAGTGACTACAGTTGATATACCCAGTACTTGGCCTTAATATCGAAACAAACATGGGAGCATCACTGTGTTACATGGGTTGTAATATGCTGCTTAATAATGTAAACATTGTGGAAGGTACTCGACATTAATGATAATAAAACGTAAATTCTGCTGGGTACGTAACATTACTTAAAATGATAAGGGTGTATGTTGATATTCCTCAATTGCTTTATGCCAACTGTATTTGTCAAACTCCTGTTACTCTGATTTTGCTTCCGCGGTCATGTCAATGTATCCCATTCACCAAGCTTGCTTATATTGACACTAGGCTTCTTTTTGCAATACTTGACAACCTATATATTTGTTCATTTTATTTCTTTCCTCATGTTATGTCTTTGATTTATTTTTTTTAAGTTCCTTATCTTTCTCCCAGATAGCATACAATGCTATTCTATTTCCAGATTTTACTCCATCAGACCTATTTGTCAGCTCATTTCATGTCATGATTTTCTCTGTCAACAACCTAAGGTATACTGCATAACATGCTCATGTCAAGAACTACCATATTATGAATATATTGACTTTTTCTCTTGGGAGGATTATATTAATATTTACGTGTGGCATACAACATGTTGGATCTTATTGTTTAACTTTGTACCACTGTATATATATATATATATATATATATATATATATATATATATATATATATATATATATATAACATGACTGTTTCCGTTCTGTTTAACAACAGGGTGTATATTGATGTTTGTAATCAAAGGAATCTATCTGTCGCTTGAATCATCATCATATGAAATGCCTCCCAGAACTTAACTGAGTCGATACACCATCTTTATGTCCTTCTTGTTTGCAAAAAAAAAAAAAAATAATAATAATGCCACAGATGACAGTGATATTTTTCTCAATTATGTATCTGGAATGTGTTCAATTAATTAACGCGACTCTGACATACATTTCTTCAATGAGCCAACTGCAGCATCAATATGTGTGTCCGCCAATATTATTTAGATGATAGTTTCCATGATTTCGTTGAAAATTTGAACACTAAACCTGCCAGTTTATCCTTATTTCAGACGTATTTTCGGATCCTTCCAGCTCATTTCAATGAACTGCAAATATTTAGATACCCTTACATATATGCTTAATATTATAGGGATACCAGAGACTTGGTTAAATGAATAAAACGTCAAACATCAATTGACATTTACAATTTTTCATCCTATAATCTCCTAAACAGTTTTATGTTCGATCTAGCTGGTGGAGGTATTTCTTCGTTTCTTCGTTTCTAAACACCTGAGCTATGTATTGTGGAATGTTTACAATACTTCCAACGACATTATTAAATGTGTATTTGTTGAGATTACAAAGAGTAATGCAATATTATCATCCACCTAATTTATAGACCGGCTGCTGCTAATCTAAGTGACTTCAATAGCTCCGTATATAATTTTTAAATGTTATCAAAGAAGATTAAAAAAGAAAAATTTATTGTGGGGGACTCAAATGTTGATATTTTAAACAGTCCGATTCACTTTCGCGGACATAATGTATTGTTACTTTTTTTTTTTTTTTTGTCACTTGAACAGACCCACATCAATTGCCGAGACAACCACCACTATTATAGACAATATTTTGACGAATATTCTTGACGACTCTCTATATCCCTAAATTGGCATTATTTGGAGTAATATATCCGATCATTTACCGATATTCTACATTAATGAAACTAAATTTCCTTCCATCATTACTACTCCTATTCATAAACAAGTCATTAATGATAAAACACTGCATAATTTACATATAAAAATCCAACCACATGAGTGGCAAAATATTTATCATTCAAATGATGCAAATATGGCCTTGTCCAATTACAGAAATGAGTTTAGTTTCAAAATCTTTACAAGAAACTTATTCCTTCAAAAATGTATTTTCTTAAAATACAAATTCAGTTCCATGAAAATAACAATTGGCGTGCCACAAGGGTCAATTCTGGGCTCTCTGTTGATTTTGCTACATATTGATGACCTTGGTACACTGTCTGAAGATATATATATTCATTATTGTATGTATAGTATACTAGGTTGTTATTTTGGGGGTTTCAACTTGAACTTGTTGGGACATAATATCGATATGTCCATAATTCTAGTCATGGAATGCTTTCAATCCAGTAGATTGTCTGTAAACCTAGATAACTCAAATTGCAAGTTAGTTACTGCTAGGAAATGACCAATGCTGACTTTTCTATCAAAGTGAATGATATAATTTTGAAGCAAACTTCACATTGCAAATTGTTTGGTGCATGGACTGACGAAAAGTACCATATTTCTCAAATCCATTGTAAATTAAATATATTAAAGATAGTTTGTATTTGTAAAAAAAATAAGATGGAGATTTGGTGGGTGTATTTTAATTCAGCCTTATTACAGTCTAGCTTTCCCCTTTTTGATTTAATTAAATGCAATCTGGGTTTTCCAATTATACTGCAAATTTGAAAGGATACAGACCCTATCGTGTAAAATCTCAACATATTTAAAATTTGGGCACATGAATGCCTATTTAACAGGTGCATTTACGTTTAAAATGATCAATAATACTTTGCCCAATATCTTCAATATCTTTTTTTCAATTTGATTTACAACGTTCATTCTAATTTTACCAGACAAAAATAATTTATTTAAACCTTAGTACCGAACCTGTAAATGTGCTATTAAACACCATGGTCGCAATGCTTTGAACAAAGGCTTTTGACGGTGCGAAGTATTCCCTCATTTTATTCATTCAAAAGGAAAATGTGAGAGATTATTAACAAATGAAACTTTCTAATTTCTTATTCATTTCTTCCCCCCTTTCCACCTATTTTCTTCCACGTTTTTCTCCATATTAAACAAAAATTTTGATCAAGCACATGATTTAGTGTATACTTTATCATGGCACAAGTGTCTGCCATCTGTTGTATGTTTAAACTGTGTGTTGCATTTCAAGGGGATTCTTGTAAGGCCTCATGAGTTTCTATCCCCGCATGTATCATATTTGTAAATTTATTACTGAGCATATGGGAACAATAAAAATTGAATGTTAAAAATCAAGTAGGACTGCGTATAAGATACAATTGAATATTGATTCTGCATTGCAGAAAAGTATTCTTGTGGTCAAGAGGTCTTATACATAGAATGCTTCCATCAGCTTTTCACGAAATTTGTGACCATAATTCCAAGTCATGTATCATTTTCAGTCAACATGCATGTTGACACTCAGAGAGCCTCATTTTTGTTAATATTGGGATTGCATTAAGTACAACTTAGTGCTAAGCCTGCTCGCATTTGAAACTAGATTTTTATTATGGTTTGATTCTGTAATATATAGTTTGTCTGCTTCCAAACAGCAACCAACCATATTTGGCTGAAGTAACTATTTTCACATGCATATTCGTTACATTTATTCTACTGTATAGGAGAAATAGACAACCCAAAAATTCCACGTTAACAATAGACATGGAATACACCCTGTGACTTCCTAACGAAGAAAAAATCCGTATATCTTACATGCAGACTTTACTACTATTTTACTCAAGTCAAATTCACATGTTGTGGTACACCGCATTCGGTATTGCACGGAATCGTCTCCGCCTCCTGAAGTAAAATAAATACCCAGTCTGAATCTGTCATTTGATTTTTAACGTTGCTACAGCTTCTTTCAAACATGTCGGTGCAAGCTGTCACAAAATAAATCGATCTCACTTATACACCAATGGGCAACTTTAAACACGTATATATATATTTTTAATGGCTCCAGCGTAAACAGCACACTTACAGTATTTCAGGTTAATGTAGAACAATTGCTTATTACTATTTTAGCAATCAAACAACACTTTTTGCCACGTGCTTTTTCTCTTCGTCCGTCAAAGTAGCGCCCATTATGCTCCTTTGAACAATGTGATTAATGCACCAATTTTGTGATAGTGACGAATAAGGATATTTACAGCAGGTGAAGCATTTTATTCAACAAATCCCACTTTACTACCTTAGCGCCGCATTGTTTGATTCTTGTCGGAAAGTAAATGCACAGAGAGTACAGACACGTTGGGCGAAATGCAATACAGCATTGTTAGTAAAAGAGTGGCATGTTAAAAAAGGGCACTCGGATAGTTCCCTCGGGTTGCTGTTAAGGGGCAAAAATAAAAAAGGGAAAGCAAGTTTACAGCAGGAACACGTGATTGCCCAGATGGTAAACATTCCCACGGGCAAACAAGATCCAGAGTGAGGCTGGGGTGTCTTTGTCCACATTGCCTGCCAGTGTTGAAGGTCAGAGCATCATGTCGGGGACACATAATCCACAAGTGTGGTCACATTTCGTGACAAAAGGATAAACATTAACGAAAAAATGCTACTTTTTCGCCGCCACAGCACAATTGCGTGACTTTAATAGGATGACTATTGGATACGTATGACGGTGAAAAAGTTATTGAAAAGGGGTTGTATCACGTTAATTGACATGGCCATTTTTCTTATGAAAATACCATTTTAAATGCATATGTATTATCACGTCATATTCATTGTTTTCCAAAAAAAGTATACATATATATATGTATATATATATGAATATATATATATATATATAAATATATATATATATATATATATATATATATATATATATATATATATATATATATATATATATATATATATATATATATATATATATATATATATATATATATGAATGTATGTATTTTGTGACAGATCGGGCAATACCCACCGGGTGTCCGGCAAATTGAATTACCCAACTGTAGGGTACCTGAATAGTTAAAATCACTGCCCGCTAGTGCTCTAAACTGCAATAAGGAGCATGTCATTTAGCCATATTGCTAAACAGCAAGACAAACTACATTTTTTTTCCAAATTGTTGGAATATATCTATGTCGTAAATTTACTGATAACTTTATTGCTATTTTCACTGTTTATGTTATTGCCAGTGTAACCTGCTGATGAAACTAGGAAACAACTTGTTTTAATATATTTGGATTCATAGACATAATGAAATGATGTATTGAGGGATGTCTTGGGCGTCGTGTTACCCCTTTTCTCGATTTTGCAACTGTATATATTGTGCATTACAAACAGTTTATAGGGGAATTACCATGTTAATTCATCGGGATCAGAAGCTTCAATCTTTGGATACGCCATTAGCTGCTATTCAGGTATTCTTTACAATTATGGCAGTGATGTGAGCACGGACATATGTCAATGATTGGCGAATATGGTTGCCATAAGCATATTGTCTCTTACTCCTAATAAACTAAGAACAACAGTACGTTTAAGGCACGCGTTTGGGGCAGGCACAGGACCTAATAGTGCCATATTTTAGATTCGAGTTTCCGACACTCATTATTTTCTTTATTCTCCTTTTTATTGGGGGGGGGGGGAGGGGTGCCATCTTTTGCCCACTTTAAAGATAATTGCCTTGTGTTCATGCGTTTCAAGTACCTCCCGTGTCTAGGTCCGGTAAAAATTATCTTTTAGGCAAGTACTAGCTCACTTCTTACTCCACCTTTGATCCTTACTGAGTGGACTATTTTTGTTTTCATTTGTTAGGCATCATGACAAGGCTATATGCAACTTGTATCTAACTATTTTCCCTAATATTAATATGAATTTGTAGGAAACTATTACAATATTGCTGCGACTATCTGTAACGTTAAATTTACTGGTTCATATATCTCGAAGCTAAGAAACAAATAACTGTAAAATTGGATTGTTCACATGGGCTACTGCGTGTGCCACGCACTTGAGCAAGCTGAGTTGTAAAGGTAGGCCTATATCTTTTCTTGTAATTTTGGCGACTTTCCATAACAAGTTACTGGGAATATGGGGATAAAAATAGAACATAGTTTCTGTGTACAAAGATACAGTTTACATGTCATCCTTGGAGAAAACATTCTTCCAAAGTAATAGCCTTCGGCAATTAATTGCTTCGGCAAAATGTTTCCTCCTCAGATGTTTAATAAACTATATCTTTCTACACAGAAGCTACGTTCTACCATATTCTACTGCACAAATGTCTCAGGGTGCGGGTCCGATCTATTCCCAGATATCCTGTAAGGTAATTCAGCAGGTGAATGAAGCTTTGTCGGACCATTAAATGGTGGAACAATGGGTGGCTAGTTGCAAAATATCCAAGGAGATGGTCAAGCTCTGGCTTAAAGAGAGTTTCACCTCTACGGAAGCTCTTCACCTGTGAGACGCAGCAGCCAAGTCGGCTTCTAAGATTCCAAGAGGACACCAGAAATTGTTTTTGAAGGTCATGACAGAGATAGGGCAGGCAGGACCACACATTGTAACCATACTCTTGAACCAGAAGGGGGACAGAACAAAGCAGGCCCTGGCATTGAGATGTCTGAGACTGGAGCACCAGACAGTTCTATGAGGGAGTGGTTGACGCTACTAACTCAGAGGAGTGGACAATCAACATGGTCCTTCTGTGTTATCATCTTTACCGCGCAGCAGGATGATAGACCTACACGGGACAACAGCTTACATGAGGTGTGTGTGTGGGGGAGGGGGGGGGGGTAAATCCAGGGTACTGACAGGCTCCCCAACTACACTTGGCAAATGCAGCAGGTAAGGGTGTTTCGGTCACTATGTACTATGACATACCTGATTTTGTGCATGTGGCAGGGGATACTTCAGAGGTGGTAATTATGGCACGCTAGAAATGCCTCAGCTTTTGCTGCACTGTGGAATTAAGAAAGCCAAAATTAGAGACTCTGTCAGTCCATCAATGGTCAGTGGCAAATTTGGCAATCCTGCCCACCATTGTGAACAGCACTAGAGTTGGTGTCTTGGAAATCTTGGATGACTTGTCCGATACAACAGGAATGTACAAATTGTTTCAAAAGTTCCATGTTGCTTCGGTTATGTTTGACAGTCGCAAATATGGGAAGGCACCAGCTAGCCAAGGCTTCCCCTGGGGAACTGAAATTAACCAAGTACAAATTTACGCTCCATATCAAGGCACAGCGATGGAATCACAAGGCCAGAACAGTCATGGCAATGTAAACGCACAGACAGTGAACTTAAAAAGAGACCAAAGGGCTGTTAAACCAAGATAATCAAGAGAAACCTTAACAGTGCAAAAACGCTTAGGTAAACTGATTCCCAATATATTAACTTGATCTCTGTGCTTAAGCGTGAGCAAGCACAGTCGGCCTTGCACCACGATCTATTAAAAAATGACTCTTCAGCCAGTGTTAGTTTTAATTTGGCAGCATGGGAACAGGAAATCGAGAATGGGAATTGTGTGCCTTTTGTGACATGCCCCTAATTGTGAGCTCCCTGGAGGCCATCAAAAAGAGTCGTGGAATCAAATTGATTCATGATTGTAACATACTGTATGGCGCGGTGGTAAATGATTATGCAACAATCACAGAATATTGCAAATTTGAGACAGTGTACACACTATCTAAGATGTTAGATCCCAACAAGTGAGCAAGGTTGACATAAAATCGACATACCGTACCTTAGAAACAAGTCAGCAGAGCCAGCAAGTTACTGGACTGAAGTGGGACTATTAACGGCCTGTAAATCTAGCTTATTCATAAAAAGCTCCCATTGGGGGTTAAACCAATTCCCTTTATCTTTCCGTGTGTCACCCAGGCCATTACACATGTGATGCTCAGGAATAGGTTACGATATATGTGTCTACATCTAAGATTGCGTGACAATGGCTTCCTTGAAACAAGCATGCCAGGAAGCCATACATTATTTGATCGGGTCACTGAGGACATTGGGGTGTCAGATCAGTTCCAACAAAGTGGTAGATTTATCCCACTCAATGCTTGGTGTGTTTAGGAATAGAAGTATATCCAGTAGAAATGAGTCTGCAGTTGCTTAACGACAAGCAGGAATAGAAGTATATCCAGTAGAAATGAGACTGCAGTTGTTTAACGACAAGCTGAACAAAATCAAGAGTTAGATTTTGTTGCCGAAGTGACAGATTGCGAAGAGACAACTTCAAAGTTTAATGGGCCTTCTAAACTTTGGAGTAGCAGGCAGGCACCTAGCAATCGAAACGATTATGGTTTGTCTAAACAAAATCGCTAGAAAATCGAAACGGAGGTCAAAGAGGATATGGTGTGGTGGCAATTATTTATAGATACTTTAAATGGTAGATCATTAGTACTCCATGAAAAAACAATCACCAGCGTTCTAACGGATGCATGTTCAGAGGGAGCAGGAATTTTCTATGAAGAAAATTAGGCTTAATGTAATTTCAAACGTGATTGACTGCAGTTGTGTAACTTACACATAAATTGTAAGGAGCATTAGCGGTAGTGCTGAGAGCTCTTCGCTGGGCTCCTAGGTGGGCAAATCATGTAGTTTACTGCTGAATTGTTTAAAAAGCATGGTGACTGGGCGCACAGGACGTATGTGCGATGTTTCGAACTCACTATGGACTCAAAATTCAAGCTTGGTCAAGTGCTAGCAGAGAAAACACTGAAATCTACTTTGTACGGGTATGATACCTTTATTTTGGGAGAAACTCTTGTTTCACCACGTTCAATATGTATCCACTACTTGAAATATTATCCGCAATGCAGTAGCTGCCTTCAAAGAAGTTGTGGTATAAAACCAAGCTTTTTTGTCGTTCCTCTAGTTAAGGATTGGTTTGGTAAGGAGGGAACTAACGTAAGAATTGTAGTGTAATTGCAGTTAAATTCCCGCCAGGATAGGCGACAGTTTGCGATTCAACTTTCCGGTGCAAAATACATTGTTCTCACCTCAGTCATGATTCGCAGTAAGCTGCCATTCAGGTTATTTCCTGCAATAGTGGCAGTGTTGTTACCGTGGACATGCATACCAATGATTGGCCGAGTACAGCAAAGTGTATCCCACTCAAAACAAACCAAGAAAATCAGTCCTTTTTAGGTACGCATTGGCGGTGGGCTCACGGCTGTGTAGTGCCATGTTTTAGCAGATTCGAGTTGCTAACGCTTGGCCGTTTGTTTTATTCCAGATATTGCCAGATATAGTATACTGTTAAATAGTCTTTATTCATTATATTAACATTTGTGTGAATTCATATAAGACACTTTATAGTGTTCTCGGGGAGAACTGTTGGCTCTCCACGATCCATTCGTATGCATGCATTTAAAATATATATATCTACAAGGCAGCGACTGCGCGAAGTTACTGTAAAGTTGTGGTCCCAAACCAGGGTTTTCTAGTCGTAACAGGTAAAGGCTTCTTTTGGTAAGGAGCAAACTAACACGTTGACTATCGGCGTCGACAGGATTCTTCACGGGGCCTTTTCGCCCTGCTTACAAGCGATCACTATAATATATTGCATCGATGCGCTGCGACTTCTATTTGCTGGCAGAAGCAGTGCCGATAATTAATTCATGACCACACAGCTTGACATGAATCGCAAGGAACTAACTTCGGAATGACTACCGTATCCATACATATACTGAATGGTCAGGGACTGGTCGCGTCTGTGACAGCTTTGCTTCAGTAAGTGACGGCCATCAAGCACCAGCAGGATGATGATTGAGGCGCCACATATACGCATTGTTGCACTGCATTCCGTACTGGTTATATCAGGTTTGGCCAGAGGTGGGTAAAATATATTTTCAATGATATGTTTTCAAATTTCAACACACGAGGACCAAGTAAATTTCGTGTGGTGCCAACTTGTGGAAACTCGTCCGCGTAGGTTGACAGTCTCAGTCAATATTTAAAATCCCTGTACACGGTGTTAATTTGTCAAGTGTGTACTGAACACGGTGCTATTTTGTTACATTACATACTATGTATAGTGTTTAAACTATTGCAAGTGAGTAGCCATTATCAAACTTTTTAATTCTACGAATTGCATTGTAGTCAAGGTAAACTGTATACTGAGGGCGCCAAACAATAACAGTGTCTTTGACCTTATGGGTCAAACTCTTTGGGTGTTTACTGATATTTTGACGCTTGGCTGACATTGGCACGTGGCAGCCGATGCGGCTACAAGCCCACATATCCATGATAGGATGATGACATCAAGAGCTGCTGACCACTGATAACAAGAACCGCTATTCACGATAGCTGTTTTACCCATGGACAACATTATTTGTGCTTGTACTAACCACTGTGGCATACTTCGTTGTTTATATGCACCACAAAGACTTTGCCACAGATTTCAAAACAGAAAGTACACCAGTTGTATTAAAAAGTGTTCTTTTCGGTTTTTTTTCCTCGCAGCATTAATCCTATTTTCTAACAAGGTTACTTTCAATTATTATACACACCATAAAGTTTCATCACTGGCGGTGCATGACATTGATAAATATGTCTTCCATATTCAATGTGTCAGAAATTTGAAAATATCAAACTGTGTTTTTGAATCGCTCAACTTAAAAACATATAGGTACATCACACCACACTTGTGTGGAACAATAATTTTATTTCAGAGGTACATCATGCAAGAAAGCCTCATTATTTTGTATTTGCCATTAGATATACTTGCATGCTTAAAAACACATATCATGTAGGCAAGTTTTGCTGTTAGTAATCTGCCACCAGATATAATGTAATTATTTGCTCGTATTTATACAAGATATATAGGACTATGCAACTACACTTGTTCAGGTGCCCAGATAAGCCCCTTGTGGATGTCCTTTACGCAGTAAAATGTGTACTGAACACGGAGTTGTTTTGTTAGATTGCATATTATGTGTATTGTTAAAACTCTCAAAGTGAACAGCCATTTTCAAACTTTGTAGTTCTGCGAATTGCATTGTTCGACCGTCTATTCAGAGTAGACTGTAAACTTAGAGCACAAAACAATAACAAAGTCTATGACCTTATGGGGTCATACACATTGGGTGTCTACCGTAATTTTGACACTTGGCTGACGTGGACAGGTGGCAGCGGCTACTAGCCCACATATTCATGATAGGATGATGACTTCAAGAAAAGCTGACCACTGATCACATCAACCGCTATTCAACACACTTGTTTTACTCATGAACAATTTCTTTGTTTTTATACTAACCATTGTGGCAGATATCGTTGTTTATTTGCACCACGAAGACTTTGCAAATTCTTTTAGTGCACAAAGTGCACCAGTTGTATTAAGCGTTTTGCGGTTTTACTTTTGCAGCATTAGTAATTTTTCTAACAGGGCTACTTTCAATCATTATACATACCAATGGAATCTCATCACTGGGGGTGCATAATATTGATAAATCTCTCTTCCGCGTTCAAGGTGTTAGAAAGTTGGAAATATTGTTACATCAAACCGTGTTTTTTGCATTTCTGAACATATAAACGTATGAGTACATCATATTTGTGTGAAACAAGAATTCGTCGGAGTTGTTACATCATACATGCCAGCCTCATTATTTGGTATTTGCCATCAGATATACCTTCACGCTCCACAATCACATATCATGTAGGCAAGTCTTGCTATTTGTAATCTGCCGTCAGATAATATGTACTTCAATATTAATATCTTTACAAGATACATACGACTGTACAACTACGCTTGTTCGGGTGCTCAGATAAAGCCCCTTGTTGATGTCATTTACACAGTGAAACTAGAATATGTTCCATTACACGGTATATACAACTCTCCTGTTGTTATATGTCACTTATTTATATTAGACGTCGAAACAACTTTTCTGTTGTTATGTGTCACTTATTTGTATTCATGAGACGTCGAAATAGTAAGTCATATATTCAAATGTCCCCACTTTGACTTTAGATAATTTGTACTTCGGCGAATGCTAGAGATAAGGATCCCAGTCTACTCCCACAATCAGGGCTTCAGACTCAGCATGTCAAAACTGTCTGTCGTGTTGTCATTGAAATATTGAAACCCTCAGGAATAAAGTAGATGATTTGGCCGCCTTTACCTTTAAGTATAACGGCTTCGCAGTGAGCGAGACGTGGTTAAATTCATATATTTCGAATGGAGACCTGTGCATTTAAGGTTTTCAAGAGCAAATTAGACGTGATCGAAATAGAAATGGCGGTGGAGTGTGTATATATTTTATAAATGACATTGCTGTAAAAGGAGAGCAGACTCTGAGTCCATTGAAATTGAATATGTATGGAGCGAAGATGTCACGGATACAAATTTCAGAGTCAGATCACCGAGTGCAAACGTCAGGTTTAGGTCTGATCTGGAACTGTGCATCGATAATGCAAAAGGTACAAACATCGGTAATATTATAATAATGGGAGATCTAAATGACGATCATTTTGCCAATAGTAGTATGCTGACGGTAATTTTAGACTGTAAAAATGTAACTCAACTCATCACTGATCCACCAGGGATCCGATGAGTCTTCTACATGTATTGACATCATTTCTGTCTCTTGTTCTGATCTGGTATGTTCAGCCGGTGCAATCGATGCTAGCATCAGTGATCACTTAGGCACTTTCTGTAGCTTACGTGCAAACATAATTAGACTGAAAACACATGGAAGGTTGATATGGAAATACGCCGCCCTTGATGAGTTTTTAAGTCGCAATAATTGGGATGCAGCATTTCAAAATTAGGATGTTTATCATGTGGTCATAGAATGGTCGGAAGTTCTTCTTGATAGTGTAAAAAAAAGTTCCCTAACAAAATGTAAAAAATAGTCCATTCGAACCAGTTTGGCTATCAAACGACCGTAGAATATTACTCCTTAAGTGAAATAGATTGCGTGTTAGAGCTGAGCGAACAAATTTTGATGATCACTGGACACTGTGTAGGAAAGCACGTAATGGTGTGGTAAATGAATTGACTAAAGCAAAACAGAAAGATCAAGAAACTATGGTAGAGAGAATGAAATCGTGTGACACCAATTATTGTACACTTTGGTGGAATATGGTCAAGCATTTTCTGTCAAAACGAAGTGCTTTACCTTCCGAGTACCCACCATTCACAGATGGCGATACTTTCGTCACCGATGATTTAGAAAAGGCCGAGCTATTTAAAACTACTTTGTTCAACACTGCTCATGCAGCGACCCAGACAGCGAACCACCACAGATCTTTTATTCCTGAAATACGACATTGAAGCACATCATTATCGATAAAACTTTGGTGAAAGATAATATTACTTTGTTAAAAACGCATATAGAGTGCCGACCTGAGAACACAGGCTCTAACATTTTGAAAGTTTGTATAGACTCCATATGCAGTCCCCTTTCTGTTATTTGCAACAAAGCACTGCAAAGTACTGTTCCTAGTGATGGGAAAAATGAAAATCTTGTGCCTTTACACACAAAAGAAAGTAAACAATAGCTAAAATATTTCAGGCCCATATCTTTACTTACTTGAAGGGGAAAGGGTTTTCGAGCGATACGTTTTCAAACCACCTCAAAATCATTGTGTGGACAATAATGTAATAGCAAAATTCCAATCAGCTTATCAACAGGGTGATTTTCCATTGTCACAACTTCTGGAGTTGTATGATATTGTTCTGGAGGCCATGGACTCTGGCAGAATCGTTCAATTGACACTGCTCGATGTTTAACCTACCTTGGACAAAGTGTAGCATAAAGGTCTGTTGCAGACGCTTTTTGCTATTGGTGTAAGATGATTTGTTTAAGAATGGTTCCGGTCTTATCTTTCACATTGGAGACAGCGAGTAGTTGTTAACGGACAGGCCTCGGCCTGGAAAATTGTAAATACTGGCACGCCCAAAAGGCCAATCTTAGGTCCATTATTGTTTTTAATATACACAAATGGTTTAGCTCGTATCGTGCAGTGGCACGTTATACTCTTTGCAGACGATACTACACTTGTTTGTCGTACCTTAGAAAGATTTGTCTGAGCTAGCTACCATGACTTTGAATGGGGATTTTAGTGCCGTCTCTGTGTGGGCAAATCAATGGTTTATAACTTTAAATGATAGTAAAACTCGTTCAATGGCTTGCATGCATATTCATAACTATATACAATAAAGTTAATGTCTTAAAGGTACGCCAGTCGAGCTATCAAACCGTTATAAACATTTAGGAGTAGGAGTTCCTCTGTCTATCAATGGTACTTGGAACAAACCCATCGAAAGTATTTATATTTAAACTATGAAACGAGCAAATTGCCTTAGCGGTTTAAAATGAATGCAGGACAGTAAACAGTTAAAAAAAAGGATATTTCATTTTTATAAGACTATAGGTTGAATATGCCGATGTATCAATGGATAAATGTACACAAGAGTTGAAAGATACATTGGAAGAGGTACAGCATTCCGCAAGTCGCATAGTAACTGGCGCAACTCAAGCTACAAGGAAAGGAAATTTTATCAGGGAATAAAATGTGAAACTTCAAACCAGTGGCGAGAAAAACATAAACTTATATAAATGTCTAAAATAATTACTAAGTTGTCTCCTGAATAGCTAGTTAATAGAATTCCAAAAACTGTCGAATACCCCTTACGATAATCGATATTCGTTTCATATACCCGGAATTGGAAACAGTTAAAAAAAGGATATTTCAATTTTATAAGACTATAGGTTGAATATGCCGATGTATCAATGGATAAATGTACACAAGGGTTGAAAGATACATTGGAAGAGGTACAGCATTCCGCAAGTCGCATAGTAACTGGCGCAACTCAAGCTACAAGGAAAGGAAATTTTATCAGGGAATAAAATGTGAAACTTCAAACCAGTGGCGAGAAAAACATAAACTTATATAAATGTCTAAAATAATTACTAGGTTGTCTCCTGAATAGCTAGTTAATAGAATTCCAAAAACTGTCGAATACCCCTTACGATAATCGATATTCGTTTCATATACCCGGAATTGGAAACAGTTAAAAAAAGGATATTTCAATTTTATAAGACTATAGGTTGAATATGCCGATGTATCAATGGATAAATGTACACAAGGGTTGAAAGATACATTGGAAGAGGTACAGCATTCCGCAAGTCGCATAGTAACTGGCGCAACTCAAGCTACAAGGAAAGGAAATTTTATCAGGGAATAAAATGTGAAACTTCAAACCAGTGGCGAGAAAAACATAAACTTATATAAATGTCTAAAATAATTACTAGGTTGTCTCCTGAATAGCTAGTTAATAGAATTCCAAAAACTGTCGAATACCCCTTACGATAATCGATATTCGTTTCATATACCCGGAATTGCAACAAGCTCTGAGCAGAGAAAGGCATTTGTTCTCCATCTGTCATAGCTAGTTTGAACAGTAAATTTAAAAGATATTGTACCTTCGTAGATTTTTAAAGAAAGTGGAATATAAATTTGAGGGTGTTCCAGTCTATATTTGTGAAGGATCTAGATTTGCCCAAATTCATCGTGCAGAATGCGAATGAACTTTTCCTCATTAAAGGCCTTTTTTGTTTCGCTGAGGATACATTGCATCCCCAGAATGTACATTTGGCGCCGCAAGAAAAATTTTGCACCACTACCTGTTATTGTGTCCAAATTATCAGTCAATAAGGTTAAGATTCTTTGGCAATTTTCAGACTTTTTTTACATGCAAAAATTCTTCTTTATGGTGGTTACACTCAGAACAGTGTTTAGGACGCATCTCTGTTTGCTAATGTACAAAATTTCATTTTGACTTCAAAACGTTTTAATAATAACTGAGATCCCTCCTGTTAATTAAATAATTAATGCCCATTTCAATCCACTAAACCTTATTTTTAAAACACAAAGCGTTGATTGGCAACTTCTCAAGAGCATATTTCTCATGAGTCAAACGTTTATACATGTTTTGGTAATGTTTTGAAAATAATGACATGTTGTACAAGGGACAGGTATTTTTCTAAGTCTCAATGAAGACTTGTTTTCCAATCCCTATTTTTCGCGAAATAAATATATGTTTAAATCAAATAAAACTTTGGTGGCAACTGAGAAAATGTATCAATCATTTTCTGGCACTGCCAAATCAAACACAGAAACGTCGAAAATGAACTGAAGCTGTCCTGGTTATAAGTAGAACGTTATAATTTAGCAGGCGCAAACTTTTATCGCAGTATCCAAAAGTACACGGTAACGTCCTTTATTTTTATTATTATTTTTTTTTTGAAGATGGAATAAAACACAGATCTTACGTACAAATTTTAAGAGGGATAGATATGATGAACGATTGGATATGGTCTCTACATGAGATGCACAAAGAGCATAAGAAGAAGTAGTCCGAAACATCTCCCAAGCTATGCCCACAAGCACCAAATGGAGATTCTTTCAGCCCTACCTGGAAGAGAAACCCGTTCAGTGGGCTGCGACCCATAAAAATCGCGATCGGATAATTTACATATACGTTTTGCCTATATTTGATAGCGACAGGGCCTTAGCTCGATGGGTTCGGTCCCCAGCAACCTATATTTGGATTACGATAATCACGCGAAGTTTCCAATGTTCTAATGTGTTGCTGGTTCCATATCCTTATAGCTGAGGGAAAGAAAGATTTATTAGATAGTTCATTTCGGCATTTAGAGAAAGGCAAGTCAGAACTTTGTCCAAGTTGAGCGACACGACTGCCAAGACCATCATGACGCTGTGCAGTATCAGGATAATTTTTTTTTTTTTTTTTTTTTTTTTTTTTTTTTTCATTTTTTTTGTAAATTATCAAGAGGGTGGTTGTGCACACTTTTATACTGTAGAATTTTTTTAATTTCTTTCTCTTTGCACCTCTGATGTTTTCCACCTGCACTGTTTCACGGAGGGTAGTTTCCATGGCTCCAGTTACTGTATGAGCTGCAGTCAACTGGACATATCCAAAGTTATCTTTGCCAGTGTCTGTACAGCCGTCCCATACTGCACCTCCCGCCTATAGAATCGGCCTAACAACACACGTATAAATATATTCCATTTTTTCATAATTTAGACCATGATGTAGTATAGTGATTATATTCACCTGTTGGGTTGCTTTCAGGATGGTGTGGATGATATGATATGACTATCTCATATCTGTCCTTAGCGTAATGCCATAAGGTTCATAAAGATTTATGACTGTGCACACTACTTAGCTAATGACCCTGGGAAACAATTGGAGGGAGATTGCATTGCGCTGGTGGGACTTTCTGGTTACCGATATAATTCAGTTTTAAGAGCATTAAATATTACCGGGAATTCTTTACGCCAGTTGTCAATGGAGGAGCAATTAGCATCGGTAGTGTCAGAGACGGTGGATGGGTCATCGAAAGCAAGATATAATCACAAATGATCGGCGAAAAATTTATAATTGTTGTCCACGTGTGTTCAGATTCGTTCTCGCCTGTAATGATAATTATATTTGACATCGTCTTTATTCTGTTGGTTTTTGTGTTACTTTTTTTATTTTTTGTATAACGGTAAATCGACATTAGATGCGAGTCCGTAAGATTGGACACCAAGGGAACCTGTTTTTATATCCCTGCTGTGCAATTGAGAAAATTTTAATCAAATTTGACAATTCTGTAAAAATTGCTCATGATTTCAAATCCATGGTTTGGTGTCACAAAAATATGTTCAACATATTTAGTCCAGTAAGGCAACTTGGGAACTTTTCTCCGTAAAGATGTACCCTCAAATTGCAAGATGTGCGTGTGGCCGTGTATGTATTAGTTTCATTGCGTGTGACGGAGGAACATATTTCAAAGTAGGCCACTAAACCTCATTCCTGTATAAAAGTGCCATCTTATGTTGTACCTTTTATCTCAGGTTCTATGTTTTCACCTATATGAATACAAACTGTATGGTTTAGAACCTATGACCAAGGCACCTTTGTAATGACTGGCATTTTAATTACCGATTCATCGACAGATATTGCTTATTACTGAACAAAGGGACTTTATTTTGTTTGATAAATAAGTATCTTGTTAGAGTCTTTTATTTATGTGGACTACTTTTGCTGGTGAGATAATGGACTTAATTTACCGTAGATCTATATGGGTTGGCATCTGTCTTAACTCGGGGTGCAGTAAATTCCTACATGCAAACATTATGCACTAAGTGCACGAGTTTGGTGTAGTGTGTCATGACGAAACCGGTATATCTGATGTGTTGATGTATCTTGGGAGTCTACTTGCACACACAAATATATTTGTCACAATTTAACTGACCCTTTCAATCACAACGTTGTACTAGACATGGCTTTTTGACTCTATGTACATTTGCACATACGTTTTGGACTCTTTTGGGTACAGACAACCTATAAATTTATGTGACTCACCTATACTTACCAAGGAACATTTGGTCGGAATTGACTTGGACTTGTTTCATTAAGACTACGGTTTGGATCTGGTAATGACACTGTATAATTCAGTGTCATTCCAGTTTTTTAAGTTTCTATATTAATTATGTTATTTAAAAGTTGAGAGGACTAATTTAAGCTGCAATGTATCTGCCCAACTTTCTGACATCGGTTAGACCTATACTGTGATAATTGGTTCCACAGTTGCCTTTATGAGGCCCACGAAGATGACTGTTACGTATTTTAAAGCTGCTAATACACTTCACATTATCATAGCTTAGTTGTTTGAAACTTGTACAAGAATTTTGCGTGCCTCTCAATTATTGACATAAACACACATCACTTCTTAACGTGTATCCCAGTCCTAACTTCAAGATGCCAAGTACATGTTCTTAAACAAGAACAAAAACCAAAAACAAAACAAAAAGCCAAAACAAATATACAAAGAACACAAAATTTAAAAACAAACAAACAAACAGCCCCCCCCCCACAAAAAAAAAAAAAAGAAAACAAAACAAAAATGAATTCCTGTAACCAGACATCGGGGATAAAATCATATGTACAGGGTCATAAATGTCATTAGCATATAATTGGCTATCAAGTGGCAAAATAGTAACATCATTCTGCTCGCAGTCCACGAATAAAAAACAATACTCTCTCTCTCTCTCTCTCTCGGTAATACACACACACACACATACACACACACATATATACATATATATAAATATATATATATATATATATATATATATATATATATATATATATATATATATATATATATATATATATACATCACTCGAGATATGGTAGGCAATTTAAAAAATAAGATTGCAAGAAAGTTCTAAGAGCTTGTAGATTCTTGCAGCTTTCCTTATATTACATTTGATCAAGGTAACTATGGAAGGAGTCTGGCCGTGGCCCCGTCCGTTTTTTCCAACCATAATGTCTCAGGCTTTTCCTCTTATTCGAGTCCCAAATGTACTTTATAAGTAATTTGACACCATTTTGTTACTTGACTTAAGTTTGGCAACTCTTGCCTCATCTGCAACATCACAGGAGCCAATGTTTTTATGCGTTTTATTGAACTGCCTCTAAATAGACTTCATATGAGGCACTTTACAGTCATATTCATAGTATGAGGCAATTTATAAATACGGTATATTCTTCTTTAATTTTTGCAACTACTTTTACTTCCACCATTATTATTATTATCATCATCATCATCATCATCATCATCATCATCATTATTATTATCATTATTATTATTGTTATTATTATCATTATTATTATTACTATATGATAGGAACGATTGAGACTCAAACTTGTTACCTTTGGCACCAGTCGCCTAGCTGAAATGGGAAACACGCATATCCACTCGACAAAATCCCAATTCTCAATAAGAATGGTTTAATGGAGGTAATTATGTTTGAGTGCCATATCAACACGGTTAAGAAGTATATGTACTGTATCGGCATGTATTTCCAGCATCGGGACTTAGATCCACCAGCAATAAGGAAATGCCGAAAATATATTTTATGTTTCGAATGAGCGAGATTCGAACTTGCAACCTTGGCACCAGTTGCCTAGCTGAAAAGGGAAATGCACATGTCCACTCGACCAAATCCCCATTTTTAAAAATAATGGTTCCATGGGAGGGACTATATGTGAGTGCCGTATCAACAGGGTTATATAGTATATATATATGGAGTCGATATTTATCATTATTATTATCATCATCATTATCATCATCATCATCATCATTATTATTATTACTATTATTATCATTATTATTATTATTATTATTATTATTATTATTATTATTATTATTATAGAGGTAGAAGCAGTAAAATCGCTAGTACCACTTAACACCACCACTGCTGCTGCATTTACCACAAATGCATTGCTTTAGATCAACCTGTTCATTTAATTTGATTGATTCTCACTTCAATGTTTATTGTTGTTTGAGTGCTGACCAAGCGGGTGGGTGACTGACAAGTTAGCTGCAATTCAGGAAAGCATTGTTAGCGGAGAAGATTGATTGTGGCCTTATTTTCTTTATTTGAGCAACAAAATGCTTTATATTTTCAGAGATAAAAATTTATGGACAATGTTTTTTGACACATTCCACTGATTTATATGGTGCACATCAGAATGTTTCCTGACACCTGCACTGTTTTTTGGACAAAAGCCAAAATCACCATAAAATTCCACCATATGTATCCTTAGAGGATGGTAATCAGTTAGTAGGGCCCGCACAAGCCATTTAGTAACTTTGTGATGTTGGTAAAAGTGTGCTATGTTTTTTTGTAATGTTTGTGCTGTTTGAACCAACTGACGCCATTTCAATGTCATAAATCACATTTATAGAAAGACACGCTGACACAGCCTATATGCAAGGATTTTACCGCAATAGTATTTGATTTTTTCAGGAAATCGAGCTTTAGGCAGGTCTAGAAAAATAAATTTCATATGAATTGCTTGAAGCAGTTCAATGCTTAGCAAACTGTAAAGAGGAAACCTAAGCTTTGAACACCTTTTTAGTATCCAGAATCAATAAAAAGATGAAGCAAGTCACAAGTGCCTATATTTGACTTCTCATGTAATATCAGCATCAATGTAGACTACCAACAGCTGCTCAATTTTATTTATAAGGTTGTATCTTGACTGATATCCCCAGGCTTCTGAAGGCCATTGTCAATCTGCACTGCCAGAGTCACTCAGGGCATTTGGAACATCACTGTGGTAACTGTTGACAGATATACATAATGAAGCTAGCTGTCCTTGCCTTTTACCAAATGCTTGTGTGGATAATGGATTTGTATAGTATTGAGGTACATCGCGGTGCTTGTTATGAGACATTAGTTTATAGTACTCTTTGTTTACATCTCGGCGTTTGTGGTGGGCTTGGTATATGCTAAAAATGTGTGTTGGTAACAACTTGTCTCAATGACTCGGATCGGATCAAGTTTTAGTGAAAGCTATTTTAGCCATATTTTAGGTCGGAGCAAAGAAGTGACGTTCGTCAGAAGTCTCATCAATTTTAAGAATACAAGCTTTAGTATCACCGATCTTAATATTTCTAATATTATGTGGTGTTGCTCTCTGTTATCTTTTCCACTATTTCAGTTTCTCTTGTGAGTGTGTGTGTGTGCGTGTGGGTGTGTGTAATTATGGAGCTTCCAAAAGAACCATTTGGGGATAACTAAAGAGGTACATTTGACAACCTGGTGCACGTTTTGCCAATGAACTTTGGGTATTAGCTTTGATTTATATACTACACTGGGAAATGAATATGGTATTTTAGATCCATGTTTTTTCTGTTATACAGGTGAAAATCCAGTTCGTAATACTTTAATCTCTTTCTTTGCTGTGCTTAACTTTGGTGTCATTGTTAGCTTTCAACCTATGAATGTGTGTCATTTTTATCTATTCAACATTTGGTGCATAACAAACTTAATGAGTACTTAGTGGAGCATGATTTCTTGACCAGCTGAATTTCTGGCTGCATTTCCAACGATTCCGCAATTCACTAACATTGTGCATAAAATTTATAATAGCTTGGAACTAAGTACAGAAGCCAGGACAGTTTTTCTTTGTAATGTAATCATTTTGCCCATGTATGGCAAAAAGGTCTCCTCTATTAAAGAGGTCAGGTGGTCATTGCTCTGGAAAACATCATATAATCTAAAAGTTATCCCACCAATTGCTATTAAACGATGTTTAAAATCCTTGCAGCTTAGCCTTTCAATCGAGAGTATCAAATCTTATATAGAAAAACATGACTTCCTTTGATAAGAACATAGGTTGGATTTCACTGACTTGAATCAAAGATGGCTGTAAGAAATAAGCAAATATGCCAAAGGAGAATCAGCAAATATGCTTTATATATCATAGGAAGGTGACTTTAGGAATAAAGAAGGAAAGCTGATTCAATCAAGAAATAAGTAAAGCAATGTTCAGGAGATTAAGTTAAAGAAATACAAGAAAACGTCGCAATAATACGATATATGTACTTTTGAAGAATTAGAATGGAAAGAACCTAGAGGAAATCCATTGCATTTCGACACAAGTAAAAAAACTAAAATTATTGAAAACAACAGACCTATGTCACAGAACATTATACCTGTGTCATAATGTAAATAATGAACGGGGCAAGACAAAACACCATGGTATTCTACCACAGATATGGTATAGGGAAGCATGAGTCCACCTCAAAGAATTGCAGTGGCCCAAACTGTAGGAAGGGCACAATGGCAGATAAAACAAACAGAAAGGATATCAAAACCAACCAATCTACAGAGGACTGAAACTAAGATATTACATTCAACTCAGCAATATGAAAATAGCAGCTAAGATAATAAAGGTGCTGAAGGTAAACAATTTATATAGAAACCAGTTAACAAAAAGACAGATTAAAATACAAAGACGGGATTAAACTTCAAAAATACACTTCAAAAACACATAAGAAGCCTCTGACATCCTGAACGCTTGCCACCTTGAACGTTTTCCACAGTCTTAGATGGAGGCAATACTTCTTTAACACAGACTAAAAAAAACATGATCCACTAGAGAAAGGAAAGAGATATTTCAATCATCCTTAATTTCAGAATGATCCTTTACATAAATCCGAGAACACACCATAAACTAGGAAACTTCGTGGATACGTTGCGGTGCTCACCCAGTAAAAAGAAGTATATCAACAGAAAGGGCCAGACCACATCAAGAACAACTTTGTAGCGATGATTTAGTTATTTAAAAACCAATGGCTGTAGTTATTATCCACAAAAATTGTTATGCAGAGAAATGACAAGATATTCTCAGTGATACAGATGAGCATCATGAAAAAAGTGCAATGGTATTTCCAAGAGAAAAACACCTCTGGAAGATTCCTCAAATTCATATCTGAACACATAGACACCTAAATACAGGGGGGGGGGGGGTATAGTTGGACCCATAGATACGCAAGTCAAACAGCATTAATGCTTACAAAGGAGCACTAAATCAATACATACAGGTAGTCTGAGGCATGGTTGTCAAGTTTAGACCCTTTGAGGTGGGAACAGTATGTGCAACAAATAGACTCAGCAGGCAGGCAATATTTGTCCGACATTAACAGTTACACCCCTGATGATATTGATTTATGAACAAGATGACAGAGGAAACTGTGGAAAATAAATAATCTTTACGGCAACATTTCCCATTAACTTTGAAAACAAGAAGGCTAAACAAGCATTTAAAGATAAAAAAATCAAAGGGTCACAAATGAATTCATCTAAGAAGGATAAACTTCCATTTTGGAAAGTTACATTTCTATGCTCAATGCACAAGGTTATGTGGAACAGAAAAGATGTGCAATGGACACCAAATGCAAATTTATATATTTCTCATTCAGAGCACAACATGCCAATAAATTTATACATTTAGACAAAACATAGCAATCATTGGTGCTGTTGGGCTCCATACCAGAGTGGAAGAGCCACAACGCCACGATGACTTCCACAAGCCTGGGCAGTCTACTACCACCCCCCCCCCCCCACCCCTACCACCCCCCCCCCCACCAGCCACCCCACCAAGACAGGCAGCGAGAGTCAACAGCAGTAAGTTTGTTCATGGACATACTGCAGTTCTCTTTGAGCAACTCAATACCTCGAAATTATGAACACATATAATAGAAATCATAATACAACGAACCATGTTATACTAATCAAAACAAAATGCTAGGAGTGACCAAGATATCAAACAATCTTTTAAAAGTCAAGCTCATAAAACTCATAATAGGCTGCATGAGGCTAAGACCAAATGAGAAATATCGTAGCATTCTTAATGGGAAGTTTCACATGAGCACTATGCATGGCTGGGCCCAAACAGCATGGTACAAGTGCGTGGCAGCCTGGGCAGCAGGGTCGTGATGGCAGGGACCCACAAAGCCGCAAACCAGGAGCCAACGGGCCTGCCTACCTAGGCTGCCCCACCACTGCAATGCACCACACGAGCAAAACCACGCCCAGCCCGTGGGTCAAACTTGACACTGCATTGCCTCCAGAGCAGACCAAATTAAATGCCATCTCATACGACATAGAGCCCAGTCCGCACCACAGGCAAGGCTGTGTTGGATTGCAATAAGTATCAATGTGAGATAACTTTAGCTTTGTAAAGTATCAAAATGATACATTAAAAGGTCACAATTTTGCACACTCTCATCCAATCAGCACTCATAAAAATCAAATGATGGAAACATGTCAATTTCCCTGTTTGAATATGTCACATACAATAAATATGCTGCTTTACATGCCAAAAACACATCAACTGAAACTGGACTGAAACTTGTCAGAATTAATGACGTGTGTGTTTGGACTATAACTGTCTGTTCTTTTGTGATACTTATGTACCAGTCTGACAGTTGAAGCTGGACAGCTTAGAATCTATTGGCAACTGAAACCATGGCAGATGGTAAGATCAAACGGTGGCAATTGCATAACACATTATTAGCAGTTAAATAGGCTCTAAATCTGTCCTCTCAAAACAGCTTTGCCAAACAAGAATTCAAGAAGAGAGCAACGAGTCTCTGCTTTCTGATGTTTTAACTTTTTCCTAGACTGAATTCCTGAAATAAAACCTCTTTAAACACAAAATATCTTCAGAAAATAATAAATTTTGCATTGATTCCTTATTTTTGCGTGAGTGATATCTGACCACTTGTTGAAAAGCAGATGCTCCGCCAACCACAGACTTAGTTAATGAAAATTGTTGACCAGTTACAAGTACGTAGGTAAAATACATATTGAACTTTCTATTCTTGAAGTTAAAATATCTTCAAGTCTCTTGTATTAAGTCATGATAAATATAACATTGGAGCTGCAGTAATGAAAACGCATGTAATAAAAGTATAATACTAAATAATTTCTTGCAAGTTATAACAGTACGTGAATGTTCGTCACAGTCTTTCTTAAATTGGCAATGTTCATTAAAAGCTTGCAAAACCTGGAAAATAAACAGATGAAAAGTCTTGACTATATGTATCATATAATATTCTAAAATAGTATTGTCTGAAGATATAACTGATTGTTCACCGTGAAAGAATTTCACTGCAAATGTTAAGATACAGTCACACAGTCCTGATAATGTACAATAAATAGAGTAATCGTAATTTGTAGCACTGAATCAATTATGTACATGAGAAAACACTGGCATCGCATAAACTTCACTTCTTGTCCACTGATCACATACGAAACTTCACCCTTCTGTTTGGCACAAGCGAATCATTGAAGAAGGTACAGTGGATGATGAGTGTGTTCACACCTTATTGACCAACCAGACAAGATGTTGAAGTTGTTTGAAATTGTCTGCTCATTGGATGAGGAAAGATTTTTACAAATATATACAGCAATATGGAACACCCAATATGCAGTTCGGTCACTATATACATTGCACAAGCAACCTATGCTACATTTATGTTTGCCTTTATGGCTACCACAGATGAGGAAACACGACCTTTGCTGAGTCATTCTTTCAACTGACCACTTCTGCTGAGTTCACCCATTCCATGCGTTAGGTAACAACCCGTTGGTTTGTGTTTCAGACCAGCAGTAAATAGGCGATTCGTAATGTAATTACTGTTCTATTCAACTTTAACTGTATGAAACATCGATCTGCAAATTTACTTGTTGAAGGAAAAGGTTAAGTGGGGTATTTTGGTGTTTACATACCACATTTTCAATGTATGCAGCTATGCATACAGAGCCTTCAATTCATAACACCAAATGACAGCTCTTTCTCCCCTTTTAAGTAATGAACATGATGGTGCTTGTAATATTATGGTCTTTTTTTTGCCCTTCTTCATTCTATTCGCATATTTGAATATACTGAGAAAACTCTATTGTCCTGGGGTGAGGGTGTTGAATATTTCCCACATCATTATCTCCTCATATCAAAGCTGAAGCAGGCTGCAGCCTGTTCATCCCTAATTTTCCGAAAATTATGGCGACTTCATTCGCCCAACGCTCTCAATATACAACCTAAAAGTACATTTTGGTACTAGAAAACTACAGTCTCGCCATGTAAGTTTTCCAAACAAATCGTTTAAATGAAAGAAAAACGATAGGAGATGGAGCATTGATTGTATTGCCTGGTATGACCAAGCTTACAAACACAATTAATAGAATCACTAAATGTGAATAAAAAATTGATTCGGACCAATGGCTCCAATAAAGGTTCCAGGGCCTTGTTAAAGAATAAAACCAAAAAAGACCAACATTGTATTACAAAGTGGTACGTTTCTGCTTTTTTTTTTTTTTTTTTTTTTTTTTTTTTTTTTTTTGTTTTGTTTTGTTTTGTTTCGTTTTGTTTGTTTGTTGTTTTTTTACGGCTTTTGCTTCCTACGGGAAGAGGTGCCATTTTCACCCCCAGATCATCATACGCTCATGAAAGGATCTGAAAATGGCAAAGAGCTTAGTTGTCCTTGTATCATTCAGAGTACTATACAAGCGAAAGGTCTTATGTGCATGGCACACAGAACTTTTGTACGTATTTATCTTTTACCTAGGCCCATACACTGTTTAACCAAGCATTCCTGTGTTGATTCCAGCTGGGAAAGATGATTTCCAGAGAAGTCAACAGAGTCTAATCCAGTTGATGGAGTTAACTGACATATAGTATCATAGCTAGCTCTTATTATTAGTTGAAAGACCTGGGCACTTCAAGCCACAACTGGCCAAGTTATATTACGTTCTTCTGGAATTTTTGTGCTGAAAATCCCAGGCTGCCCTATTAGAAAATGTCACAACTAAAACTTCCAAAGTATCACAATATGTGAATTGCGACTTTTCAAGTGAAACTGAGATTGTGATAAACACAGCTTTGTCATGTGTCGTACATTTTGACCTGTCAGGAGTGAAGTTAAAAACCCCATGTCGTGGCAAGGTCATCGCAAATACCTTTAATACATTGTATGTCAAATTCAGTGGTACTTAAAGTGTGGTATCATCCGCATAGGTGTAACAGTTGAACTTTGTATCTGATTTTAGCAATTTCTACTTATAAATCATTAAGGAAAATATTAAACAGCGCCGGCCACAGCATACTCTCCTGGTGGGTTCCGTTGGTCATTGGCAAAAAATAGAGAATATTTCCCATTTAATTTCATGAGAGATTGCATATTTCTACTCCGTTTATAAGGAGCAATCATATATAAGCAGGGAAAATAGCTATCACGTTATACAAAAATCCAGGGTGCCATATTTCATCAAAACATTTCGGCGTTCAAACTAGAGAAATATAAAAAAAGTCTTGACTTTTAAGATGTTATAATGTTTTAAATAAATGAACAGGTTACAGACGTGCTTCTCTATCTCTAAAACCAAACTGTAAATTACTAACATTATCACCAGACAAAGTTACTGAAATAAGTTTGCATAAGTAGAAGATAAAGTAATTGACCTATAATTACATGTATTTTGTGGATAAAGGTTGACATCATCAGAAAAGGCACAATTATCCCCCTTCTAAAAAACTTGTGAAACAATAGTGTCTGTGTAAAGTTGACAAAATACTGCATAGTTCATCACCGTTGCCGAAATACAAATGATCCGCAGAGATACCATCCAGGTGTGGAGAGCCATTGCTGTTCAGAGCATCAAATAAGCTGGGAAATTGTACCAGGCTCAACATTTGCAGGGCATCTTTCAGCGTGCATTTCATCCTAGTATAGACAGACCACCTGTTAAACATTTAATATTCATTTTAGAAATTGTGCTTGTTCATAATATCGTGATAATAAGATGCAAAATATTCCTCTTTTAGAGCTGAATTCATCTTTTGACCTTTGTGTCTCTTATTACGGTTCCAGAACACCAAAACTTATCTCTGTCCATGTTTAATGAATTCAAACGAAAATAAAAACCTTTTCCTTGATAACGAGTGGTATATCTAAGTTTGTTTTTTTAAATACCTTTGTAACAACTATACAGTTCAGCATCTCTAGGTTTACCGACCTGAAACTCCTATGATGTATCAGGGGACCAGTCCAGCGGGGTTTTGGCTGCAAGCAGGCTGAGGGGCAGCATCAGACTTCTTTTGTGGCAGAATGATTGACACCAGACAATTTATTGATATAGTCATCACTTACCAATTATAAATCACTGTCATTCCTGGCACTATAAATAACAACATGGCAACGACTCTTTACATTATCAGATCTTGCTGATTAGTCCAATTAGGTATACCCATGTATTTGAATTTACGTAGTATAAACTTTTGTACTTTATTTCCTACAACTCTATTTCGCATGAAGACATGAAATAAAATGCAAATTGGAAAATGACCGCTGACATTTGAATATTCATCTGGTATAACAAAAACTTGATTTAATATTAGATAAATCACATGAAGATGATAGCACATGTCTATCTACATACACACATTTTTACTGTCATTATAAAAAAGTATATTTTTCACATTTTGCATCCAAGAAATCTTCCGCAGTCAAATAATTCCATGAAATTATGCAATATTTTATATAGATTGCTAAAACCACCCTGCCTATACTTATTTGTTACAAGTAATCATTTCAAGGTAACTGAGCATTCAGGTCTCCGCAAATGGTAACGGGTGCTAGCGTATTGTACTCATCAAGAGGATTATTCCGTTTGCTCTGAAGACCCGTCAAAATACGGTAAATATTGAGACATTTTATCTTTCCAAGAATCATACAAAGCACGGGTTATCGTGTTTTGGTCCTTCTGAACTCACGTTTTTGACAAACACAGTATTGCATTTAGAAAGCAAATCAGTGGCACACTGGGTGTTGTGTTTAAAACCATAACAATAAAAACATTAGCAGTTCAGAGAAATCAGCTCTCTCTAACATGGATAATCAGGCAGCGATAGTTTAATAGAGTTAACTTTATGTTCTAACTATGGTCCCATTTGTACTTTACCAGCTTTTGTTCCATATAATCCTTAAACTTTGTACTTTGGACCAAGGGTAATTTTTTTCTGCATGCGTTGCCAGACAGAACAACTTTTTTGATGTCTCAAGCTTCATCATATCTGATCAAAGATGACATAATCCTCGGGTGACGTCAAACAACGATGGTCAGGTGATCAAGAACACCTTATGACCTCCTGGGACTAGCATATGTCCTCCCATTGTTATATCCAAAGGATTTAAGTGAGATGCTCAAAGACCCTCCAATGCAACATGTACAGCTAGTGGTCAGAGCAAGAATGGTCTACTTGAACAAGCAAAGTTGCACAACAATAAGAGAAGTGCATAAGGGTACTGGGCATTCCACTTCTGTTTTTCCCTCTCAAAAGAAGTAAATACCAGTGTGCCCCTATGCTACCGGACCAGTAAAAGCTTCAAAGTCTACTGCTGTTTTTGCCACTCCATTGTCTGTATCGATGGAAACAGTACTCATAGTGCAATGGTCAAAGCAATGTTTCCTGTGCTCACCCTGCCATCACCGTAGCCTGGAACTTTGGTGGTAGTGCATGTGCCAACATTAATGCTTTTACCACAATTTGCACTCCAAGTAATGGTACCACGTATATCTGCCCCAATTATCCTACCGTTAGTGGCTTCATCTTTGCATAACAGCTGCCAGCCTTTTTGCTAAATAACTTATGTCATTGCTTATGTCCAGGGTGCAATACATTGTGAAACAATTGGCCATTCATGCTCTACCAGTTCACAATCTATCAGCGATCATTATTACTCTTCAAAAGTAGAAGTAAGAAAAGAAAATGCTCTACATATCCCTGTCAGTGGCAGAGAGAGTGCTTGCTTCCAAGAAGGTAACCATTCACAATCACCCCAGTGCCTGCCAGTCCTTCAGTGCTTGAATGACTACAGAATCACTCAGACTACAGGTTGTATTTGGAAGATAATAAGTAGCATACTGATCCATCAAAATACCCCAGGAGAGCTTCTTCATCAGACAGAGTGAGTCAGCTCTCCTCTAGTTTCCCCTAATATATATTTTTTCTGCAGGCAATCTACCTTTACAAGCAAGCCTATGCAGTAGCCATCACATTCTGTCCATGTACCTCAGGTTGCAGTGCTTTCATCAAACTTTCAGAATCCTATTCCATGTACAAGTGACTGGTGATGATTCATTCCAACTCTACATGAGGTTATGATCACTGAGCAGGGAGTGTTGGGATCGTTCTGAGCGTGAACGCCACTGCTTGACTGCTCTAATAATTCCAGATCAGGAGTAAATACATGTCAACAAATCAATATTTGGTTATGAACATAGATTAACCATTAACTACTGTAGACCCAAAAGAGCCAGAGGTTTCTGAAAAGATTATCCCTCTTCTCTTGTGATCAGTTTTCTGAGAAAAATGGTAAACACTGCCTCCTCCCCAAGTTTGATAGACTGAAGTCACAGAGATTACAAGAAGAGGCACTCTTACAATTACTTACTTTCATCCTCATCCTCAACGTCCAGCTCTGAAGAATCACTTCTGGCCAAGCAACATTGAGGCACAGTAGAATCTTCCTAGGAATCCTGTCTCTATTCTTAACAAGGTTAATGCTGCAAAAGCTTATTGCTCGAAGATTTGTTATCTATGCCCCAAAGTATCTGCTGAGCAACCAGCTACAGGCCATTTGAGCCACGCCAAGGCCCAATGAATTTATGAAGCCTTATTTGTTTTCTTCCTTTACTTGTAAACAAGGATATCAATGGGAAGAATAACAGGACAGTAGGGATCTGGACTCTTCAGTTCCCTGGCATAATTCCTTATGAACTGGCAAGCTTTTGACTATTCAAGATGTTCATGGTGTCTATAGAGGTGTTTAAATGCACCATAGACCCATCAATCCTGATTTAGACACATATTTACAGCTCAGGACACATTACCTAGTCCAGTGCCCACTTCTACACAGATGGATATGGATTGCGATGCTAGAAAGCTGGCACTTAAGTTCTCTTACATTGACTTTCCTTTGTTACATGATAGAATTTTTGCTCCCACTTCCCTGTCCAGCCGTAAGGACCCAATAGAAGTTGGTCATGACCCTTACTCTCCAGTTTTGTTTTTCTTTTTTTTTCAAATAGCAGCAGCCCTGTAACCTTTCAATTTGGTGTACCTGAAAAATGTCTATCATCATATCCCAATAGCTTTGCTTCCAGGAAATATCTTTAATTTAGAGAGATTAGTTCAAGGCCATGCTGTTTGACCTTTCGCTAAAACCATGGCAGACTCCACATACAGAAATGGCATAGCCCAGTAAGTTTACCCAGAAAACTGGCTGATCTCATTTTCTTGAAAAACTTAACTTTGTCAGGATATTTCTCTGATCATGCTGACTTGAGTCTTACCATCAACAATACCAAGTTAAATCTGGAACTCCAACAGGAGTTTGCTTTTCTGGGGTTCAGTATTTGACAACACCATACCTATGCATAATATGCAACAACAAGCTCTTAGATGGTTCAACAGCAAGACAGCTCTACCACCCAGGACCTGGCAATGACTGCTAGAAACTCGAAGTCCATGAGGGATTGCTCAGAGAAGTCTGTACCAATTGAGCTTTCACTCTGGGTGGTACAGTGAGCACAACTGAGTGCTAGATGGTTTGCATCTTAAACGCAGAGAGAACAATGCTTCAGTGGTGGACCAAAGAGAACCATGTCTTCCCGTGTTTGACATTTCAACCTGGTCCCATGAATGCCAAGGTCACCACAGTTATACCAGCTGGCTTGCAAGATCCTGCTGCTGTGTGATCACCATAGACTCCAAGTGCTCCATCAACATACAGCTGGGATTCTCAACATAAAAGCAGATCAATTATCCTGAAATGACTAGAGCATCAACAGCAAATGTTCTCTCAACTTTCAAGCGGTCAAGGCAATTGATCTCTGATGGGGCTTTTTACAAGTGAACTTCTTTGTGGCACTAGACAACTCCAAACTCCTGACGTCTTTGTCTCCATTCTCAGATCCTCAAGCATGGCATAATAATGCACTGAACATCAGATAGAATGGCCTGTTTGCAATATGCTCACCCACTAACTGCACTGCTTCCAAAAGAATTGGCCAGGATGTGTGACAAGGATATCCTTCTTCTGATAATCATCTCTTTATGACCCATAAGTTGGGTTGTAGACCTCCAACAGCAAAGCCTCGAACCTCCATTGGGGTTTCTGCTCTGAAAGAAATTACTAGTTCAGCAAAGAACCAGTATATTCCATGCATTTTCAGTAACACTCAGAGTTCATGTTTGGTCAGTGTCTTGCACTGCATTGCAGCTTCTAGATTCTTTAAAAAAGTGGCAGTAAAATTGTAGCAGGCAAGTTTCCCACCTCTACTATCAACGTCTATGATGTAAGATGGGATAGGTCCTCTGAGTGGTGTAGCCTCTTTAGTCCCAGTAGTAGTTCCAGTAGGTAAGCAAGCTCCTGGTGCTATTCAAGTATAGGTTTTTGTTGTTTACTCTGTACCTCATTCTGTGATGGTACCTGCCCGGTGCTGAGCCACAAGAATTTCCAATGACCTATCGGTTTGTAGATCACTATTGCTAATTATAATTCTGTCATGTTTTACTTCAACTGACTTGTCAGGCAGCTAAGTTGATGGGATGGTCCTTCATCCACCATCAGCAGTGTCTATTCATCCATCGAAATTCACTCTCTTCACATTTGCAAAATCATAAGCCGAATACACTTGGTACTTGGTGGGAATATACTTACGTTGGTTTCTGCCAAATTTGTTCAAATGTTCATGCTCTGGTTAGGTGGTTTTTTATGGGTGTGTATTTTTTTTTTATTGGGGGGATGGGGGGTGGGGAGGGGTTAATATTATAGAAAATCTTCTTAAATCTTCTCTGAAACCATGAAGGGAAGTGCTTTGAAATTACATTGGGACACTTCTGCATACTCATACTTCAATTTGTTGAACAGGTGGTGCTGCTATTTCTTTTTCTATCTTTGCACGATTTTTTGAGAGTTTTCCCAATTTTTCAGCTTCTTCAAATCAGTTTCATACAGTGCCCTGAGACATGGTGAAAGTGTAGCTAGTGGGAAGATTAAACAAAGGTTTTCACCAGATGGTGATACTCTGGATCCCTGATTTGTAACGTATCTTTCAATTTAGATACCTATTCATGATGGAAACACTGCTTTAGAGGAAGAATAGCTCCATACCCCTCGTTAATGAAATGACAGGTCAGTTACTTTGGGGAGTCCAGCTTAAGCTTTTAACTGGGCCTTGGCATGCAGATAATGCTTATTATACTGAGAAGAACAGTCGGGTGCCTACTATATCCACATGATAGACAAAGCAAATAATTACCGCCCACTGTTATCTGGTTGTGGGTCACTAATTAAATACCTCTCCTCTTAATCTGTGAAAAAAGCTGGACTGCATGCTGGGCTTGAACATATAGGTACTTGTTTCCAGTTCTAAGCAAAACTTTCCAGCATGTTATTAATGCATGCATTCCTTGAGATTACCATGTAAGTCAAAGGGGATTGCAATGGAAATTAACCTTTTAAACTTCTCCAGAACCGTCAATCAAATTCACTCCAAACTTGCTTGGCATGTACTTTGGATTGGTCCCTGCCACAGTTTTTATAAATGGCCATAGTTCAGATCTTGCCTTAAATAGCCACAGCAATTCTGTCAGAATGCTTGCTTGTAAGTGGCAGCCATAATTACTGTGGCAGTTGCAGTCTTCTATATGTTTGACACAATTTTAAGTAGTATCTTCACTTAACTTACTTGTCCCAATGACCTGAAATAATAATAATAATAATAATAATAATAATAATAATAATAATAATAATAATAATAATAATAATAATAATAATAATAATAATAATAATAATAATAATAATAATTTTGATCATATTTGCGGGGTATTCTTTAATCATTACAAAGTAGGGCTGTTGTAACAGTTTGGGAAAATTTGGATATCAAAAAAATGGGCTTTAAATCATATTGGGCATAAAATGCAACATGGGCTTTAACATACGATCCATTAGTACCAAGTGCCGTTGTTAACTGTGCTAATACTGCGATGCATGCAATCCTGTCATGTCCATATCCTCAATAACCAGCTGCAGTGAAGACAGACATATTCCATGAAGTGCCTTTACCGTCAACAATATTTTGCCTCTCTAAAATAATCAAATGGATTTGGGGATGTGGAAAACGGAATATGTGTGTTAGCATTTTCGACCAGGTACTTTGTGGCAAAAGCTGCTGGGTCAAGACCAGGTCGTTTCATGGTCAACATAAAAATATGATTGCCCACTAGCTGCTCTCCTCTTATTTGCTGACCTTGTGCGTGGAGCAGGCCACAGTACACAGTCTCCTATCGGCTCAGGAGGTTTGTAACAACTCATCCAATGTTACAGTGGCTTTGGCCTGGGTTACAAACAGACATGAAAGAAAAGCTTATTATCATATGACCATCTTAGTTTAATGACTTCACAGGTAAAAAGGAACTAAAAGCTGTCCCATGACTTCTGCCCACTTATTGCCTTCAAAGAAGAAGTAGTTGATGTGACATCTTTCATGACTTAGCGTTTAAATTGAAGGAACTAAACAATTTGTTGATTTAGGCAAACATGTATATTTTACTTACATTTTTGCAGCATGACAATGAAGTTACACCCTT
This sequence comes from Hermodice carunculata, assembly GCA_964020975.1. Lineage (NCBI taxonomy): Eukaryota > Metazoa > Annelida > Polychaeta > Eunicida > Amphinomidae > Hermodice > Hermodice carunculata. The sequence goes on from OZ026622.1 coordinate 93,235,544, forward strand.
GTTGTCAATAATTGATTTATTTTGGACTTTTTATGTATTGATCCTGGGATTTTTGTGCCACCTATTAAGTATATCTTCGAAAGAAATGTGTTTTCGCATAGCTTTATCTCTTTTCAAAACCCTCAAAAAGCCAAAATCTGCTTTCTCCCGAGACTGTTTCTTTGATTTGGGGTAAGCTAGGGTGGTGGCTATTTTTGGGAAACCCCCGCCTAGGGGGTCCCAAGATTCAATGTAAATCAATCAATCAATCAATAAACTATCCAACTTGAAAATGTTGGGTGCAGCCTTGAATAGAGCTATAGAAGAATCAAAAACTAAACAAAACAGGTTCTGAGGAACGAAAAAGTGTGATATATGCCAAAAGAAAAAAAAACAAGGCTGGGTCTGGTCTTTATGAGTACAAACTAATGTTTCTGAATTTACGGTTACATCTGCTTCATTTCTGACATTTCATATTCATTTGCAGGAAGGTCCAATCAAAATGCTACCAGCGTTCGGCCAATAGTGGACACGTCTTGCTGGAGCCGATGTACAGAAAACTACTTCCCTGGTAAACCCTGCTACTGCAACAGTCTCTGCGACCAATACGAGAACTGTTGCTATGACTACTACCGCGAGTGTGCTCGTGAGTATAATACGATTTTTAATACATATATTATTGTTTGTTCTGAAGAGACATTATTCGATTCTATATTAGTTACCCATTGAAAAAACTTCTGATATTATCAGCATATCGAAACCAGAGGGGTGCATGTGAGCATAGCATTACAGTGACAATTGCCTTGAGGATAAGGGAAAACAAATTGTCACTTTTAAACATTTTATGATCAATCCTGTTTCGTCCACTGAATGAATTAAAATATATTTCGGGACCCATAATCAATAATTATCACAAATAGATAGATAGATAGATAGATAGATAGATAGATAGATAGATAGATAGATAGATAGATAGATAGATAGATAGATAGATAGATAGATAGATAGATAGATAGATAGATAGATAGATAAGTAAAAGAGTAGGTACATGTATAATTGAAGTAAATAAATAAATTAATTAATAGAATCTTCTCGCTGAATGGTTTCCTAAGATTTCAAGGAGGTGTTTGTGTCGAATCTACCTTTGAAGTATCGAACACTCGATATTGTGCATGTTTACTTTTAGTTCAAGGCTGGCTGAATGGGATTATTCGTATTTACATGCCCTGTTTTAACTCTTTGCCCTTCACACTTTGTTGGCCGTTCTCGATTTTTTAGGGGGACTAATTTAGCTGTATCTAACTTTCTTCTATGCAGATTTTTTCTCAACTTCTTGTCTTCGATGCATTCCTTTCATGTAGGATTCCGGCCTTACTGGAAGTTTCTCGTCTGTGATGAAGAGTCTGGGATCCACTCTTTTGTGTGTAACCATTAAGTGTACATAAATTTTAAATTCACCTTGGAGGGAAATATCCTCATTATAATATTTTCCCATTGTATTTTTCATGGAAGGTAATGATGGCGCAAACAGACGTTAGAATGGCAAATGAGTCCCATTTAACCAAGACGCCAATGGCTGGGGAACAAGCAAGGTTGTTATATAGCTCAGTAAGATAGTGCCATTTCAACTTTGTTGGTTAATCTAAATGGCTTATCGGTTCCATGAAAACATAGGTGCTTAAGGTAATCACAAGAGATGTACTCCATTGCTTGTATACCATAAATGTATGTGAGCAATATTTTTTTTTTTTTTTTTTTTTTTTAGGGGGGCGGGGTGGAACGCCTGAATCATTGGAAAGACCATGCCACATTGGTATCATCGCTATTCCCCTCTTAGCATGGCAGGCTATTGTGCAATGCATGTCCTTCTATTTAATGAACATCTGTACAGTTAGGTTAAATGGCCAAAAAGAAATGACACTCCACTTCCAGAACGCATATTTTACGTAATGAAATAATCTTCTGCCTCCAATCCTTAGGTGCTTGACCCAATGCAATATCAGATACTCCACTCTTTAAACCTGCATATTCTTACCAGCTTATCAGTCGGTATCTTATTGCCAACAAATAATGAAAGAATACATAAACAAAATCATTTTGTCCTATATATGTACTATGCTGCAATCAAGTCTATAATTATTATTCGTGTCAAATTATCCCTTATTATGTTTGTGAAGTAAGCTAATTTGTCCTGCAGGTAATTTACACAGTTTAGTAGTGTTTAAAGTACGCTGCCGGAATAGTAATATCACACTTTTTTTGTTGGGTTTTTTTTTTTTTTTTTAGACCTTGACAAAGAAAATCAGACAAGATGCTCAAAAACATGTGCTAAACTTTTCAATTGAAGATTTTTTTTAATCTCTCTTGAAATTTGCCAATCAGCCCTGTGTATCTAATACTCACCTCATCTCCTCTTATGCGTAGTCCATTTTCTTGTGATATTTTACTTCTTGCCACAGATATATATGTAAATGTCCTGGTTAGGGCAATGATTCATGTAACCGCTTAAAACTACTACTTGTGTTTGTTAACACATTCTCAAATATTTCTTATCTTGCCAAGACTCCCTTATAATCAGCGCGGTGATGCAAATTTATCTTCAACCGCCTTTTGTTATCAGCTGCAACTGACCATAGGCCTGCTATTATAGTTCTGAATACTCAAAGTCAATAAATTTAAGGAACTGAAGTTAGAATGAATACTAGCATTGGAGTTCAATAGCTTAAAATTTCCCATGTTTGCTGCAGTCCACAATTTGAATTTTTATTTCAAACCGGGTAAATGAAATGAATATGTGCTAGAATGTTAGATACTGTCAGAAAGAAACTAGGGAATTTTGAAGCCTCGTTTATGCGAGCATTTCCTCGCAACTTGACTGTGTCTACTGATTCAATGCTGGACGGTAAAACCCCATCTGTCAACCCATATTTAAATGCGTGACACGTGAAACACTGCTAATCTGCTCCAATACTTGTTGTGAGTAGACTAAGTTTATCATCTGAGGGCAAAAATGCCTCTTATCTGCTCAAGTACTTTATGCGAGTAGTACAAATGCCACTTTTTAATATAGCCATACTTATTTTTACGTGAACGGCTTGGAAGAAAATCTTACAAATATGAATGTAGATTTAGAATAAAGGAGATTATGACACGCTAATGATGAAAATGTTACGTATGAAAATGTTACTGTCAAAGTGATCCCTGAGTCACCGAGCAATATTACGTCAACAATTTTCCTGTAATTTTCGGAACCAAGGAAACATCAAACCTGTATTTACTCTAACTTGTTACTCGTATTTTCGGGCCAAATCTTGCTGTCTTATCGTGTATTGTCATGTACTATATATATTTTTTTTTTCTCCGTGCATGTCTTGGAAACGAATCTGTAAACTGACACAATTATATGCCGCCATGGCCGTTGTTCATATTGTCGGCAGGTAGAATGTTTTTTTAAATTGCAAATTTGTATATTTTACCACTCAGAAAGATGAATTTCGTTGAATAATGTTTACTTCATTGAGAGCATGTTTTCCTTGATGTATAACATACTAGGATACTGTACTCACATATACTGTAACCTGAGGATCATGTTGAGCTGGCAGACATACTTGACATTAGCGATCATTTAGTTTACGTTTGTAATATCACTTATTCATTTATAAAACACTTGGAATGAAACAAACCAATGTCATATTTTGAAGCCCGGAGAATCTATATCATGTACAAAAATAAAGGTTCTATCATCAGCCTTGGATCAGAGAAGATTGCAAAGAGACAGGATAAGCAAATTTTGTTATAATGGGCCTGGGCTATATTGGTTTAAACATATTTAATTTCGGAAAACAAAACAAAACAAAAAACTGGTCGACAGGCACATTGTCTTTATGAAGACCTCTTTTTGAAGCAGTGACAATACAGACATGGAAGTGTTGAACTGCAAACTAACTGATAGAAGGCACATGGCGTTAAATACAGATAGAAAAAAAAATGAAAAAAAAAAAAGAAATCTACTGGGCAAGTACAAGTGTTTAGTATAAACTGCCAATTCTTAATCAAGCAAATAGTATACAATGATGACAGATATCATTATACGGACAAATTTAGTTATTTTTCCAGTCACAAGTAAGAATATAAATGTTAACTTAATTTGAAAATAATTTGAAAATACTGTTTTTCAGAGAAATGCTACTTTTTCAACAAGAAATGATATAGGTCTCGTCTTGTATATAAGAGAAATACTGTAGTCAGTGGTTTGCAAAAAATAAAAAATATATATGTTAGTGCTTACTGGTCTATTGAAAATCTATAAAAGGAATATATGTCCCAGGCAGTCTCATGAAAACACCCTGGTACATAAAACGTAAATCGTGGCATTTTACAGAGGATTTTAAGCTAAGCTAAGTCACATTGTGCCATAGTTTTATATGTTCTGACCGTAAATATGGCGGTCGATAACTATGATGATCCCATAAGCCCTCATTCAATATGGCATCTTGTGAGAACCCACTTTTGGCTGCGGGTTACTTGGTTTTTTCTTGATGCGTCAGTCCTGTTTCTCATTCCTACAAATACACCTCCTGCTTCATAGGAAAATGGCAGTAGCCACGCATCAGTTCCCGTGAATACCATTATGGTATGACTTTATTTATTTATATCCCAGTAAAAACACAATATTTCGTTCAAAAGCTACACCGTGGTTTGGGAAAGTGAAGGCAAAGCGATTTTATTGAATCGCCTTCTGTTTGATGAGATTGAAGTCATCAGGTATGACGATATTCTGATCCAAACGCTCACATTAATCAGATAATTGCCATAGGGTTCACTTTCCTGAAAATAAGCAATAACTTGTTGGGTCATATGAAGGTACGCAGTACAATGTCCCTGATCCACATGTAAACAAAAGGCTAATAATTAAGGATCATTGGTGCAGCCGCTGGAATGGACCCTTCCACCTGTGATATTAAAAAATTGATTCCTTTTTTTTTTTTCGATAAAAAGACTAGCTTATCCGCTCGAGATACCTAGTCTTTCTTACTGATTGTTAAAATCAGCATGATTTGATAAGTTGTAAAAAAAATGACTATTAATGCCTGTATATAGTGTCTGTATAAGATGAATTCACACTTTAAACATTGATCATCTTTACATTTGATGTACACCCCAAGCCTTAATCTGATATATTTTTTCATTGTTGAACTTGTAACCTAGATTAGCAAAGCAATAATGATAGGGTAATATATATGTATGTATATATATACATATACATATATATAATATATATATATATATATATATATATATATATATATATATATATATATATATATATATATATATATACATATATCGGGGGTGCACCAGTTAGACAACAAGTCGCTGATCACCCAAAGCCCTTCGACTTTGACCCGAGCCTTTGCGCACTGACAGATATTTCATGTTGTTCTCTACTATTAGTTTGATGTGGCTTGTTCGTGTATTAAGAATTGAAAGGTCTCCTCCTTTGATCTTCAGGTATAAAAGCTTTTTATTTTATGTTTATTGTTCTTGTGACAGTTGATTCGAACCATGCATGACATGCACGTCATCTGCATCAACGTTGCATAACAGATTGTTATCATGGATTTCTTGTCTGATAGACGACAATACATGTAAAGAAGTGAAGTACAATTTTACCGCAAGATACACTTGTATCATTAACACAACAACTATAATTAAAAATACATGAATAATTTTACCATAGGCAAAGTATTCTTGCGACACTGGCTGAATAATTTATGGTTTATTTCAATTGAGTGGTGTTGATATCTAATTAGCAGTGGTATTTTTTAGAATTTTTTGAAGTATATCTTCCTTCATCAAATATCGTTGGCAGCGGTCAAGTGAACATGTACATATACTTCTTATTAACTTTGGCTCTCATACGTATATGTTTGTTTTTAGAATACAAAGACTTGGCGTGTTACCGTTGCAGATAGTATGTCTGTGTGGGGGATTACCATATTTTCTAAAACCCAGAAATCACTGAAAGAACCATAAAACTGTCTTTTGCCAAATATTGCAAAAATACCAACAAATAGGTCTTACCGGGATAACAATGTTAGAAATAACGTTTAGAGGATCGATTTAAAACCACCAGTTGCCTTTGAAGGGTGACTGCCTGTCTCAAGTCAGGAGAGAAATTTGTTTCTTCACATTGGTTTTGGAAAAGAAATATTGATGCTTTGGCAAGTCTGGAATCTCTTTGCTGTCATTGTTGGGTTTGGAATTAATGAATATGGATCAGGTTTTTCTGTACTATTTGAAAATTACTTCATTGGCTATGTTGTGCTGTGGGCTTTGTTCTCCGACTCATAGTTATAGTGGAGGTAGAGTGTGTTTGTAATGTTCCAGATTCATAAATATCACAAAAACGATGTAGGCCTACTTTACTCTTTTGCTGTAAACTAAGGTGACTGACAAGTCGGAAAAACTAAAAGGCGATAGGCCTAACAGGTCTCTTTTTATTTTTGGCAGAAGTAATGAAATTTGTGTTTTTGGTGGTTAGGCCTATACATTTTGGAAATGAACTAGTGTCTGCAGCTAATGATGAATATTTCTAAGGTTGAGAGGATCGATTTAAAACCACCAGTTGCCTTTGAAGGGTGACTGCCTGTCTCAAGTCAGGAGAGAAATTTGTTTCTTCACATTGGTTTTGGAAAAGAAATATTGATGCTTTGGCAAGTCTGGAATCTCTTTGCTGTCATTGTTGGGTTTGGAATTAATGAATATGGATCAGGTTTTTCTGTACTATTATCAGGATTAGGCGACGGTGTATACGTGTACAGTAAGGTCTAATGAGCAGCTATGTATAACTATAGGAAATAATTATGTGAAATCCACTGTTGTAGTAATATGTCAAAAATATGTTTACCCCTGTTACGGCTTGATTTGTGATATGGCGTAGTCATTTGGTATAGCATGTGATATACATTAATTTTTTTTTTTTAATGTTTTCACATCTGTATTTAGGATTTGTGATAGCATGCTTACCAATAGTAGGGTAATACACATCCTACAACGTGATCAATATGTTACAAAGCATATTACAGTGGATGTGATAGCAAAAAATAAATGATATAATTTGCTCTTGTCATTGACTGTGTATTGTATTTACACTAGCCGATGGATTGCATTGATAATTGCCTTTAATTACAGCTCGTGTAGTTTTTTTTTTTGTTTTTTTTTTTTGTTTTTTTGTTTTTTTTTTTTTTTTTGTTTTTGTTTTTTGTTTTTTGTTTTTTGGTAAAACCTCTAAATACACGGGCATTGGAATGTCCAAATTTCGGGTCACCAGCTAGTTTACTCTTGATTCCCGACAATACTATAATGTCTAAACTTGAATTAACAGAATATAAAAAAAAAAAGAAAAAGAAAAAAACTGATTACTTTGCACGCAATCCATCTGTTCGATTACAAGGTGGCCTGAAACGAATCAATCTGGATACACTTTCATAGCTCATATTGGTTAAATGCGCGATTTTTGATGAATGCTGAAAAGTCAAGTAAAATGAAACATTGGTGACATGAACGATCAATCAGGTTTTGATTTGTTCAAATAACTCATCTGTAAACTTTTAAAATGCTGCTGAAACTAGTCCCAGCGTCATGGGCATCAATCTTACGAAGCTCAAAAGATAAAATAATAATAATGAAAAGTCAGTTCTATTATTATCATAGTATATTCAGAATATTTGTGTACACATTAAAAGCTCGATATCATTGTATTCATAACGCTTATGAGAATAAGGATTTTGTGGTGAGGCAACATCAAGAGGAATAAAGGGGAAAAACAGATTGCGTGCGCCAGGTCACTAGCTCTCTCAGTTCTGTCCTATTAGCACGTGCTATTTTTTATTATTTTGACAGACATTTACCTTAAATATCAGTATCAACATGTAAAAAGATATACACACAATATTTACGTAAAACTTTAATCCGATATACAACAGAACAAAACAGTGCTCGTTGATGTGATGTTTATAGCACTGTCAATAGTTATCCTTCGGGTTTGTCATTTCCCAATAACTGTTTACACTCATTGTCAATCGTGTCATCACACAGTTTCACCACAGTTTTGGACTGTGCTAACCTCATACTCTTGAAACATTAGTTTAGACCCTGATGAAAAAGTGAATTCCTGAAAAAATAATAATTTAAACCACTTTCAATCCAAAATAAGCCAAAGCAGCTGCCAAACTGCATGCTTTAATCTGACAACATTAAGCGAGCAAGATATTACAACGTTAAAACAGATCACAAAACTCATGGGAAAGATTTTTAGGTTTGACACGAGAGTAAACAATAATAAAACAACATCCAAAGTGACAAAAAACATGTGATTTCACTGAATGGTGGATTCTGACAATTAAAATTCATTTGCCGTCACAAACTTATCTTCATGTCACACGTAATATATTTTAGAACCGTTGACTATGTAAGAACTGTTCAATTGAAGAGGTAAAGAAGTTGAATGCATTACTGTCGAAAAATTGACATCTATTCATATATATTTCCCCTCGAGTCGCTTCGCTTATCAAGTTCTTTTTCTTCTTTTTTTCTTCTTCTTCTTCTTCTTCTTCTTCTTCTTCTTCTTCTTCTTCTTCTTCTTCTTCTTCTTCTTCTTCTTCTTCTTCGATCTTCTTGTTCTTCCTCTTCTTCTTCTCATGGTCATTATTAATATCACAATTATTATGACTATTGATATTATCACCATCCTTATCATCATCATCATCGTCATCATCATCATCATCATCATCATAATCATCATCATTATTACTTTTATTATTATTATTATTATTATCATTATTATTATTATTATTATTATTATCGTCATTATTATTACAGCTGATTATGTGTGGTCTGATGACTGGGTTAACTTCAGGAACCATTCCTACAGATATTTCCATAACCTTCAAGTAAATGGACTTCAGTCGCGTACTAAATGCTTAGAGGAAGGAGGCCTGTTGGTCAGCATTAACGACCAAGAGGAACAAAGATTTTTGGAGACGGCCGTTCTCAGAAAACGAACGCTCAGCGCTTTTATTAGCGGCTCAGATGAAAAACAAGGTAACAAAACCACTCTTATTGCAGAAAACCACCGTGTTACTTTTTTCGTATTTTGATAAAAAGGAACGTATCATAGTTATCTTTGTGCATTGGGTATACATGTATTTAGCGGCAATTCCCAGTAATGTAGTTGCTTCAGAGTAATGTAGTTGCACAGAGACAGTAGTGCTGACACATATTCGCAGTGTGGTATTAATTTTTTTAATGTTGGATTCCAAAAAATAAACTTCGCCAGTAAAAACAGATCATGCAAGTTTATCGTATATTTGGTTGTTTTCATTTTATTCTGCCCACAATTTTCACAAAGCTCTAAAGTATTTATTTCTATCATGATATGATACGATATGGTGTGTTCTGATCTGATTCGATTTGATGTTGGATAATATGATGTATTATTGTATTTGTATGCCATGTTGTCATTTGCATCAAATATTAATTAGAAACATGAGAGGTTTGAACACGCCTGGAACAAACGTCATTTTAGTCTCAGGAAAGAACATTACAATCGGTGTTCTCTTACGTCACATCACGTTTATTTTCTTACACTATGTGCTTCTAACGGAAGATGCATCAATTAATTCAACATGTTAACACAATTCACCTTGATTTGAAGCCAATATATTAATGCATGTTATGTCACAAAATTCAAATACCTTTCAAATATTACAAAATAATGTTAACAGAAAACCAAAGAATGAAACGTACCAATATCTGTTGTGGAAAGGCACGTCAAAATGTTTGGATTTTTGTGTTTTTTAATAAAAGACCTTTGAAATGTCGGAAAAAGTGAATTTGGTCAGTACAAATAATGTAAGTTTTTGTGTGTGTGTGGGGGGGGGATTATATAAAACTTGGGATCTTTTTCATTATCTCAAAATACTTTCTTAATTTCAGGTGCATTATTGTGTTATCGCCTTTTGGTTGATGTAAATCGGCAGTCAGTGTCCACTGTGGCATATATCCTTGCCCAGCTTTTCCCTACCCCAGCTGTCACTCTGTTAAGTGTTCTTCGGCCTACCAAATCCCTGTGTTCCGTGACACGTAATACTTCAATTATGAATTCAGATGACTACGATTTGTTGAATGATATTTTTTCCCAAAATTTTACAATTTTTCATCTTCTTAATTCATCTTAAAATACCGTTTAATATTTCCACAGCAACCAGCTACAGAATGAACTTTATTGCTGCATCAACAGACACAGCGTGATATTTTGCATAAAAAAGTAAACGTTTACAGATAAAGCATCCCAAGATAAAACGCACTATTCAAAATATTGGCAAAATAAGGTATCATGTGTATTTGTTAAACTGTGAGCGTTGGCACTATTTAAACTGCACATGTCCCTCGGCACTGTCCCTAAACATTGTTATCTTCGTTCCGGGGGCATTACAAATACTGGGTTCAACTCTCGAATTTACCTCAGAAGAGCCAGAAATATTGCGTTTTAAAGGGCGTGGTACACTTTAACTATTATGTATAAATCTTTCCTTTCTGTCCAGGATAACCATCTAATACCGTGATATTTTCTAAGAGAAACATCGACTTTGATTTTGCCACTGAATATACAATTTTAGTATCGCTATTGATGTAATTGAATTGTAAATAAAATTCTTAATTTTGAATGAAATTTAAGATAACATTTTAAAAAATAAATGTCAGATTAAGTGGGAGAAAACATAAAGCTCTCCAAATTTTTTTTAATAGGGCTCATTTCTAACTTTATTTTTTATTTTTTTTTTAATTAAAATTTTGATTTTGATTTAAACATCCTATAAATTTTTGAACTAAAACTTTTTCCACAGCAATCTTGCTTCACGGTGCCCTTAAAGCGCGCGAGGTCTCTGTTAAGGCACAGTGAGCTCTCGTTTACGGCTGAGGTATACAACAGCCAGCAGCCAATCATGAGGCCTCATTCCTGTCATCCTTTAATACAAATTGTTGCGAGCTCTTGCTCATGCGTGAAATAGACCGCGTTTTCAGAGCATGCGCACTGCTATAGGATATTATATCTCGTTACCTGTTTTGTTCATATCTTACTTTGCTTCCATTAGGATCGTCACCTAGGCCGTCGCGGGTACAAAATGACCTCGTACAGAATGAATGTTTGTGTTAAGAGCGTTTTCTATTAAAGTTTGTGGCATATTCAACAAAAATGGGGGTCGTAAGCCCGCATAATACGGGCCCATAAAACTAAGGGTAGGCTAATTAGTTCTCAATAAAACTCAAGGATCACACATCAGTGCACGTACATACTGCAGACATGGTCATCGAGGAAAGAAGACATGGAAGCAAGTCCATTATGTGAGCTTCTGATAGCTAGGGTTAACCTTCAAATTGACAAGACAAAAAAAATTTCAACCTTACGTACCAGGAACCTTGGATAACCTCTGAGTAGTTTTAATTAGTAATCAAAGTACAGAGACAGGTTGAAGGGGGGGGGGGGTGCGTTCGAACTGTACTAGCATTAAAAAGTGTACACATTGTAATCGATTCTTTGTAGGGTTGGTTCCCCTGGAGAAAAATCCAATTTGCCCATGACTGCCCTTTTTATGCATCCACCAAACGGCTTATATTATCATTGGTCCCTTAAAATAACACTGATCTAAGTTTTGGTGTTTTTTGGGTTGTTGTTTTTTTTTTTTTTTTTCTTGTTTTGTTTTGTTTGTTTGGTTTTTTTTTGGGGGGGGTGGTAGCCTTTCAGCCTGGGTGTGGCACAGTTAGGTTAGGAGCATGTATTGTTAGCCGGGAAAAGGGCACTCGATCACTGTCTTGCTGATATAGTCTTTTGCCAGAACGACCAACTTTAACCCCTTTGGTAGATCCCCAATATCCCAAAGCCAGGTCTTTGTTTCGTGTGTTCTCTCTAAGATCTGCTTTTTGATAAATATTGCTGATGACATTCACCACCCACATACCCTAATAATGTGCAGCAAATCCGACACAAGTGTTACAGAAATCGAAGTAGCTTGATATATTAGGCTCCTTTTGTATGCAAAAAATCCAACTTACCCAACTGTCCATGACGAAATGGTGCATATCCTCGGTTTAAGTCTTTCCACCTTTTTCAGTAATCTGCTTTGGTTGGGTCTTGCTTTGTTTTTGTGGGCTTATCCCTTAGGCAGCCTACCAACCGTAAATTTGGGGTGGTGCCCACCTTCTTTCAGATTCCAAGATCTGCCTATGATTAGCATCATGATAATACCTGGCCTGTAGCTCCTATACTTGAGCAATCCCGCTTAGACATTGTGTTGTTGGTATTTTTTTTTTCTTGTTTGCTTGCTTGTTTTTTTCGTTGGTTTTTTTTTGGGGGGGGGGGGGGTTGGGAGGGTATTATGGTTTTTTGTTATTATTTTGGGTTTCTTTGTTTTTGGTTTTGTTTTTGGGGGGGGATCGGGGGTTGGGGGGATCTCATGTAATTTAGAAAGAACATACAAAGTTATGAGTTTCAAATTTTTGTAGGTTGTCCATATTTCGAGGACAGATATGTTGTTTTTTTTTTTTTGTTTTTTTTTTTATTTGGGAACCAACATTCCGACCTCGCTTTCGAAGGAGAAGTCGTTCACGTGAAATTCACCTGTCCCTTTACAGTACTTTAAAGTAGTAAGCGTGATCTCGAGCTCTCGCTTTAGCCGGACGAGCGAGGACTTGGAAACGATATCCACTCACAGCTATAACCCCGACCAGGGTGAGGGGAAAAGGGCTGGTAAAGGAAGCACCTCTAATGTGTGATTTGGTGAAATCTCTTCTGAAAGTGAGTGACCAAGCGCCTGAACTGGGCAATCGTGATCCGCGTCCATTTTAAATCAGGGTCTCACGCCACTTTGCGGTGTCTTGTGCGCAGTACCCGATGAATACGGTGTGACGAGAGTCCCTAGAGTGACGTGATCACCATCAACAGATCAAGCCAACTAAACTGCTTATCAACTATGCACGAACAGCAGGGATCTGATTAACGGTGCTACCGTTTTGGGTCATGAAATGAGAGTGGTTATTGACTACACCACATATAAATGCTAACAATCTATCACACAATAACACGATATATAGATATTAAAAATGCTTTAATAGTGCAAACTATATATTACATACAGTACAATATGACAAAAGATACGGGGTATAAGAGAAAAAAAACCTGAACATAAATATATTTGATGAGGGGTTGTCAGCACTCCGCATTTAAGATAAGATTGAATGCGCATTGAACGAGTTTACTGTAGCGGCTCGGAGCGTATGGCAATGCATTCTGTCATACAAAATAACTATTATGGTTATTTTTTTCACCACACTTCATAATAAACTTAAACATGTTTTGACTCTATGGTACCATGTTAACTAAAACGTCATTGATCTTTGCCAGATAGTTTGTATCAGTATATGGCATTGGCTACTGAATATTACATATTGATATTCATCTTCGATATTTTGACAAGGTAAACAAAGTCTATGGTTACAGGAATTTTGGTTGGCCTTTCATGCCCACCAATTTCCATATATATATTGGGTGCACTTATACTTAATCTCATTCTGCGAATCTCAAATGTTTTCATTGCCTCTCAATATCGTTCAAATTTTTTGTTCGTTTTGGACAATTTGTTGGCTGTTAATTTAGAGTCGCCATTTTGTCGCATTAATTCTTGTTGCCACAGAGTTGAAAGTTTCTCTGTTACTTGTGCCTTAAAGATAACTGAATAAAAAGTGGCCCTGATACTTCTCGTGACTATCCTTTATTCCTTGTAATGCTGCTGCATGCAAAGTATCCTTAGCACGAAAAAAGGAGGATCGCGCAAACGATACCAGCTGTTTGATTGGTGTACATGCTAAATCCTTGAAACAACAGTAAAATACCCGAACACGTAAAAACCAAGGGGGGGGGGTGCAGAGCATTTAGCAGGTCTAGATTGTAGAGTGTTTGGGCATTCTTTGCGTTACAATTTGAATGGCAGAGTATGTTGCAGAGGAGATCAGAGGCGTGTCTTCGATATGCTGCGACCTATCACACGTTTGGTCTGCAACTACGCCAAATTAGTTTTTAGGCCTTTTCACTTAGAGAAAGTGCAACTTTTCATGATGAAGAACAATAAAATGCGTGCAGCATTGCTACAAGGAATGTTGATTCATATTCCAAATGTTTTATCTCACACCTGGGTCATGTGAAGAAAAAAGCCAATATGAAAACCAGTACTCCTGATATAATATATGAAAAACATTTAATGCATATGTCAGTATGCTTTCTGAAGAGTGTCCCAATCCGTATTTATCTCTAGATTTGGTGCAGAGGTATGAAACTTAAAAGTATGAAAATTATTATTGGTTTTTTACCCTGGTATGCATAAAATACGTGTGGTAATATCACACTGGGAGTGATAATTCATACACGGCTCTACGCTGAGTGCAGATCTATACCAAAATCAGTTTTCGCCGCATGTGCAACGTACTTGCATACTTCCATTTAATATTTTGCGGGTCAATATTATTGTAAATATCCTAGAAACACCATTAAACTAACCCCACTCCATCTGTGCCCCTGTTATGAAGGGTTATATCTTGTTTATCTTCATCATCATCATCATCATCATCATCATCATCATCATCATCATCATCATCGTTCACGTTGACACAAACACACACACACACACACACACACACATATATATATATATATATATATATATATATGAAATGTAAATATAACATGTCAATTCATAAAATACAACACACGCTCTCATGGCACATGGTACATGACTGGGTCAGGTCATGGCCGCTTTAGTCAGGAAGAAAGAGGAGTGTGGACGTGACAGCAGCCAAAATCAACAGAGAGGCAGAGTGAGAGAAAGACTGTGACATTTCATTCATAATGAAGCTCTGCATTTGTGAGCAAAGCTTCACGTATCTAGCTAATTCATCATTTAACTCGCTCATATTTATTTATTATGTGGGTTGTCTTTGCTGAATATTTAGCTCAGACAAAGAGCCGCTACTCGGAGAGACATGTACCGGTATAGGCTCCGAATATATTCTGAGTGGTCACCCGCTGAAGACCCTTTAATTTATTTGGGCTGAAACAGCCTATGTCAAAATTCTACAGATGAACGTGTGCAATATGGACAATAGTACTGCCATGTGTATGTAGGTTAGACATCGACAGGATTGCTAACGGAGAGCAAAAAGTTCGGACTATGGAATAGGGTAATGACCACTAGGAATTGGTTTTGCACAAAACTACACAAATACAACAGGTACTACCGGAATATTTGCTTGCTTTAATTCCAAAGGGGATCGTTGTGAAATAATGCTTATGTTGTTTCTTTCACAAGCTATTGTTGTTCACAATGCCATACATTTTTTAATCAACTATTTCCCAGAGGGCGTGTGGGAGTGGGCAGACGGGACGCGTGTGCCGCTACCAAAGGACAAATGGCACAATTGGTACGAAGGTCAGCCGGACGACCAGAAACAGGCGGAGGACTGCCTCGTCATGTCCAACTACTTGTGGTGGCTCCTCCGCAAAGTTAAGATCGATTTTTACAAATGGTTAGACTATAGCTGCACCTACAATGCCGCTCAGGATATACAAGGATACATTTGTGAAAGTAGGTCATCGCTAATGCTACCATTTATAGTGATATAAATGCAAACATGTATCAAACTCGCTGCAACTTGAAAACACTGGCCTCATGAATAGAATAGCCTTACCTACCGAATTTGTGTTCTGCGTGATTACTGTTTTACTGCTTATGTTCTATATCGTGTCCAGTCACTAAAAGGGAGAAAAACATCTTGACCAACGCTATAATAAAACAGTTGAAAATTCTTGCATAACACCGGATGTTTTTATGGAATTGTATGTTTTCGTATTCTCACCTCTTGCCAGCGCCATTTGTATTAAAAACTAGGCTTTTGTCAAGAGCCCTTCTTTTTTCCCCAATCCATCACAAATTACACCTGTAACCTTTCATGCTGCTTTGTCATTAGTTGCGAACAAAAGTCAAAAATAAAAAAGGAGATGAAGACAGAGAAAGAAAAGGAGCATCTTTTACTCACTCTAATCTTGTTCAAAGGGACTCTTGCCTGTGGCTCCAACCCGTGTCAAAACAACGGCACATGCGTATATGCCGGCAGATTGGTGGAGTTTAAGTGTCAATGCAACCTCGGATATGTTGGAGACCTGTGTGAAATTCAAGGTAGGTGTAATAGCTTCATGATCAACTTCCCAAGGCAACGGCATATATATCAAAGTCTACAGGAATGACATTGTTATTACCCTGAATTATCTCATTGCCGATAGTTTATAACACCCACTACCTACTTAATTATACCTAAATGTAGATACGTTTTCAAGCTGTATGAGCCGTTGTATCAACACATTCTGCGTGCAGCAGAGCAGTAATTTGCTAAGTTTTAGCAATGAGTTACTGTAAGTTATTTCACTAACTCTGTAAATATAATAAATTGGAGAGTTTGACATAGTTCTTTTCGCAAATTAAAACTTCTTCACAATTTACATAATGGGATGGAATTGACCAAATATGGCAAGTGGACACATTTCTTGGATATTCTGCAAGCAGCATTCCTTAAATAGGAAGAACCTAATGCGGGGAACTATTTTCCATTGGAGAAAGTAAATATGTGACATATTATACCTTTAAGTAACGTTTAATGATTAGTTTGAATAGGGTACTTACTTCGCGGTCATTTTACTGTCATATTAATTTCTAGAGAACATATGTTTTTGTTTTACTGGAAATTATGATTCTGCATAAAATGGAATCTCCCTATTCAGACCAACTAAGGGACTGACGAAAAAATGCGGTTTTCAAGAAGAGTGGTTAATTGCAATATAATTAGGGGACCGCTAAAGGCAAGTCCCATGGAGTGATGGCAGGTTGCGTCCTCCAGGCGTCTGTCCGGATCGTTTCTGCATGATAGCTTACGAAGTTTTGAAGTTAGGGCTGTCATAATGCATACAATTGTAGTTTTCTATAAGGGCCACCTAGAGGTATAAGATGGGTGACCTTGACCCAATTCCCAAAGTCACAGAGCCACATTCATAAATTTGGTGTCCACATGATAACTTGAGAAGTTTTTTAGCTAGGGATTTCAAATTGCACATGATTATAGTCTTTTGTAATAGCTCCGTCAGGTTCAAAAAGGACGGAAAAACATGATCCATATTCATTAATTCCAACCCAACAATGACAGCAAAGAGATTCCGGACTTGCCAAAGCATCAACATATCTCTTCCAATACCAATGTGAAGAAACAAATTTCACTCCTGACTTGAGACAGGCAGTCACCCATAGAAGGCAACTAGTGGTTTTAAACCGGTCCTCTCAACCTTAGAAATATTCATCATTAACTGCAGACACTAGTTCATTTCCAAAATGTATAGGCCTAACCACCAAAAACACAAATTTCATTTCTTCTGCCGAAAAATAAAAAGAGAGACCCGTTAGGCCTATCGCCTTTTAGTTTTCGCGACTTGTCAGTCACCTAAGTTTACAGCAAAAGAGTAAAGTAGGCCTACATCGTTTTTGTGATATTTATGAATCTGGAACATTATAAACACACTCTACCTCCACTATAAAGATGAATGAGCTTGACCCAGTTCCCAAAGTCACAGAGGCACATAAGTTAATTTAGTGTCCGCATGATAGCTCGAGATGCGTTCGAGTTAGGGATTTTACATTCCACAAGGTTGGATTCCCATGTAAGGGCTAGGTCTAGTTCGAAGATGGATGACTTTGACACAATTTTCAAGGTTAAAAAGCCACATCCGTCCGGATTGTTTCTGCGTGATAACTCGAAATTGTTTTTGAGGTATGGCTTTCATGTCGCACAGGATTTTAGTCCTCTACATGGGCTACCTCAAGTCCTAAAATGAGTGTCCTTAACCTAACTCCCAAGCTAACAGAGCAACATTAATGAATTTTGGCGTCTGCATGATAACGTTAGACGTTTTCAAGCTATAGGGATTTTATATTGCACATCATCATAGATTTCTATCGGGCCAAAGTGAAGTTCGAATATGACTGACCTTGACCCGATTCTCAATTTCACACAGCCACTATTGTGAAATTCAGTGTCCGCACAATAGTCTGTAAACTTTTTCATTATTGGCTATAAGATTGTACATAATTATTAGTCCTCTATAAGGCCAAGGTTATATTTGAATACGAGTGACCTACATCAACTTCTCATGGTCAAACAGCCACTTATTTTCTTCTGGATGCTGGAATTTATGTCCAGCGAGTTATTGCTGTATAAGGCTGACCTTGAATCCGTATTCAAGGTCAGTTTACCCAATGTCCAGGGTGAGATATGTTTGCTGCCCGAAACTACCCAGTATTTGTATGCAGCAGTCCCCTCAGTGGTGAGAGCACTACTATAATATCGAATTGAACTAAGGTTAAACAGAAGTAGGTCAGTAAATTGTTAGTCTTAATATGGAAATGGTCTCTTTATGGACATATTCTTGATTGGATATTCTGCTCTATTCAGAAGAAAAATATTAGGTTAATTCATGAAAATGCATCATACGTACCAGGTGTGCGGAATGTGTATATATCCTTTAAGATACTGTGGTATTTTAGCATAGACTCGTATAATATCAAGTTGCCAATGTAGCGTCACGTCTAAAAAAAGTATTTCAGTTTAACAAACTTACCTGCATTTAAGGCCAGGTCTCGTGCTTGATTTTCACGTTCAACAAGCCCAGGACAGGAAAATTGGAATATGGAAATAGGTATAATATATACTAAATTGAGGATAAGTTCGTTTTTCAACATTTCCAACATGATATGCCGAGGATTTAGTCGCGCTGTTAGTGCTTCACACACTTCATTCTGTTAATTAAAACACGTGAAAAATCAAGGAAGAATCTTCGTTCTGTTTTATAGCTATGGGGACTTTCGCCCATACTTGGTACCAAAATACCAATTGAAACACATGGTAGATGCCTGTTTTTATATCAATATTATGTCTAAGTCGTTTGGATTGTTTGAATACATCCACTCTGCCACTACCGTACCTCATACCGATCATGGCAACCCCCATTGAATATTGCCGCAGCTACAATAAACAATTTATACATAATTTTTATCAGAGATGCGAACGGCACACCTTTGGCACTATCACCTAACCAATTTAAAACCAAAAACACAGACCACTGAGCCATCAAGACAACACAAGAAAAGGTTAACAGAGGACCCTGGTTGATGTTATACCATGTTGGGATTTTACATGACGCAGCTGGGCATTTTTATAGGCTAAATATGTATAAAGACTTTGTATAAATAAGTTCTTAGACTACCGGTACAGGATATCACTGTTAATTATGCCCAGTGTGTACCCTTCATACATCCTTGTGTTTAGAAGACACATACTTATCGAATTTTTGGTTGATTATTTTGTCAGATCGTTAGTGTGTTTAATGTACATGTGATATTCAATTTGAATTCCAGAGGCCGTTGAAAATAAGATAAAAATATTTGGTGTCATATAGCAATGAAAAAACATACACAATATACACACGGTAGGGCTAGATTTAATTGGTTTAAGTTATATTCAATGAGATAAAATTCAATTAAACAAAGTAAAGCTGAGGTAAGGTTCAGTAGATCAGGTGTCTGTGCCGTAAATCTATTTTCATCGTAAAGTGATGGGATCAATGAGTCTATAAACATGAATCAAAGGCATAAGACGCATACGAATTTCCTCCAATAATCTCAATGATATTTCTGCAAGTCAAAAAGGATTCGATATGGACTCGCTGTGGTGACACACACCTGAGTGGTACCCAAGGTGTAGTTACTTCACCCCTGTATCCAAACCCCTACCCTGCCAACGTTAGGTGCTCGTGGATTGTTCAAGTGAAGGAAAACAAAACCATGTCTTTGGAGTGAGTATACTTTATATCATCAAAATGTAATAAGAATGTGTTCACAGGCCCCTTCCGTCGTGCCAAAGAGTTGTCAGTTGGTCTATTCTTTACAAATATAGGCATGCTGGTACTTGAAAAACAGATCTTTTCACGTTGATTTTGAATCTGAAACAATCGTGATAATTCAGAAGAACACAACTGTTTAGGCGATTATCTCTAAAAGGGGCAAAAATAAAGAATTATTTCTCATTTTGACAGCTAGATGTATGAGAAAATAATCCTCGTTCGTTGTATGAGTTTACTCTTAATTATTCGTATTCCTTTTGTACAGCTCCCAAAAAGACCTCTCGTGTTTCATATTTTCATTGAAATACTGCAAGACATACAGATACCGACGCCAGCATGCCCTCTTTGCTTTGAGAAGATATGTATGTACACACTCTCTGCATCTATGATATACAACATATACCATGGACTTACGGCATAGCTGTATGTTATGTTCCAGACTGCTGGACCTCCAGCTGGAAGCGGTTAAGGGTTGCGCCTTTGACTTCCTTAAGATTTATGACGGGCCGAACGTGAGCAGCCCGATATTGCTTGGTGCCGTATGCGGCCAGCTGGGTGACAATACCTCACAAAGTAGGTGAGCAAGGCATAGAGTAAATATTTCTACGGCAACACATTTACTCCAAAAAAATGCCTTTCAAAATATGAATACATGGAGCAAACACAACGGCAAACTTGTCCAGAATAGAGGATTTGTACGTAATACCGATCCATACCGCGCTAAGAACCACGTGTCGTTTTTTTTCCTCCAGATTTGTTCAGATATATAAACTGATAGGAGAAAGTTGAAAAACCCTGGATGTGTTAAATCAAAAACTTCCACTTTCGGGTCTGTTTCTTTAGATTATAATATTGAGATGTTTTTTTATTAAAATTTTCTCTTATTGTTTTTTTTTTTTATTATTTTATTTATTTTATTTTATTTTTTGATTTATTTTCTTTTTATTTTATTTTTTTTTGTCTTAACTTGACAACAGAGGATTTTAGAATGGATATTGCATTTAGAACAACATTGTTAATATTGCCAGTGGACCTGTGAGCGTACATTACTTGTACGTTCCTGGAATTCATAAAGAAGTCCCACACATCTGAAGGTAATCATATGCGTGTTTGAAAACGAGGACCCTGTGTATGTACGAGTAAAGTAAGCCATGACTCAAATAATATAACATGGTAAGACAAGTAGCTTGCGTAAGTTAGAAATGGACTCAATATATTATATACGTATGACCTGTAGACTACAGCTTACCTCAGTTGACTTGTCAGTCAGTTGAGTTATAGTATTGATCTGCATCTGTCGACGTCAGTCGTCAGCATTTTCATTTTTGAGACTTCTCCAAAATCTCAGCCAGATTCACTTCAAGCTTGAAAGGGGTGGATCTGGGGTAGGTCTCCACCAAGTTGGTCTAAATTATGATTTTCCAGTGATTGATAGGCGGGGTTTTTTTTTTTTTTTTTTTTTTTTTTTTTTTTTTTTTTTTTTTTTTTGTTATTTTGTTTTTGTTTTTGTTTTTGTTTTTTTGTTTTTTTTTGTTTTTGTTTTTTGTTTTTTGTTTTTTGTTTTTGTTTTTTTTTTGTTTGTTTTTGTTTTTTTTTGTTTTGTTTGGGGGGTGGGGGTGGTGGCAAATTTCCAAACATCTTCTTCAAAACCACTCAGTCAATTGCTTCAAAATTGCATAGAAGCACTTCTTGGCACACCGGACCTATTTTTTCAACATGTGGCATTGCTATGATTTCTCTTTTGACGAATATTTGTGTTTTTTGCTATTTTTGACCACTTCTCCAAAATTGTCACAAAGATTGTTCTGAAATGTGGTAGAAATGTAGCTTAGCGGAAGGTTGTTCACTAGGTGGAAATACTCTGCATCCTTGATTTTCCCATTCATTTATAATATATAATTTACCTACCTCAAAATTCCCCCAAAAGGCCATGCAACATCTTTTATATCAAAGCCTTCTTCTGACATTTATCTCCAGGACAACCATGACGTCATCAAGCTCACGTGTACTAATCCAGTTTCATAGTGATGCATCAGTCCAACATATAGGTTTCAAGCTATCCTTTGTGGAAGAAAGTAAGTGCAACACACGTTTGTCAAAACAAACAAACAAACAAACAAACAAACAAACAGAAACAAAAAATAAAAAAAATACGTACGTTCGTAAGTTACAAAAAGCGTGTAAAGGCTGAAAAAGCACACAGTATACGGCATAAGAGAAAGAATGTTTATGTTTCTTCGATTTTACAAAGTAAAAATTAAATCGATCGTTTTTGTTAGGCGACGTTGAACTAGATATAGTTTCTAAATATACATATCTTGGCATTGAAATTTCGGCTTCAGGCTCCTTGGGTGACACAATCAAATTATTACGTGACACAGCAAGTAAGGCCCTAGCGAGGCTTAAGCATGTCTTTAGAAATTGTAATGTGCGTGTCAAAATTTTTCTATTCATGTTTGATAAAGTTATTTCCCCAATATTGTTTTATGCGTCCGAAATTTGGGAAGCTTATGCAATTAGCCCATCCAAGCCAATAATACCTGAGAGTATTTCAGGGTGTTTCAAATTTGGTATCGAAAGGTTTTGTATTGGTTTTCTGAAGTTTTGCCTTGGAGTGAATCGGAAAGCATGTAATATAGCTGCCCTTGGTGAGCTTGGATGTACCCCCATTTCCCTGAAAATAATGAATATGGTGTGTAAAAAATGGTTTAGGATTGCGAATAGTGAAAAAAATCCCGTATTATCAGATTCTTATTTGTGCAATATTGAAATGTCATATGAAAATCAAAACCAGTCATTGTGGGTGAAAAGCAACAAAGATATGTTGTTTGCGACTGGTTTCCAGGAACATTGGCATAATTAAGGCAACTGATCTGACACAGTTCCATCCACGTTATTTATGAACAAACTACAGGAGAAATTTCAGAGACAGTGAGAAAGTGGTATGTCACAACAATATGACAGTGAATGTGAATTAAGAACTAATGTCCAGTACAATAAACACTTAAATTTTAAAATTTATCTAGACGTTATAAACAATTTTCATATTCTCAAAAATATTACCAGGCTCCGTATCAGTGCCCATAAGCTACACATTGAAACAGGTAGACACAAGCGTCCCCACAAAAAAACAGTAAGCCTCAGGATATGTAATACATGTAACCTCATCGAGGATGAAATTCACTTTGTATTAAATTGTAGCCAATTTAGAATACCCCGAAATATTATGTTGAAACAAGTAGAATATATATATTTGCAGATGTGAAACAAGACAATACGAGACAATTATATAATTTCAAAATGGAATTATGAGACAATGAATTTATCGAAATTGCGGAAAAAAATATATAAAAAATGTCTAGCCATAAGAGGGAAACCACTATAGTAAGGAATTTAGAGGCATTGCTGAGCTGTATGTAGACTTTCTTCTTCTTCTTCTTCTTCTTCTTCTTCTTCTTCTTCTTCTTCTTCTTCTTCTTCTTCTTCTTCTTCTTCTTCTTCTTCTTCTTCTTCTTCTTCTTCTTCTTCTTCTTCTTCTTCTTCTTCTTCTTCTTCTTCTTCTTCTTCTTCTTCTTCTTCTTCTTCTTCTTCTTCTTCTTCTTCTTCTTCTTCTTCTTCTTCTTCTTCTTCTTCTTCTTCTTCTTCTTCTTCTTCTTCTTCTTCTTCTTCTTCTTCTTCTTCTTCTTCTTCTTCTTCTTCTTCTTCTTCTTCTTCTTCTTCTTCTTCTTCTTCTTCTTCTTCTTCTTCTTCTTCTTCTTCTTCTTCTTCTTCTTCTTCTTCTTCTTGGCGCTTTGCGTGTTGTACATGTACTTGACAAAACACTACTGGTTTTTTTTTATGTAGTGCAGTCAATAAAGTTACATTTCAAAGGGCTAAGCTTCTTGGTATAAACAAAAACCAAACAAAAACAAAAAATAAACAAACAAACAAAACAAAACCGACAAATGAACACCCAAAAGAACAAAACAACAACCAAACAACACCATCAGCAGTAACAAAATTCCCTTATTAACCATCTATTTTTCATTCACTGCAGTGTTTCTGAGCATTAATCACATATTTTTAGCAATGCTGACTCAAAAGTCAATAGCTCATAGTAGGGCAGTCTTTTTCTGTCTGAGAAATCTGCAGTAAAGGGAGAAAAGGATAATGTGAACGAGTAATAGTTGTTATATTGAATCGGCAGACTTTCTCTGTCTCCTCCTTCCCCTCTCTATCATTCCCTCTCTCCTTTTGCCATGGGCCGTTGCTATATGCAGCCACGCGAAAGACTGTTAGAATATTGACGGGTGGCATCGTTCCGTTTGGCGGCGGAATACGAAAAGAAAGACCCATGGACGTTCGCATGTCCACATGCCTGTGTGCTTTTTGGCGTTTTTTCTCATATTTCTACATTATTCATAGAAAGGACATTTATCTTGTAAAAACCGTTAAAGTCTCAACATCGGCCATACAAAGGTTTAAAGGTAATACATTGACAATAATAATAACTCTTATCAATGTTTTTATTAATCTTAACTTGCACAAGCTTGTCCCGTAATGTGGGTTCATCTTAATACTTTCACTTATAAACGTGCTGTTTTGATCATTGAATTGTAATTCACATTGTTTAATAAGCGAGTGCTTAACAGGAACGGGTATTACATATTCATTTTGCTCAAAAATCTGTCACCCATCTGTGACCCTGGTGCTATAACAATTTGAATTCCAATATTGTTTTCTGTTTGTAAATTCACAATGAAAGTAAAATGCAAGATACTTTTTGCAGAATGTGGACTTGGGGAAGGGGACTCCGGCTGTGGAACACATAGAGTATTTACGTCACATTGTGGCAACATTAACATACGTCATGGTCCACGTAACAACACATGTCATTGGCATATATCTGTGCCTCAAGGATACACCATCAACGTATTTTCAAACACATTTAACATGCCTGGCCCAGGTAAACACAAATACATCGATGTGTGTCGTATCATTAAGCATGGACTTATTTGTGTTAATGGTTATAATTTATGAAAAGAAAGTATAAAAATATTCTTAGTGAATACTGTGTAAAATAAGCGGTGCAGATCCATATGTTTATTTTGTCTTTGTCCCCTACTTTGTACCATATTACATTGAAAACCCATGGGATATGGCCTATGTGATATTGTTGACCATATCCCATGGGTGGGACTACTTTTTACCATATTTGTAAAATCAGAGATACGGTTTTCCAAATATTGAAGGAATCAATTCCATATTTGGTATATCTAAACTCGTCTTATTACCTTGCCATAAATCACGACCGAAAACCTGATGGTCCGTGGTATAGGCCTAAAAGGCTAAATCCCAGCCAACGGGTAAGAATAAACTTGATTCTGTGATGCAAACTAGGGCCTAAATGCAGGACTGATGGTTACCAGTAAAAACAACCAGTCTGTGAGACGCACGATGTGCAGTCGACTTTTACATCCAAGTGTCCCGGCCGCCAGCATTATTCAACAGCTGAGCGGGCACAAAAATACGCAGTCTGCGAACAATTTATGCAACAGCAAGCCGAAATCAACAGCACGCCACGTGCAGCCTTCTCCGTGGAAATTATACTTCTTTCCAGAGACCTCTAACATCTGTCCAAAACATCCCCAGACTCTTTCTACATCGTTTGTCCCAGCTGGTGTGGCAGGAGCCATCGCCCCGTTCCTTCGGGCAATGCTGCCGTCAGTGATGAAGTCAATCTGACGACCAACAGTCAGTTGAGCTCCACGGGTGCATACTTTGGAATGTTTGCTGGTGCAACATTCCAAGTCAACGTGACCTTCCAATTCTCCTCTCCACCAAATTAATTCCATATAGAAATAATAAAAGAGTGTCTTTTCGGCGAGGTTTTTGTCTGAAGCGACGGCCGTTCAAAAATATCCGCCATTAGACCTATGGTCGACCGCTTTTCTTTGTTGTTTAAATTTTATATTCATACGCGCGACATGACTGTGTCAAAGTCCCATGCAATGTAGAGAAATAAAAAGTTACAAGTGATATAAATGGTCTTTTTTTCTTTCTTAAAGGACCGTAGGGGATAAATACAAAATAACCCTCGTCGTTAATCTGTCTAAACAGAATTCCCCTCGTTGTTTGCCTGCCTGCGCGCCTTATCACCCGCGCGCTTCGCGCTTGGGTGATCAGGCGCGCAGGCAGGGAAACAACTCGGGGGATTCGGTTTGACAGATTAACGACTCAGGTAATTTTGTCTATAAATCTTGTATTTATTGGGCGTTATAATTATGTAAGGCTTACAGATTACCTTTTATGACATGCACCTTTTTTACATCTTATAGATCAATACTGCGAAAAAATATCTGTGAAGATTTTCGATGGACCTAGTGTGTCTGCACCCCTTATATACATGCTCTGTGGAAGCCAATATCCTTGGGCAATACAATCATCCGGAAATGACGTGTATATAACAATGACTGGGACACAGTGGAAGCGAACGAAGCATCATGTTAAACTCGAGTACAACTCAATAGGTATCAGTATAAATCTAGTAATTATGGGTCTTTTTTCCGCATTTAGAATGGTGCGTCGCCTTGCAATCGATGACATATAATCCAATACAAATTAAAGTGTTTAGCGCTGAATGGACATTAGGAACCAGACACTTATTTGTTGTCCCACCCGGTCGCCATATGCATATCCGGCACCTGTTTCAAGCCCCCAAAAAACACAAAGTTTCGACATATTATCCCTTCTGTCTGCAAGAATTATCGCCCAGAACACTGGATCTTCTGTCCAAATATCATATAGACATAATCCTGTTTTAACTTTCAAAGAATGCCTATTGCTTACATTATCCATATTTTCTTGTCTTATTGAACTTTGGCTGGGTTGAAAAACCATTACTGCATAAGCACCATACTCTATGTTTTGAATCATTTTCGGTTGGAAGATAATTGATTATCACTTATGGCCGCCCCGGGGAAAGCTGATGAACTGCGACCGTATCTTCACTATCCTTGCCTTCTTAAACGGAACGTTTTTTTCAAAACATTAAAGGAAGTGGATGACCTTCAATGTATAGGAACTATCAGTCAGTTTAAGCAGACAAGATTCGTATAATGCCAAAATGTCACACAACCACCCTTCCAAGTTTTGTGGGGGTTTTCAGTAATGGCAATCCAAAAGACCACAGACTAGTCCATGCTCCATAATAATCGATACATACAGTGCGCCTCTCCTGTTAATATAAAACACTATATATATATATATATATATATATATATATATATATATATATATATATATATATACATACATACATATATATATAGTTTCCCATTTCAGCTAGACGACTGGTGCCAAAGGTTGCAGGTTCGAGTCCCACTCGTTCCGACCATAAGATATATATATATATATATATATATATATATATATATATATATATATATATATATATATACATACATATATATATAGTTTCCCATTTCAGCTAGACGACTGGTGCCAAAGGTTGCAGGTTCGAGTCCCACTCGTTCCGACCATAAGATATATATATATATATATATATATATATATATATATATATATATATATATATATATATATATATATATATGCATATGGGGCAGCACCAGTAATACAGGAACCATACCATGTCGATTATAGAAATAGAGCTTAGAGTACGTACATATACTAGGCAAAATGTTATATTACACAGAATAAAATGCTATCTACACACAGTAGAATTTACTGTGGTGATGGTATATTATACAGTGAAAGGCGACTTGGTCAGCGGATAGACCTTTCTATGAACTGAATTTGCTTTGGTTAGAAACTGTTGAAACATGTATATCTCCGTCCCTTTCATGTAACATGTTAGTTGGCAATACAGACGCATAAAATATGTTACGTGTGACGAATCTTCTGAGCTTATAACATAAGAAAAGAATTTTTTTTCAGTTTCTTTTCCAGTTCAGTGAAATGTCTAATGCCAATTTAAAATGAGACCAAGAATGCAGAATATGATTTTTGAAAAAAAAATCTTGTGAACAAGGTTTGCATTTGATGGGTGATTTGCTCACACAGGACCAATTAGTCAAAAACAATTCTCAGTAGCCATGAGCACAAGCTTCCCACAGATAACTTTGATTTAGCTATGTTTTTCTTGAAAGATGACATGCAATGTTACTAAACAGGTGCTTTCTTGTCGCTCTGCTATAAAAAAATCTATTCCATAACTCTTAAATTTAGGTTAATAAAATTTATAACCAGTGCAACATACTCTACTGAACACGACTGTCTCCAATCAAGCATTCATTAAAATTATGCTGGCTTCATATATGGTAATGCACAATCTCTAGCTGGTCATAGTATATAATGGTTGCTTTTTGAGTCCTGTCTATAACACTCTATATATTATTCAACAATAATATTTTACAGGGGATCGACAATTGACTCGAAGGGTAGCCATCTTGTCTTCTGTAGGGAATCTGTCATGACTAAGGTTGATTATGTTTTCATAAGAGGTTTTTAATCTGTATTTATTATTGGCTGAGTGCCTGTTTTACTTATTCGTCTGCTATGAAGGCAGACTATGGCACCGCGAGAAATGGTGCTTTTTAAAGGGGTACTGCGGTGATAATTTACAATTTTTGAGTTGTTTCATATAATAAATGTGAACCAATATCAGAAAATGCAAACTTTATTCCCAACTGGATAAGCAGATATCAAGCTTTCTTAGATATGTAAATGAGGGGTTGTGATGTCATCTGGACTAACTGCTACAGCTAATGCAATGACAGCCGAGTAAAACTTTGACAAAAACATGGAAACTTGACCAAGTACACATATTCCACTTTTACTATGGATGAAGCAGTGTGTATACATATAATCAAATTTACTAAACTGAGATATTTACTCATTTAATGAGGATTAATAAGGAAAGAAAAATGCAGAAATCAATATACACAAGCTAACAGCTCCTGAAGTTGTGTAATCAACTACTGAAGCAGGTGTCAACTAATATACCCCACTGATAAGATCAAAGGGGGTGATTAACAGAGTACACAAGTCATTATGATATGCCTGCTAATGTTGTGTATCTCAGCTTGGTGCCCCTCAAGGTTTGTGTATTATATATGGAGGGTAGCCCAGGTGATATCCCACATCAGAACACCTACTGGAAATATAAAATAGCTCTAACTAAATACCTGTTTGAGAAAAAATGTTGAAAATTTGTCACATGAACACCTAAAATGACCATTAATGACTAAAAAAAGTAAAAACTTTCACTGCTGTTCCCCTTTAAAGTTCCAGTGATATCATGAAATGAGCTACGACCCGGCGAATTTACCAGCCACCCACCCCCTTTTGATGGGCACTCTTTTCTTGCCGACCTGTCCCTGTACAACAGACACACTATTATGAATACCATTTATCAACTTATCCTACTATTACTACTACTGTTATTACTACTACTACTACCTTTATATTACTACTATACTATTACTACTACTACTAATAATGATTGTCAAGTTTCAATGTTAAAATGAAACTATCTTTATCGCCCCTTTGAAACGATACCGGCTAACCGATAGTTTCAGATTGTGGTTTTATTTCATTATAGATATAAAGAAATGGCATAAAGTAGGCAGCCGTAAGAGGATAAAAGGAATGACAGGGACAGTGTCGTCTATGTCAGAGTTTCCTACTATCAGAACCTCATCGCATGTGGTTTATATGTGGTCGTTTCAAGTTCCTGTTGGAAATATGCTCCGCATCGAGTGGGAATGGAAAGGCACACAAAGATCATCAATAAAGGTAATGGGTTCACAAGTTATGACCACAAGAATATTTATTTGTTATTTGCGCTGTACTAAACTGAATAATTTTTTATTCTTATATTGATATTGCGGTATGACGTTCTTTATTATCTGTTTTGCTAACAATGCCTCCATGGTTGTTTTTCAGGCAAGTTATGTGTGGCTACAGCTATACACAACAGAGTGACAGATTCAACAAGTCCTGTGTATCAATGATAAATGCTAACATGATAAGAGTTAAGGAGCCAATATGATGGCTAGAATAACATTATGTTATCGTATTTAATTCTATGACCATATTGCAAGTGGAATGAATCAATCAGGGCTGTTGAATCCGTTATTTGTCTACACCCCCTCCAGAAGATAATTATGTTCAGGGGGTGTTTCTCCATTGTTCATATTGATTTCCCGTGTTAGAATATTTGCAAGAGCAAACATTTTAAACAACAAAAGTCACTTGCATATCTCTCTTTTATTTGCTTTGTGTTTAAATAAAATCTTGAAAACTCGAACCATACAAAATCGGACGAACGTCACTGGTTTATCAGTGTCCCTGACCTCAAGATGACGCACCACCCAGGTGCTGGGGGATCTGTGTTGTAGAAACAGTCGGTGAAGCAAAGATGGCATCGGGACATGTCCCTGATCTCGAGACGATAACGTGCTAAATCTTTTACAGCCGCTGAACCCATTTGCATGTCCCAGTTAGCATTGATTCGCTTTTCTTGGGTCAGGCGTTCGAATCATTCACTGTCACGCTGTGCTGAACCCTCGAGCTCTCCTCTCCAGTTTAACACAGCTTGAGTGTTATTGATTCAACCACGCGATCCACAAAAGGCGAATCAAATCTGTTATATTGTGCATATACCTTATATCATAGAAGAATAAACTAGATTTTGCTCACATACTGAGTTGGTACGATGTAGATTTCAACTTTCTATACATAGGATAATCCTCCACAAAAGCAACTAATGGGTTGCCTAGCATAGACAAGAGATTAGGGATTCTAAGAAAATGCGGACACTTCCAGGCAAGCTCTGTGCAAAGCAATATGTTTACAATGTATTGAGTTCCAATTTAATCATTTATTATTTCTGGATGACCTAAAAGTACACAATACTAATAGAGATGATGCTAGGTACAAAAACAACCACATCAGGACGTGTAAGTAAGTACATCCATTCGAATAATGAAATACAAATACAGACATTCTTAGACATTCTTCAGTCACCCTATATTAGAAATAGATAACTGTTGAATAGGTAAGTGATTATGAAAACCAGTGAAGTAGTATGCTGAGTTAAGAGTTCGAATCTGCAAGTCTCTATTAAAATATGTGGACTGCATAAAATATCTTGACTTTAGTTTTGTCTGAGTTTTTTTTTTTTTCGTAACTATAGAAAAAAGATTTTTGTTATCACATACATTGCTTGTCGTCTTCCTTATTTTGTCCAAACATTGATCGCACTGTATATTTATGTTTGGCTGTGAACCCAGAAATTTTGTTTTTCCAAGAATTTCTTTCTTCCTCTTTTTTTTTTTTTTTTTTTTTTTTTTTATTTTTGCTCTTTTTCCTTAAGACCAAATTTGTAATTTGTCCAGAGCTTTTCTCGTACGCCATCATTCCAAAAACAAACAAACAAACAAACAAAAATGTCATGGTGATGATTTACCAGTGAAATTTGGGACATCGTATGGAATAGTCATTATGGTCCAAACTAAGGACAATTAAAATGTTATAAGTTCCATAGCTTCCAAATTAATGCAGTTAAATACAAAATTTTAATACGTAAGAATTGGCTTGTGACATCTGCCAATATAATGGATAGTAAATGAAAGTTGTAGAATTTTAAATTATGCCAATAAGGGTATTAAAGTTGAAAAGTTGAAACTCTCCAAAACTATTACGAATAGAGTTGCCATCCCAACTTCAATTTAAAGGCTTGTGGCAAAGCAGCATCCAATGAACCATGAACCAAAAGTCGTCGGATTTAAATTTATGCCAATTAGATGAATGTGCCAAATTTAATTGTTGAATAGCTTTAAACCTATTATAGATAGAGTTGCAATTCCAACTACAATTTATGGGTTTGTGACAGGGATCCAATTAAACAAGAACTAGAGTTGTAACAAAATTTAGGTTATGTTGAACAAAGGCTAAGTGTAGCATTTCATACTCTTGTCATTTTGAAGATACCCCGACAAATTTGCCGTGAAGCAGATGTTCTTTTCTAGTTTCGTTTTCCTTCTCTCTCTCTCTCTCTCTCTCTCTCTCTCTCTCTCTCTCTCTCTCTCTGTGTTTTTTCGTGTTGATCAATCCTGAAACGTACGTCTGCGTGTGTGTGTGTGTGTGTCTGTGTGTCTGTGTGTCTGTCTGTGTGTGACTTTCATACCTGTATAGTGAATTTTTATATCAGTTTGCTAAAAGTCGGTAATCATTTTGACCTCTTAAAATATCTCTTATTTTTACAGATTTATGACGGGTTTAGTGAGCTCTCGGGAGTACTTCTCAGTAGAGACACACCGGACAACGTTACAGTCCGACAACGTGGACAGGTGCAAACATCTACCTTCCAATCGCTTGTTGTGCTCAACGCGTCACTCCATGACACTACTGCTTCTTTTAATGCTACATTTGTTGCTAAAGGTGGGGTCTGGAGCTAACTATCAGCATTACCTGACTTATAATTGGAAATTAATGAAATATAGATTGTGTAAAATTAGCAAAAAGCAGCGAAATATTGAAGCACCATGATCATGGAGAGGTTCATCGGTCAATAGTTTTGCGCATTGGTTTAATTTTTCTGGCGAATTGGGATGTACTGCTTTGATTTTGTTTTTGTCAAGAAAGGATCAATAAAATGTGGGCATTGGAAATATATATTTCTAATACCATTCAACGTATTTACCAAAATGACTGGATAACACTTATACTGTACGATATATTGTAAAGTCGTTGATATGAAAGGGGGCTTGGAGATATCCTCATCCATTCGGACTGGCAAGCTGATTCGGTTTTGTTTTCATTAGTAAAGCGAAGACTATTCACGTTAAAATATTACGTTCGATACGCATGAAGTTCAGTCAAAAACGCACCATCACATATAATTCATGTTGCCAGATAAAATTTCACGAATTTTACAATACATTAATTTCACGCTATGTCACATGAAGTTAGTTTTTTACCGAGAGGCAATATGATCTTATCGCTGTACAAATAAATGTTTTGGACGGGAAACTGTAATACATGTATCGACATATTTGCCCAGTAAGACGCCTGCTCAGCATTCGTATTTTTTGTCGAAAGAGAATATGATTTAACCACAGACATCAATGCCAGTTATGAAAATTAGGCATCTCCACGCAAAGATAATATTCACAGTACGCACCATGCTTCCTCTATATTCCTGCAGACTGGCAGCCCCATCTTTCCGGTTGTTATCGACCTAGATACTACAACAAATATGACAACGTGACGACAGAGAATCTCAGAGTATCAAGTGACTACCCTGTGATGATCATGGTATCAGACCAGGCCTATGATCCGATTAACCCTGGATACCCCGCAGGTCGGTCACACAGAATACCTATGTTCACATTGTTTTGTGTTGGGATACGTGCAACTGGTTGTTGTTTAAATGATATGTAACACGTTATTCTCCCCATAAGCTCATGTAGGCTGATGTACATGTACCGATAAGCATGAAAAATAGAGACAAATCCCTTCGCAAAAGGAATGATAATGGACGGACGTTAGCGATTTTTTTTTTTTTTTTTTTTTTTTTGCTGTGGTTTAAAAAAATACAGTTTGACAACAATTATCGCTGTCTGGCACTAACAAATTAAACAAGGAATCTTTGATTTGCATGCAAGATATGGTTTCATACATGTACAGCACCTTTTTCTGCCCTCAAGCTGTTCATATTTCTAGCATCTCAGATTGCAAATCATCCTACCATCTGAAAAGCTTATGTTTGAGTTCAAAGATCTTGTTTCGAACACGTACCAGCGTACGTGCCCGTGCACAATAAAGCTAGCGGTCAATAGCAATGCATATAATGCAGTGTAGCAAGTGTAGCATTTGGGTTGATCGTTAAATGGTATTGTCTTGTGTGCTGGCAGGTCTCTACTGTAAATGGCTGATTGAGTCAGAGAAGGGTCACCCCATGACGGTCGAAATCCTGGATGCCCGTCTCCTCCCGGCCTCTCCACACTGTGACTACAATGGCTTCATTCTGTATGACGGGAATACAACGTCACACTCCTCTAATGGTATATGTTTTAAGCTTAGTTCAGTTGTTTGTACGTTCCAATTCCATTCTTGGATTGGGCAAGACATTCAGAAGGAAAAAAAACAGTTAACAAGAGATAGGGTTTTTTGTCTGTTTTCAGCTCATGGTGCATAGGAAAACGCTTCACGCTAGCCCCAAACTTTATTTTCCGTAAAACATAAGTTACAATTTTTGTTGCATAATCAACAAAAGACAAATAAATAAAGATTATAAAATTGCCCCTATTGAAACAATATAAGGATCCAATACTTTATTGGACTTGTGGTAAGCTTTACAACCTTCGCGCTCTTCTGTTGGATCCTACTTTAAAGTCTATGTCCGTCAACGTTTTCACCATAAAAACGGAATGTAAATAAGGACCACATTTTTTCTCCACGAATTTCTACTAATTATTTTCCAACACTTCGCTTCAAAAACCTTACTTTTCGGATTTTCAATCAAAAAATTATTTTGGAAATCGGGAAATATTCAAAGCAGTTCACAAATATAGCAGAAGCGTTGTAAGATTCAATGTGTAACTATCCTAGCAACGGGTTTTAGCTGAACCATCATAATTAGCTACAAAATTACACACAAGATTTTTTTTTGAACAGAGATAAGTCTTGCATGCTTGTACTTATTGTTGCATCCAACTATACATTCATGTATTTACGGAAATAAAGCCAACCCACCTCCTTACTCCTTCCTCCTTGCCCTTATTGTTTGTTATGTCCCGTGCGTTCCCTATTTGTTATCTAGATGTTATCCACAATTTGTTGTATTGTCAATTCATGTACAGCAGACATTTATGTAGGCATTGTGCCTGTTTGACAATTGTTTTTGCCAATATAAAATATGTTTGAATGAATTGTTTTTTCAGGACCCTTTTGCGGAGAGCAGATGAAGAAAATGAGTGTAAATATCACCAGTGGAAGTGCCTTGGTAGCATTCTACTCTGACGGACGCGGTGGTTGGAGACACCGAGGCATCCTGAGGATGATATTTAAATTATCCGGTCAGTGCATTGTACGTCAAGCGTATGAACGTTGCTCATTGGGATCCACAGATTCGCGATGCTAATGAAAAAAATGTATGCTATTTATTGACTGCCTCTAAGGTGCGGGCTCACCCGATGGGGTTTCGTCTGCATTATACAATGAAAGTGTACGGTTAAACATAATATATGAGCGTACAATGAAACCCACACGTGAAGCCGCATCACTCAAATTGAGACCCCGTTTAGATTCAAACACAAGGAGTCTAAAATCCAAGGGTATTGGTATGTACACGCGAACAGTGTTTATATAACTGCCTTATATATATATATATATATATATATATATATATATATATATATATATATATATATATATATATATATATATATATATATATATATATATATCTTTGCGTCTTCGAAAATATCCCTTTTTACAAAGTCTTTTTTTCCTCATGATTCGTGGCATCAATTTAGCGTTCCTGTCAAAAGCTGTGACAATTAAGATTTCCCTGCTGAAAAGAAGAAAAACAAAATAACAAAACAAAATAAAACAACACACCCAAACACACACACACACACACACACACACACACACACACACGCACATAAGAGGTGGGGTGGGTGGGGGAAGGCAAAGAGTTGTGTCACAATTAGAGACGTTTTGTTGATTTAATCGCAACTCCTTTGCGTAAAACGACTGCCTGATTAAGTTCTTCACGCGTCAGTTAAGCCAAGCGACATGTAGGCCTATGTACACAGGTAGGTTTACATGTGTACATGTAAACACTCACATGCCTAATTTGCATATCGTTATTTCGGTATGCTCGGCGTCTGTTTAACTTCCCTATGCAAAAATGTGCATGCAGAGCATATCGAGCGGCTTCAGTAGAATTGCTGACGTTGAAACAAATAATTCTAGCTGGCCTACAGTGCACCAAAAGAAAATCCCTTTTTTTTCTTTGACTGATGCGTGGTAACCCATCATTACTATCAATTTTCTGGAAGGTGTCACATGCTTTCTATGCAAATTTCTATACAGTTGCGAAGAACAAATAATTTGTATCTTTGTAGATACAGGCAACTGCACTACTGAGACATCCGATGCCCCTGCCACACGCAACCGTGAGAACTCTTACTGTGGAGTTATATTGTCTCCAAACTTCCCTGGCAGGGCAGCCCCCGGTCATTGGATTTGGTTTATAAAAGGTCCCTACATGTCATACATTACGTTCACCGTGCATTACTTGCGAGGCCCCGGCAGGACAAGCAGTGCATGTGAACAGTTCGTCCACAGTAAGTATTTTGTGTATTTATATATATATATATATATATATATATATATATATATATATATATATATATATATATATATATATATATATATATATAATTGCATAATACTGTTAATTATACACATCCATCCCCATACAGAGCTATTTTTAATGTATACCTGTGAAAAGTGTCAACGAAATTACGAAACGGCATTGAATTTGGACAGGCGGTTATGACTTCATTGGGCATTCGCGTGTGTCCCTTTAGTTAGGGCTACAATGGTCATGCTCTATTTTTCCTTTGAGCGTAAATACAGGGATCTAGAAATTTGCAAAAGATCTTGGTTTTTTGCTTTATAATTGTCTTCTGTGAATTTTATACTGTTGCCATGGGAAAAAGTATAGCAGGCAATTAAAATTGTAGCAGATTATAAAAGTATTACCATATTTGCACAGAGCAACATCGCACGCAAGGTCAGCATTTAAGGCACCTGCAGCGAATTAAGGTTTCGTATGTCAAGGAAAGTTTGCTTTGAAGGGCCTTTACCTTAAAGTTTCCTCGCTTGACACTTTGTTGTTTTGGCTCTCTCATTTTAAACGATATGTTTGTGTGTGTGTGTGTGTGTGTGTGTGTGTGTATGTGTGTGTATGTGTGTGTGTGTGTGTGTGTGTGTGCTATTGCCCGGAACGGAGGTGTGACTGTGCCTATGTGATTTGTATTTTTGCCAGTAATTGACATCAGTACCGCAGCCCAGAAGTTGCGGCAATATGAGGCGCCAGTGTTGAAGCTTTGTGGAAATACTAAGGTCTTTGTGGCTCCTAGGACGATAAAGGTGAGACATCAGCAACCAGTAAACATAAACCGTTCCCAGGTCATATTAAAAGGCCAGTTGAATGGCTTTACCGATGCTCCTGATTGGGTGCAAAGTAGCAAAAGAAGTTCATATAGGGAGTGGCCTCGTTCCTCGATTGCGGTAATGAAATATGTTTAAAGTAAACAAAATGGTCCGGGGTGCACACCAAGCTCCTACGAAATTTATTACCGAAAAAAGTAAGTTTTCAGAAACATAATCAGTAACCATGGGTGGAGTCGGCAATGGCTGAGCACCGGACTAAGCTCGAATCAAGTAATTTGCTCTTTTTCTATTGTTTCAAATTACTGAATTATGTAAACGTTCGGATAATGACAATGTTAATTCACTATTTAGTATACTGAGAACATTGAGACGCACAAGGAAGGAAACACGGAAAGATATTGCGATCGAAGAAACCGGAAGAGAAACCAGAAGCCATAGCAACTCAATGACAATGGCAGATTTACCATCAAGTCGTACCATTGCCAACTCGTCCCTGACCATCTTGTCCCCATGGCAAGTTGTCGCATAGCCAAGTCGTCCCAATACCAACTCGTCCCATGACCATCTCGTCCCCATGCCAAGTCGTCGCATAGCCAAGTCGTCCTAATACCAACTCGTCCCATGACCAGGTCGTTCCAATACCAATTGGTCCCTATACGAAGTCGTCCCAATACCAAGTCGTCCCAATATCAATTCATCCCATTGATACGTTGTCTCCACGGCAACTTGCCCCAAAACTAAGTCGTCTCCAGCGCATACAGAGGGCCGCCACGATGTATTTTCATGTGCGTTATCGTCCATACTTTTTCCTTTGAAATGCTCGAGGACTACACGAAGTGGTTGATGGCAAATTCATTTTTGAAGCGTGATTAAGGGTTGTAGTTTTGCAAATTAATTATGCATCGTAATCCTTTCAACGTTCCGTCCCTCCCGTGCCACAGTTGAGGCAGTAAGTCTCGTGGACCAAGTTATTGTGTTGGAAGTAATGTGCAAAAGATAGGGATTTTTAATTGGGTTTTCAGTGAAATCTCTCACTTGCTGTATGGACAATGAATGTTGAGTGGATAACGGGAGTACGATGAATTAAATTAAATCACTTTTAGGAGCTGCTGAAAGTGGAAAAAACGTTTATGAGCAACAATGGAATCGATATAGAAGCATGTAGAATGAGGAATAGGCCTATGCGAACTCTGTTAGTTCAACTGGGGAAAACGAAAGAGTGAAAATGGCAAATATATGTACCATATTCATATATCAAGGAGTCCACACACTCCCGTTTACTACGATAGAAAATGGGAAGACCGCCAAAAGTTGCGGGCCCTCGACTCGCAGCAAGAGAACATAAAATTGTTTCCCGTTGGTTTTGATAGGATCAGTAGCTTGACTAAATGGTGAGTTGTGGATATACACTGGCGACAAACTTCAATATGTATATATTTAATAATTAAACGAATTGAACGTCCGTTCGATTGTACTTTGTAATTGCAGCTTGACGACAGTATAAAATGGCTGTCATCAAATCGAAATTAATCGACGATGGTAGATCATGCAGGAGCGAGTGCCGATGGCGCGACGCTTTCCTTGGGAGGGGGCCCACTGGGAAAATTTTGAAATTTACAAATATTTTTCTTGCAGTTTGAAGCTTTTAAGGAATCATCGGAGACAT
This sequence comes from Hermodice carunculata, assembly GCA_964020975.1. Classification (NCBI taxonomy): domain Eukaryota; kingdom Metazoa; phylum Annelida; class Polychaeta; order Eunicida; family Amphinomidae; genus Hermodice; species Hermodice carunculata. The sequence goes on from OZ026622.1 coordinate 93,274,441, forward strand.
TTTGGGCTGGAGTTTTCGTTAACATAACCAATGAACAATAACAAACCATGAAAAGTGAAGCCGTCCCAAATACATCAAACACTCTTGATAACAAGTATTGAAGTTTTAATGTCTCATTACTGTCATGATGATTTTTTTTTTAAAGCCTGGCCTTTGCATAGTTTCACCCACCTTTCTTATCCTAAATTGTGCCCCTGTACTTGTTCTGTACTTGTACACCAGTGTTAAGGAATTTCAATACTTTCTTGTGTTATATGTACAAGAGGCCTTAATGTATACAGGTTGGGGAGCTCGGCACATCTTATACATATGAGGCTCCATTGCTCTGTAAATTTTAAGAATATAGTCAGGTTTTTAGGAAATACTAATTTAAATCTGCAAATCGTGCACAGAAACAGAGATGCAATCCAATATGCAAGGCAAACCTCCATTTCTGTTTGTTTATTTGGTTTAAATTGAGGGTAAAATCCCGGAGAAATAATCGTATCGAAATAGGTGGCGAAGCTGTCCTTGTAAGGCATTTTCAAAGGGTCAATATTAAGCCTCCACCTAGAATGACCCCATTGTTGACCCTTTGTAGTCTATCAAATACCACAGTAAATGCCTTATTGAAAGGTTCATAACTTTCCACCAGGCCCGTTGGTGGCCTGTAAATATTACCCAAGATAACCTTTCTAGCTTGTGGTCTGTGAGTCATTTCTATAAATTAGTTTTACCATGTGTCTTCTTGTTGAAAAATGCCTGGAACTTCATTCTTAGGATTCTTGGACAAGGATCGCCAGTCGTCCGCGTGTTGAACAACGGTTACCTTGAGATATTAAAGAGTAACTTTCAATTTTAAGAAATATTAAATCTCCTTCAGCTCATGACAAAGTCTCTTGCAGACACACCACACTTGGAAGGCAACCTTGTTCATCTAAATTATGGAGAATTTTTAGTGTGTGGCATAACTGAAAAAAATTGGCGTTTGGCCCTTTAAACATCTCACTTCCATAAATGAGTATATCCCACAGAGCCATATGCTGTGGCATCATGAGCACATGTGGCTAAATTGTAGTAAGTTGAAAGGGGTCACAAACTACCCAGGTAATTAACCCCATAGGTGTCAAAAACAAATTTGACACCTATGCATGTGTGGTGGTCAGTACACAGATACTGTATGAGGGTCTCATTAATTTGGCCTGTAAAAAGTTTCTAACATCTTCAAATTAAAAATGCCTGCTACTTTACCAATATTGACAGGCAAACTAATCAAAAAGTTTTACAATTTGTGTAAGTGTCGCTACAATTGATCTCAAATTTCCTCATACCAATTTATCAAAAGAATGATACTTTTGTTTTTGAAGATTATAGGTCCATTTCTGTTCTTCCTGTAATTTCCAAAAATTTAAATGGGTCATCTTTGACCAGAATCATCAATACTTTAAGATTAAAGATTCTCTATCAACCAAGTCAAAGCTTTAGAAAATGCCACTCTACTGAACCAGCTGCACATGAATTAATGGACAGAATTGTGACTGAAATGGATAAAGGAGGTTTACATATATAGTGTGTGAGAGAGAGAGAGAGAGAGAGAGAGAGAGAGAGAGAGAGAGAGAGAGAGAGAGAGAGAGATCTAAGGCGTTTGATACGAAACCTTACTACACAGACTATACTATGTCTTAAGTTGTTTGAAAGCTATCTCGTCAAAAGGAAACAGTACGCAATCTTTGACGATGTGAAGTCTCCCTTTAATGACTTGCGTGCCGCAATGATCGATTTTAGGCCCGCTGTTGTTTATAATATACATCAATGACATTGTAGAAGCATTAAATTTATTAAAATCTATCACATATCCACATGATACTACACTATATAGCACTGTTAATATTGTGAGTACTCAGAACTCCAACAATAATATTTCTCGAATTTTAAACGCTCAGCTAGACATAGTTAACACATAGTTAAAGGTAAACAAGTTTTCTATGAATATAATAAAATCAAAATTTATATTTCATGAGCCTTCAAAGAAAGTGTGTATCCCATCTCTTGTGATAGATACTGTAAAACTTGAATGTACTTAGGAGTTTCATTCCTTAGGATTACTTTAGATGAAAATTTGAACTGGAACCAACGTATACAGAAGATTTCAACCAGAGTCTCTCAGAAAGTAGGCATTTTAAATGAGCTAAAACGATTTATTTCGATAAGAATTATGTTAAAGTTTTTTTACTCACTTATACTGTTTAATTCAAATTATTACATTCTTGCACGGGGACATAAACTTTCCTCTGTTCAAAAACGATCTGGTCGTTCAGTAGTAAATAGCGCCTTTAATGCTCATTCAGAACCCATATTTAAACGGTTGAAAATTCCAAAACTTGGAGATATATAAGCTACAGGTTTTCCAATTTTATTACAAATCAACAAATGATAATTACCAACATATTTCGACAACCTTCCGATATTTTTCAACACTGTCATACATGGCTATAACACAAGGCATAGAACTTAATATATATATATATATATATATATATATATATATATATATATATATATATATATATATATATATATGTATATATATATATATATATATATATATATATATATATATATATATATATATATATATGTAAAGAAAGAAATATACAAGTGTGACACAGAATGTTGCAAACAAAATTCTAAATATTTGTAATGCAACTACTTGTGTTGCATCAAAATCGAATGGATAAAAATGCACCAGCTTAATGTAAAGCCCGACGAACATGCATGTGAACTTGTGATAAACCTTTAATATTGATTGCATTTAATACTCTGCAAAAAAAAATGACTATCACAAGTACTAGTGTGTGCCTTATTGTATAAATACCTAACTGCGGGTGGACAGTATAACAGCGGTCAAATGTGACTTTGATACTAGTTTCCCAGATCGACATATCCACATTTTCCATAAACTACAATATATTGCATTGATATATGTGCGTTTGTGAGTATTTATATATATATATATATATATATATATATGCGAATATCTGTTCAAATTGATTCACTATGTGTATTAATGATCCCTCATTCCTGATTCTTGAGATTGTTGCCTATTCATGTGGCCGGTCACTATGGGTTACTTATGTTGGATTGACTGTCCGTTTGAGTCAGCCTCGCATATTTTTTTTTTGTATATAGTACGTGTAACATTGATTTAATCTATCGTGGATAATATTGATTATGTGTTTGAATTATGTAAAACTGTTCATAGTGCAGCAGAATTGTTCGTACTATATATATATATATATATATATATATATATATATATTTATATATATATATATATATATATATATATATATATATATATATATATATATATATATATTTTATTATATTGTCATCCTTGTCTCACCGGCGTAAGCTGTTGGCGAGACTAAGCACTCACTTTCCGGACGTCTGTCTGTCCGTCCGTCCGTTAGACAAAAAACTTCGGAGTGGCATTATTTCATTCATACTTTGGAACATGATTTATATTTATGTATATATTATATTGTATATTATATTTTTCGTACTCGCAGTACATTGAGTTACAATTGAGCAAGGAAAAAAAATCAAATAATCAAATCACAAGTAGATAGTGAAAAGTCAGTTCATACATTACAATTCACATTAATATCAAGACAATGCGTATCCCAATACTAATATTAATTTGTACATAAATAATCGATCAGTTCAAGCACCTCTGTTTGGTTTAAATTACAGGCCATTCCTCCGTCACGTACTTCACACAGCTCGCGAATGAGCATGGCACGTGCCCTCTGTTCTGGTGAAGCATGGCCCACATTCCCTTTGACGTTACACAGATTGCTATAGAAATTGACATTATTCAACAGATAATTCCTTCGTATATTGTACCTCTGTAATAAGTGGTTTAACGATCTGCCTACCGGCGATCGTGAACCTTTATGAATTATTTTGAGACAAAATCCAACCAAGGGATTCTCACTCATATTTAGTTTGTATGAATTTAAAGAACCGTGAGTGTAACTGTACCTCGAACGGACTTACTCCACATATCTCAGAGAGTAGTACATTATCAGTTCTATAAGAACTGTCTGTTGTAACCATTACTATTATAGTAATGGTTACAACAGACTTGTCCCAGCACTGTCATACTTCATTTATTACATCAGGCTTGAATGAACAATGTAGAAAAACTGAGGAGTGGCTTGCATTATGCTGGCGAGACATTAACACCACCCCACCCCACCCCACCCCCACCCCCACCCCACCCCCGCCGGGGGTATGGCTTGGTTAATGGTTACACATAACACGAAGCACTCAGGTTGAACACCGATAATCATTTCCTTACCGGTACCCTCTTTGATTGGACACACGAAGCGTCAACATAGGTGCAAGAGTCGCCACCGGCAAGCTCAGCACATTTAACCACACGTCGTGTCCGTGAGCTCCATACAACTGAAATGCATGCAAATCTTTACTAATACATTCAATATCTGCAATGCATTAAACTGGTGAACACGATGATCGCAATCTGCGTTAATACTTTACTTCTGTTTTCTTTGATATAAACAAGACATCTTTGACATAGAAAATTAGAAAACTCATATTCATGAAAAACATCTTATTCACGTGAATTTGAATTACAATATTCGCGGTTTAATGTATTACATTTTCTGAGACATGTATGATAAGTCGTCTGTCCAAATTAAATTTAATTCGGGATTATCAGAAAAAATATATTTGATTAATGGCGTACAACAGGGATCTGTGCTAAGCCCGACTCTATTTAATTCATTCATCAATGATTTGCCTGAAATTTTTACACGACTGCCATCCAGTAACCCTACATAGTGAAAGAGTATGCTCTATGGGTATTACCTGATGCTAATTACAGAGAGTGAACATTGGTTACATCTTGTTTGGATAAATTACACGCATATTGTAAAAACTGGAATTTGAATATCAAAGAAAAAATCAAAGTAGTTATATTTAATAAGTCTAATAAAAACATTATGAGACCCTTCTTTGTTGGTTCCAAGGAACAAGAAATGACTGATAAATATACCTACTTCGGCATTGAAATGACATCTAATGGAAATTTCGCTGGAGCCGTAAAACATTTATGAGAAAAGCTAAAAAGGCTCTTGGACGCTTAAAACATACACTGTTTGGTGAAAAGTTGACATTCGTTTATATTTGGATTTATTGATAAACTGATTGCCCCTATATTTCTTTATGGTTGCGAAATATAGGGTGCATATGTACTATCTCCTATAAATGGCATCGGTCAAGACAATATATCAGGTTATTTCAAGACTGAATTCGAAAAGTTATATATTTAGGTTTTTCGAACTATACTCAAGAAGTGAACTCTAAAGCATGCAGTATTGCGGTTTTGAGTGTGTTCGGAGCTTTTCCATATTCTCTTAAAACACTGAAGACTATGTGTAAAAACTGGTGCCGAATTATAAACTGTAATAATGACAAATTGTTGTATGGTGCCTATAAATGTAACTTCGAAATTCTGTCATTGACTAACTCTTACTGACTAAACAATGTGAAGAATACCCTAAAATTAATCAAAAGATATCTGGAACAATGGCGGCGATGGATTTGGAGACTTTTCGGCAAATGTTATACAAAAATTATTACAGGAGAAATTTCTTATTCAATGGCACACTGACTTTTCTAGACAAGATTTCCCTGATAAAAAATTAAGAACATATTCAAAATTTAAAGCAAAGTTTCAAATGTAAAATTACTTACTGGTATTGAAGAATATGGATGAAAGAAGAAACTTAACTGGATGAAAAATCAGTGCACACAATTTAAATATTGAAAAAGGGAGACACAGAACGCCAATTAAAGTACCAGTAGCTGACAGAATATGTGACGTGTTATGAATTGGAAGACGAATTTCATTGCATTTTAATTTGT
>OZ026622.1:93280574-93303074 GCA_964020975.1 Hermodice carunculata
TGACATCTCTATCTATAATAGTTTTGAAGATATTCAAGTTTTAACATTTCAAATGCTGCTAATTAGCATAATCTAAATTGCTACAACTTTTGTTTTAAATTCATTAGATGCGCCTGGTCAATATCCCCAAGTAGAAGTTGGAAATGACACCTATATCTATTATGCTTTTCAGGTATTCAAGATTTAAAATTTCAAATGCCCCTAATTTGCATAATTTTAAACATCTTCATTCATCTGTGTAAAACGGTCAAGCGCCTTGTATGCAGGTACAATCATGCTAAGTTGGAGTTTCTATGTATAACAGTGTCCGAGAAAAGTGTCGGACAAATTTGCTGGTAAAGAAGAAAGAAAGAAAGAAAGAATATCAGAGAAAAACAGAAATGTGTGTGTTGACACACACACTTTAATTAACAAGTATTTAAGAACTGTTATGGCAGTGATAACGAAGGTAATAGTTATGGCAATCTGACAATTGAAATATTCAGTCTTGGTTGGTAGCCGTAGTGGTTCGGGGGATGGACAGATGGATGGGTAGACATACAGAAAGACGGACGGACAGACGCACAGACAAGGGAGGCAGTTAAACAGATAGGCAAGTAAGAAGATAGGTAGGTATGTAAGGGTAGGACGGTGGTAGTCCGGCAGATAAGTGCAAGATTTGGGCTGAACCTGCATTTATTGTCTATAGGGTTTTTTTTTCACTGATTTGAGAGACCTTGGTATCTTGGAGCATTTTGATATTTTGCCTGGTTCCCCCTACCCCCCATAAACACACACACACACACACACACACACACACACACACACACACACACACACAACACACACACACACACACAACACACACACACACACACACAACACACACACACACAACACACACACACACACACACACACACACACCAAAATATATGTATGTGAGCTTACGATAGACAACCATGTACCACGAACCACAAAACTACAGTATTGGGTATGTGGGAACTATTTAACCATTTGTACCTGAAGTGACTTGACCATCTCATGTCCCCAAGGTCAATGAACACATGTTCCGACACTGGACAAGCTGATTGTCAACCCAAAATTAACTATACATGTGCCGACGCTACACAAGCTGATTGATCAGGTCACTAAAGATCAAAATCAACATCATATGTACATTTCTCGTAGTCTATAGTAGTAGCCATGGGCCTAAGATTTCACACTTACAAGATATAAGCCAATATATAGACTCGTGGAATCAGAAAGAAAAGGGCTTGAACTCTACCGAACATTCACCGTCAAAAGATACACAGTTTTGCTTGGTCCATCCTGGATAGACGTATTCCCGCATGCACAGACATCACACCAATAAAAATCCCGTCGGCCGATAAAGCCAAGGGAGTATAAAATATCAGGGCTACTTGGTGGCAAAATAGAAAACCTTCTTCTTCTTCTTTCTTCTTCTTCTTCTTCTTCTTTTCTTCTTCTTCTTCTTCTTCTTCTTCTTCTTCTTCTTCTTCTTCTTCTTCTTCTTCTTCTTCTTCTTCTTCTTCTTCTTTTCTTCTTCTTCTTCTTCTTCTTCTTCTTTCTTCTTCTTCTTCTTCTTCTTCTTCTTCTTCTTCTTCTTCTTCTTCTTCTTCTTCTTCTTCTTCTTCTTCTTCTTCTTCTTCTTTCTTTCTTCTTCTTCTTCTTCTTCTTCTTCTTTTTTGACAATATTACAACACATGGACTGTATCGCTGCATCTCCTTCTCAAACTTGGTAAAGAACCACCTACAGAACATACATTTTCGAAATCAAATCATTCCCTGCACCTGATTTTTTATAATCGGAAAATGGAAAAAGTCTAACGGACGGACGCAAACGGATTTCATTAAAACATAAACTGAAGAAAGTAATATTTTCTACCTTCAGGTACAATGGAAAACACAATATAGACTGCAAAACTAAGGGTGTTACCTAAGATCAACTCTAAATATTTAACAAAGCCCCTTTTTAGTTGTCACAGAATATTTTCGTAGAGACAAAGATATGCTTACAATAAATACTAAAATCTGAAATACATATCTATGTTTAAAAATATTATTTTTCTTTTGTGTAAAATTCCTAAAAAATATAAAAAGTTAAAAGTTGGGCTAATGCAACGGGTAATAAGCTCCGAAACATGTTGAGTAGTTACCCGCTGAAGACCCTTTAATTCATTTGGGCCAATACAGTCTGTGTCAAAATTTTACAGAGGAACGTGTGCAATATGGACAATAGTACTTCCATATGTATATAGGTTAGACAGGGACAGGTCAGCTTATGGAGAGTAAAAGTTAGGACTGCGGGATAGGATAATGACTACTAGGAAGTGGTTCTGGGCCAAAAGACACAAATACAATTGCATAAAAAATTCAGATTCAACATCAGTCTCTCTCATTTCTACAGTCACGATGCTACATGCCTATCTGCGAGCAAAAATTCAATCCGTAATTAGCTCATTAAAAATAGCGTTGAGAGAAAGGATTACCCTCCGCGACCACAATCTGTTTTCCCCAATTCTACATTTTTTAGACTTCGCCTTAGAATACTTTACATACAATTCCATATCTTTGTCTATGAAATGAAAGGGCAATTTTGCATGTGTTCTTGGGGCAAGTTCTGGTGTCCGATACCACTGCACTGTCCGCACTCAGACGGCCATCAAATAAATACTTCGAAAGTTTCATTACAAGTTTTAAAATAAAAAAGAAAAAGCTGGTTTTCAATAGGAATGTGGTCCACCATAATATGCATCTCTGAAAAAAAAAATGGTGAACCTGCGTCGGATCCTTGTTAAGATATTATGGTAACTTCCTCCCCTTGGACACCACTCAGGTGGCCTTGAAGATATATACTCTTAAGCTTCATGAACAGGTTTATAAATACAAAGAGGAAGCTGGTTTTAAATAGGAACCCGTTCCATTATAAGATGTATCACTGACAAAAATTCAGCAAAGCTGTGGCCAATATTTTTGAGATATTGTGGTAACGTGGTCAGGATTGACGCCACTCAGACAACCTTCAAATAAACTCATCAAAATGTTTAAAAAACATCATAGGAAGCTGGTTTGTAATAGGAACTTGGTCCATTATAAGATATGTCTCTGGTAGAAAGTTGGTAAAGTTGCGGTCAATATTTTTGTAGATGTTGCAGTTAAGTCGTCAATGTTGACACCACTCAGACGGCTTTCAAATAAAAACATTAAAAGTTTCATAAAAAGGTAAAAAATTCAGAAGACGTTGGTTTAAATAGGAATCTGGTCCATCATAATATGCATCTCTGACAAAAATTGGTAAAGCTGTAGTCAATATTTTTTGAGATATCGCGTTAACGTCGTCAAGGTTGACGCCACTCAGACGACCTTCAGATAAATACATTAAAAGTTTCATTAAAGGTTAAATATAATCACAAGCAGCTGGTTCTCATTAGGAACTTGGTCCATTATAGGTCCTTCTGTGACAAAACTTTGGTACAGCTACGACGAATATTTTTGAGATATCGTGGTAACGTTGACAGGACGGACGGACGGATGGATGGGCGGACGACCCAGGGGACGACAATACCCTCCGGCAGTTAATGTGCCGAGGGTAAAAAAGTAGTTCGGCAATAACCGTAAACCTATAAGCTGCATGTTTACAAAACTGATTGCTTCATCGGCTACTGCAACTGCTAACCTGTAAGAAAAACAAAACTTATTTGTCAGCCACTGCCTCTTCACCTTCATTCAAACATGACTTGCCATATTACGAAAATTCATAAGTGCCTGGAAACCAACTTTTGAAGACTGAAGGCCTATCAAGGCCATGACCAAGGTTAAAGTCCAGGAGAATTTCCAGGATGATACTACATGTACCAATTGTTTCATATCTATACCACATACATGCACACAAAAAAAAAACCAAACAAAAAAACAAAACAAAAACAAAACAAAACAAAAATCAAACAAAAACAAAAAAACAAAAAACAAAAAAAAACAAAAAAAAAAAAAAAACCCCCCAAAAATAGTGTCAAACTAACAGAACAATTAACAGGCGAAGGTCAAGGTCACCTCAAGGTTAAGGTATGGAACACATTTTTTTTTGGTGTTGTGCCATCTATATGGAGGTAAGAGGTCATTTAATGGTTAATATGAATGATTATTGTGAAATATATTGTCAAAGTGTGGTGAAAAAAAATTTAATATGGGGGTGGGGGGCTAAATGAATAACCATCAATATTTTCAAATGCTCAAGGGTGACAAGATGTCACCCGGCATTTTCGACTTTGTGTGACCCAGTAGTCATAAATCAAACAAAAAAAACCTATAAGCAATAACGTCAGGTGAACCCAAACTTCTTCCGCACTTCGGGTATAGACAGACAGACAGACAGATAGACAGGTAGATAGATAGATAGATAGATAGTTAGATAGATAGATAGATAGATAGATAGATAGATAGATAGATAGATAGATAGACAGATAGATATTGTAGGTAGGTAGGTAGGCAGACAGACAGACAGACAGATAGACAGACAGACAGACAGACAGACAGATAGACAGATAGATAGATAGATAGATAGATAGATAGATAGATAGATAGATAGATAGATAGATAGATAGATAGATAGACAGATATATAAAAATAAGTAGGTAAAGTTACAAATCCGAGAGCTCATTCGAACGACCACAGAAGAATGGTTGACAATATATTTATGTCTGTTCCAGGTACGAGGCCAAAAGGGTAATTGTGAGGCAGGGCCACCCCGCCTCCGCCTTCTATTTCATACTATCAGGCTCAGGTAATGTTATTGTGTTTCAACATTGCCATTACATTTATTGACTGCATTTTATGGTTTGATGCTATCTCTCTACCTAGTATATGCACTATCTTTCCTGCAACTTTCATTAAGTGCACTTTCAAAGTTGGATCCATTGGAATGGGAGGAAAAGAAAGTTACGTAACATTTCTATATGCAAGGCACAATGAGAACTCGAATACTTTCTGTCAATATTGACAAGGTCAGCTGGCTTACTTTTGTTGTGCTGAGTGGGCCAACTGGTTTATTGATTCACCCATGGTACATTGGTAAACCTGTCGGCCCTGAGCATGCATTGAGACTTGTTTTTCGCGGACTCTATCCTTTTCCAATGCGATGCACAGTACGGGTGTTCTTATCTCGGTATACGTCTAAAATTAAGTGGGTATCGCCTCCTAACAGGTGCTACCTATACATAGCTAATGAACCTGCGCATTTCCATCATGCTTTGTTACTGGTTATGCACTGATATAGTCATGTTTGTCTTAATCATGGGTAACATCATCATCATCATCATCATCATCATCATCATCATCATCATCATCATCATCATCATCAGTCTTTTTATTACTGCAAGCGGGGTTTTTATTGCTAACTGCACCCCTTTATCAGTACCCAGATTATGTTGTTATTATCATTGATCATGCTAATGTGCACATCATCATTATATCTACTAAAATCATTGGTACTCTCACCACCACCACCACCACCACCACCACCACCACCATCATCATCATCATCATCATCATCATCATCATCATCATCATCATCATCATCATCATCATCATCATCATCATCATCATCATCATCATCATCATCATCATCATCATCATCATCCAGACATCGCATTAGTCAATATTACTGTAACAGCATTTTGTATTACTGATCTTCGTGCTACACTCTTTCTAAGCATTATTCAGAGTAATAAGGCTAGTGTGAAGGACAAATCGAAATTGCTACCATAGCGATCATATTCTGCTTTCAATTATATATATATATATATATATATATATATATATATATATATATATATATATATATATATATATATATATATATATATATATATATATAATGCGAACATTATTTTGAACTGTGATCTATCAATTGTACAGAACACTTCCCATAACCAAACAAGAAGGTGCGGTTACAGTGTCCTTTGTCGAATTAAATTAGTCGAGGCTCCCGGATTTGATAAGGTCGACGTGGTTGCTAAAATATTTTATCAATTGCATCAAATTTTCTGGAAGATTTCGGTCCAATGTATTTGTATTGTCTAAGCTGTTATCCTTAAGTTGATTTATTCAACAGTGTAAATTTATTATGATAGCGGTTGCCAACAAAAATATCGTTATATAATACGAATATCGGAGCATGTTGCTCAAACGTAACCATTGAAAAGTCTTTTGAGGCGAAAAGCACCTGTAGAGGAGCAGTCAACAGAAAACACTGGTTTTGGAGTGTTTTTGACGCCAGATCACATCAAAATAAAGTTGCTGAACCTTAACTCATCATAGGCTCTTCTGTACCCAAGTAATGTGATAATGAATTAATAAACTAAACAAAAGCAAATATTTCATTTACTCAACAGCAGTTAAAGCCTTCAAACAAAGACGTGATAAATATCAAATAACTGGTGGCTTAAAAATGTTGCTGACATGAACGGATTATTTGTGCCCCAGATAATCGCAACAGGACTCATTTTTAACGAATCCAATCCTTGTTTCCTTTGCTGGATTGTGTCAGAACAAAACATTTAATACTATAAAAGAATTCCAGTGCAGTACAAAACCTTAAAACTACAACTGGCAATTTCTCACTGTGGTAGCTTCTGACAATTTTTTTTTTAAGTTGACTTGTTTTATTTACTTTTTTAATTTATCCAAGGAGTTTTCTGTGCACTTTTCTTGCTGAATCGCATCTTAAGTGCCAGAAAAACGCACAAATGTACTTTTATTCTGTAAGGCGATCTACTATGGGGTTTCAGTGGCTTGCATGTATATCACATTCCCATATATTTGTTAATAGTGCAATTTTGACGCAGAAACAGTACATAATAAACAAGAAATTTTGTAATCTCTCTCACATCAATGTAAATCTTAAATGATACTGCTACTACATCATTGGGCAGTATATATCACGATTGCCATGCTACGAAAATATATAAGATGAATATAATAACCTTCAGCGTTCGTATTTTTGTCATGCTGTGGTAGTCAGTGGTAGTTTATGTTTCGATTGTGATGCAGAGGCATCAAAACGCAAGCTTCTCATAAGTTGATATGGACACTAAATTTTGAAAAATGAAAACTGGAAACATGGCATAGGCTGCATGTGACATATCAGCAATCACAAGATCTGTCTGCACGGCGTAACTGCCTCTTTATGTGTAATTAATTTGCAGGTTTTGGTTATGGTTCGTTTGCTTATTCCATTGTCATACTTTTTCAGTTGTTGTCATGGTGAGGGATCAAAATACAGTTCGTCCGGTGGCATATTTACACAAGGGAATGACATTCGGCGTAAGGTTTATTGCAGCTACTCTTTTCAAACTGTGATATATGACATGATAACGTACACTTTGTGAAATATTTTCACGATAGAGAAGGTGCTTTGACTTTACTATATTTCCAATTTAATAATTTGTATTCGATGAGGCTTCCTTTGTGTGTGTGTGTGTATGTGTGTATGTGTGTGTGTGCGTGCGTGCGTGTGTGTGCGTGCGTGTGTGTGTGTGTGTGTGTGTGTGTGTGAGTGTGTGTGTGTGTGTGTGTGTGTGTGTGCGTGTGTGCTTTCATCCCGTCCCATACAGCTATAATAGTTAAGGGTTGATCATTTGCACGGAAGAGCCAACTTTTATTACAAGTGAATGGCAGACTATCCCAGTTGCCTTGCATCAATATGTGTGGCTAAGTGTAACAGACAAGAAATAGTTGACTATTTACCCCCTTTCGCCCAACACTTGGTTTTGTTGTATCGTCGATCCGGCGCCAAAGTCCCAGCAAATAAGCCTCCTGCATTTATTATATCCACCGATCGGTTTCATTTCAAAACGCGAGTTGATGATGATGATGATGACGATATGATAATAATAGTAATAATAATAATAATAATAATAATAATAATAATAATAATAATAATAATAATAATAATAATAATAATAATAATAATAATAATAATAATAATAATGAGTGGATAAATGAACAAACAAAAAATCATAAACGACGTTACTTTGTTTTTATTATTATTATTATTATTATTATTATAATTATTATTATTATTATTATTATTATTATTATTATTATTATTACTATTATTATCATATCATCATCATCATCATCCTAAACAACAGAATTAATTACAAGGCAGTGACAATTTATAACGTATACAGTCACTGAAATTTATATAAAAATGTAAACCAAACATAGTTATTTTGACACTCCTCATAAATCACCCTCGTGTTCATGTTGTGCATAAATGATAAGCAATTGTCACACGATGAAAGCCTAAACAGAGCTCTTCTTCATCACCCTGTGTAGGAGCTAGCCATCATAAACAGGACAACCCGCCAGTCAACAGTCATTGCAAAAGAGACCCTGGAAATGTTAAGCATTTCAATAGACGTGAGTATATGTTCCAACTTTATGTTCAAATGTTTATGTGTATTCTATTATGCCTGGTTGCATCATATCATGGACATGTATCATTATCTTACTAAATTCTCATCGCATTTAATAGGTTGGCCGCAATGGAGATTTTAAAGGTAAATTAATAACTTGTCTGTATAGTAAAAGGAATTTTAAAGTTAGCATAAGCAAAATTCCTTTCATTACTCCAGATATAGTAACGTTGAGATTTACATTCCCATGAACTATTAGGAAGGTACTTGATAATGTATGCTATTTTTCAATTTGCATCGTGCAGATATATACGGTCAAGTATTTGCTTTCAGGATTTTCACAGGATTTTCATGTCTGGTGGGGTAAAAAACATAAACGATCCGGATCACAACCAGTTTATTCAGTACGTACATATCATTATAAAAACAATTCGTTGAGATATACAGCCATACATATTGAAACATGAACTCATTGCGTTATTGTGTAAAGTAGTGCTGCCTTGTAAGTAGCATCCCTCAATTAAATAGACGGTTTTGGACCCATTTCTTTAAATCGAATCGTGGCTATTTTATAAAGTATGTTGCATAAATAATCATTCCAAAATTTTATTTTTTGCTGTGAAATCTGATTTAACTTGACATATCGAGCCTTGCAACATGTTTTGTAAGATTGAAAAACATTGTAAAAATCGAAGCGTGCTGTATAAATGACTATTGTTATTGGAATGGTGTTAGACACTTGTGTTCGTCTTCTACGTGTTTTCAGAAGCCTTTCTTTCCTGAAAGGATGGCCCTTGGAACTCTTGGCAGAACATCCAAAGAAGTGCATTTTCCATTATTTCAAGTGAGTTTTGAATCAATAACTACCACAAAATATGGCGTAATCCAATTAATAACATAAGCTACAAAAATATATGCATTTTGGATTACTTTTTAATTGTAATATACGTTTTGGTATCGGACCATACATATGCCATAGAACTGCTGACTATAATGCATGGTAGAACAAAGTCTGTCCACCGGCCAGCATCGTTTGTGGTACACGTGTAATCGATCGAAGAAAAGGACATATTTTTCAAGATGGCCTCAATCTATAATTGTTAAATTCTAAAAGTCGATACTGGACAGGTGTCTGCTACATTCAACTATATTAACTCCTTGAGGGCCAAATTTTGGAGGGAGTTAACAGCTTTTCTCGGCGAGCATTGGACGCAGCGCGCGCCGAGACTTGGAATGTTCTCTCTGGAACTATAGGCATGCTGCTATTTGAATGAAAAGACCTTTCATGAGGAATACAAATCTAGTATCCTTATTATAATTCAGACTGGTTTGACTGAAGTAGATCGACTTAAGTCGCGCTTGGCACTGAAAGAGTTAAAACTGCATTTTGATTATGTTGACTGTAAA
This sequence comes from Hermodice carunculata, assembly GCA_964020975.1. Lineage (NCBI taxonomy): Eukaryota > Metazoa > Annelida > Polychaeta > Eunicida > Amphinomidae > Hermodice > Hermodice carunculata. Next base: position 93,290,401 of record OZ026622.1, read on the forward strand.
AACTTGAAACGGAAAAAAAGGGGAAAAAAGGTATTTTATCCCTATTTTTTTTGTAACAGGGCAGGTGATACTATGGTCAAAGACAGCAACTACTCCGATTGGATTTTCATCGTTAAATCTGTAAGTAGCGTTATAACATCTTTATGATATCATGCATACCATAGAAACAAATACTGGGATGTAAAAGTGCCCGAGTTTAATATTTTGAATGTGCCAAGCTGAATCATATTGAAGCCAAACTTTCAGTCATTCATTACCGCTGTGAAGGCAGCTTATGAATCTGTGGGTACCAATAGCATACTATTTTCATGATTAGTCTTCATTATGAAAGTGAGTTACATGAACTGTGAACATCACAAGGACACGATATACATTCAGCGTTCCAAGCAAGAAGAAGAAGAAGAAGAAGAAGAAGAAGAAGATGATGATGATGATGATGATGATGATGATGAAGAGGCAATGAAGAAGAAGAACAAGAACAAGAAGAGGAAGAAGAAAAAAGAAGAAATTCGTCCCTCGTTGGCTTTCTGCGCATGCCTAGGCAGATGCCAGTAATGTAGACATAGGACAATTAGGAGTTACTTAAGTATAAGGCAAAGCACAGCAAATTATGACTTGAGGTATACATGTATTTACGCGGTCCGTTAAGAATGCATGGTTTCATCTACACAAATAACCTGATGATATTAACTACCCAGTCTCCTTCTGTGTGTATGATTGGACAGTACAATCACAGTTACCTGTTTTCAGGGCAGCATCCATGTTTTGAAAAAGTTGAAACGAGTGCTTCCGTACGAGTGGAAGAGGAAAGGTAGGCATGCTTTGAACAACAAAGGGCTTTGTATGAGGTCTGTAGCCGATATCTGTATGCATCTTGTATGCGTTGAGAACGTTTTGATTTTTTACACTTGGTAATTTGAAAGGTTGTCTGATACACCAATTAAAATGTATTGTTTTTCTTCTATTTCTTCCGATGAAGATTTCAGGGTAGACAAATCAGGCTGATGTTCCAACAGTCAACAGCCTTTCATCACCTTGGGCGCCCAGCTCTCACAGGGAGTCGCGAAAGGTTTTCGACTCGGCTAAATAACATAAGCTTTAAAGGGATAGAATATACGTATAATAAGTTAGACTTGCTAGAGACATAGAGGTCACTTCTCTCCAGATGGATACCATGTTAGTTTTAAAAAATTATCTTTTTGAGTACCTGAACATTGGGTTTCCATGCTAAACACAGTATTATTGTTTTGTAAACTTTCAGTAAAATCGAACGAGAAAACGGACAAGGAAAAGCGGGAGGAGCTAGAATTACGCGACAAGCAGAGGCGATATATTCTTCCGGATATACGGGTGGCTACAAAGACACCTGATGATGATGTGGGAGATCGTTTTCATCACCCGGCAGATCTGGACTTACTTGGCATAGAATCAGTTAGCAAGGCAAATGTACCTGACCAATCAGAAGAAAAGTCAAAGCGAGGCAAGTACAACCTTCCACCAGTCAGCCATAACCATTCACTGGTAAGCGCCAGTGACGGGCCCCAGGTACATCAAACTCGCAGGAAGGGAGTGTATAAACCATACGATCAATCCGTTTCGTCTAAAAATGAGAGCAAGTCTAGCGGAGAAGCTTGGAATAAAGAAGCTGAGGCAAAAGAAAAAAACAAAGAGGCAAATCAGAGAAAGAAGCGAAGAGGGCACAAAAAGACAAAGAAAGGTATCTCATGCTGTATTATAATATTGTGTATGCTGACATGTTTTGAAGTAAGCTTAACCAGTTAATTGTTTTTAATTCAATTGAGCAACAAATGCATATTCGTTCAACTTTACACAAAATACGAAAATATATATTTCAACATACACCCCCCAAATTTTAGGTTATGATAATACCATCAAAGAAACGAGCGGTAACATTCCCTCCACATCGTTGCTGTTCACGGGAAAAAGCAAGAAACTGTAAGAAGGAACAAAGGGTCTTCATAGTCAACTATATACTACCCTATTAGTTATATTACAATAGAAGGAGGCAAATTTAGATGTTTGCATGGAATTCCATGCCAGTCTACGTGTACGAATGTTCCAGTATACTTGACGTGCATTTGTCTGGACTCTGTCTTTTTATGAATACGCGACTGCGAGATTTTTAACAAGTTATTGTCGATCCTAGATAGTGTCCCTGGTAGGTCTGAGGTCATATCGCGCATGCAGGACCTAACCTCTATGCACAATGTGAGGAGAAACCCGCAAAGGACACTGTCTAGGATTGGTTGATAAATATCTTATCATATACCAAAACCACTAACAACTTGAAGCAAACCTAGGCAAACACGACAAAGCAATGAATTACAGACATGTCCACAAAAAATGAAGGGTTTTCTTTTTAGCAAGGGCATCGGTGTCACCACCAACACAGTGGTTTATTCTGACCTAAAACACGGCCGGTCAAGGTAGGGGCATCGGGTCATACAGACACTACACCTTTAAAGCAAGAGTATGGAGATTTGAACATTTTCATGGCAAGAGAAGGAGGAGATTGTCATTGGTCCCAGTGGCCACTGACCTTGAGCAGAGAATTCTTACTTTGCCAGCAGGAAGCATACCTTCGTTATACATTATGCGTTTTAAAATATACGTCTTTTGCTTGTCTTTTCAAATTTCAGCACGAGAATGTATCTAAAAGTGTCAATATATCAGAAGTAACAAATGTGTTTATTTTCTACTCCAGAAAAAGAAGAAGAGGAAATAAGAGAAGAAATGCAAGGTTTCAAACAGGAAATACGAAGAATCACTGATGACTTTGATTCAGCCTACAGGTTTAAGGTAAAAAAGGCAATATTTTGTCAGTTCACCTACCGTTTATACTTTGAACGAGAGTAATATATATGATGAGTATAATGCATAGCGTTTGGGTTTTTTTTTTAGGATGACGAATCCCGCTTGGTAGCGCAGCCACACAAACTTGTGGCGAAATCGCTACTCGCTGACCTATGTGACGAATCGGTCAAGCGTGGGATTCATCTTGGCACATGATTTGCAAATTCATGCCTGGACTGCATTTCAGTAAAAAAAATGTTCACTTGTTGCTTACATGCCTTTTTCACTCCTTGCAAAGATGAGCAGCAATTCTTATTCTGCAGACTATTATACAGCAACTGAGCCAAAGTTTCCTATCCTCACAAGAAGTGTTCAACTTTTTCGGACACCACGAAAGTGTAAATCTTGTAGTCAATGTCCTCCATAAAGCGCCTTTTTGATTTGAGTAGTGAAAGGGAATCTCACTGCGGTTCATTGCGGTCGAAAACCTTGTTTCTGGAAGCGAAAGCAGACGAAAATGGTACATTGTTAGTTGCTGCGTCGTTAAATGTAATGCACACACTTGTTGGCCTGCTGCGGAACCCCACTGATCCGGAAACGACGTTTCATACACACTGGAATTGGTTATTATATGGAAGTTGGTGACAATCGATTAAAACAAAATCTCGGATTGTATGCACAATATGCTAGAGTTTTTTGTGGATGGGTTCTGTTCAAAAAGAAAAAGGTCTTGGACTATCAACTGGAATGAAAAGGCAAGTTAACATTCACCAGGGAAGCATCTGCTAAATTATGTGGCCACGTTTGGACCTGCTCAATCCCAACGCGTGGTGTGTTCAAGGATAACTAAATGCTGTGCACAAAATTTAAGCTTGTTATATCGCTATCATAATGGGGAGTTCATTTTCGTACTAGTACGCGGTACACGCACAGGATTTCCCCATCAGCATCAACGCAGCTTTGCTGAATTTACTTCCTGTATGCCATGCTAGTATCTACATGGACTGACAACGATATTCTCGAAATGTAAAGTGTTTTTCGTGTGCGTTACAAATCCAGTGTTTAGCAAGTGTGCTTAGCTGTCTGATGGCATATTTCCTTTAAATTTGAATGTGGATCTCTACATTTGACGATATTACAGCTTGGATGACCACTTCGACTTAAGCAACAACGTCTTAAAAAGTGTATGGTCATGTATGTGTAATACATGGTAATGATTATGAATGTTGCCAATATACCACACAACCATGGATCAGCAACTATCCCACGCAGATTTTATCTTGTATATTGCAGGATCTCGAAGACCTGACTCAAGCGGATTTAGATCCCCAATTTGTGCATCTGCAGACTCTCACAAAAGGACAGGTTTTCGTACGTAATATATTATACTTTGTGACATTCACCATTAAGTGTCATAAATGCCCAGAAAAACCAAGGTTGTCCTTTTAGAAATATATATATACTTGAAATTTGCTCACAAGGGAATACGCGCGCATTCGGTGTGTTTGGTTTGCATCCTAGACATCAACTCTCGTCACTATGAATTGGCTTCGGTACTCTTAAGATGCCTGTATTGATTTGTAAATTACACGATTCACACAGGACACGTGTCTCCAAACTATGTGTAATATGCCCTCAAAACGTGAGAATGAACGCTAAATTTTAAGGTAGCAGACAATGGGTGGTCACTTGAAAGTACTCATTCAGGAGAGGTATTTTGTAGTTAGTCCAATTATGTGCGGGGCATGAGGTAAATAAGTTTTTGCAACGAATATTTTTAGATGTTAACTTCTTAAAAGTGTAGAATAATACACTTGTCTATTGAGTAAAGTTATCAATAAAGTTTCAAAGTCGGTTTTATTTGCTTGTAATCATTCCATCATTGTATCGCAACAACTTTCTCAGGTCTGGTACTTTTTGTCATGTTAAGTATCTTACTTAGCTTAACTCCCTCCAAGGGAAAGGTCTTTCTTGGTATCATTTTTGATGTCATAACCACGAACCCAGGCTAGAGTCTAGTAATAAGACATGGTGTACGCATGGGCGGATGGCAAATTCATCTCATGAAGGTACAAATTACAAATCAGCATTCTCTCTCTCTCTCTCTCTCTCTCTCTCTCTCTCTCTCTCTCTCTCTCTCTCTCTCTCTCTCTCTCTCTCTCTCTCTCTCTCTCTCTCTCTCTCGCTCGGTGTATCTATGTGTGCGTGTGTGTTCGAGGACATTAAAAGTACATTGGAAGTGTTTCGCATTGATCTTCAGCCGTTCACCTAAACTATTGTGAAATACTTTACATCATGTAATGGAGGCACATATAATTTGACTACTAGTATAGTATTTTACTTTGGAAGTGATAAACAGGCTGAGTATTAATTTCACAGGGTATCAGTGAAACAGTGCTAGGTAAACAGCCCAGCTTTTCAGTGGTGAGCAACGGCGCGGAGTGCATTATGCTAGATCGCCAGTTCTACCTGGACCACGCTCCTGATGCTCTTATCACAAGGATGAGGAACGACGTATGTAAAAAAATAATTATAATAATGGTGGTGTTGGTGGTAGTGGTAGTGGTAGTGGTGGTGGTAACAACCGAGCCACGCCAACCGTACACATTCAGCGATGTGTAATTCTTTCATTATTATCTCGCCAAATGTTGTGTCCATTTGAATTTTTGGTGTGCTTTTAGAGTCAAATCCATCGTAAATAGGTTTTCCCTTCGAATACCAATATCCTATATTTACAGATGAAGGAATGATAACTCGCATGAAGAGATTTTCTTGATATTCTCTGAATGCATTGTGCCCAAAGGCTTAAAGGCAAGCTCTTCACGTACATTAGGCTAGCTTTGAAATCGCAGAATTCTGAATTCGAAGACCAGTTGAGAAATGACATCACTCACACTACAATATCTTGTATCCTTGTGAAAACGAAGAAGAAAAAGAATGACAGCAAAGAGATTCAACAGTTACCAAAACACCAGCACACGTCCTCCAATACCAGCGTGAAGAAACAAACTTCACTCCTGACTTTACAATAATCATCAGGGTATACATGCTTAGTTGTATATAACACGCCGATGATAACAGCTAAAACGGGTGCCAGAAACATTTCATTCGTCACTACCGTGGCAATGTGATACGGCCCTGACACATCCAACTCGCAGTTAGCCTGCAGTAAGCCCTCAGTCGGCCCGTCTGCAAACAGTTGTTTGTTTGTCGATAAAGTATCCTAGGAATAATCTTTAAGGCATTCTCAAAGTCGTAAATAGCTCTTGCAGCCTTCACATCGATATCACATCATGTCGCAGAACAAACAAAAAATAGACGTTTCCAGTAAACCGTGACTTTCAGTGAAGTGAATCTCCTAGTCGAATTGGTAAAAGGAAAAGGTTTAATGACGACATGTTACCTCAAAATCATTTGCAATTAGGGGCGAACTACTTTAATCGATTTGGTCTGAACGATAATAAGGGTGCCAGATTCACATTCCTTGTAAAAAGACTTTATTCAAGTACCAGCATGCCTGTAGTTACGTAGAATAATTGGCCAGGTGAGTCACTTTTCTCGACGTGCTTTGAGCGCATGCGCCCAAAGCGCAGCGAGAAAAACATTTGGATCAGTCTAAAATGAAACGTTGAAAAGGTTAAGTGTGGACAGAAGTGACAGTCGTATGAAATCCAGGATAGCAAGGACAAGTCAAGCAGAGGTTATATACTATTGTTTATTGTGCGATCTTGTCTTTGTTTTCCAGTTGTGCCCTTATCCCAGTGATGAGGAAATGCAAGACAACTTACAGAAGAGCGTCGACTGGGAATCCTACAGGAGACACACATTTAACAAAACCGTCAAACTTGTTGGCATTAGGAAAAGTTTGGAAGTGTAACAACAGGACTAATTCACCAACAATGATGTGCCTGGCGACAACTATTCTAGTTTGCATGAGGAGACATTCAGAAACTGGATAAAATAGTTCTTGAATAGTTCTTGTCATCATTGATCCAAAAGGAACACGCACTTACCTCATCAAATACAGTTTCTTGCCACAAAACCTGGTAAAAAATTCTGTCTGGATTACCTCGGTAGTTGCCTTTGACGTATAGGGTATATGTGTTACCTTCTAGGAATTTACATGACATATTTATGGCAACTTTGCATTTCAAGTTACAAAGCATAAAGTTGTAAGATCTCTTCAATAAACACATATCTTCCATTTTGCTTTTTTACCGATTTTACACAACTTCTATTTCAGATTAAGAAATATTATCGGATGAAATGAATTTATGACTTCTCATTTTACTTTTTGGCAGATTTGGACCATAAAAATCATACAATGATAGCTGAATTATGACTAGTCCGGCTTTTGTGCTCAATCTTTCTACGTAAAAGTAACTGTTTTGAATGAAGACATATCTTCTAGAAACTTTCATGACAGACAGCAGCTGCACTATTGAAAGAAATTAATCACGACAAATAGACACAGGCTGAAGAGACAATTTGTTCCCACTGCAACTCTGCCTCATTTTGAACAATATGATGTCGGGCAATCCTGTGTGTTTCCGTGCATACGATGTATAAAACGCAATTGCCTACTACAATAACTTTTTTGACCCGTTTTTGAGAACAATATGTCCGCAACATTTAAAATATATATACATATCTCAATATATTTGTCGAATTTATGGCTCCCAGATCAACATATTGTTTAGTTTATAGCGCCTAAGATTTACGTTCAATTCAAAGAATTGAAATGTTTAATGTGGAGTTGGCACTTTCTCTGTATATATATATATATATATATATATATATATATATATATATATGTGTGTGTGTGTGTGTGTGTGTGTGTGTGTGTGTGTACACTTGACCAGTGCTGTCCAGCTCCAATAAGCAAAATAAAGAGAGTTTGTAGCAGAAGGGAAAGAAAGCCGGGGTTCATTTGCCGCCTAGGTTCTCATGCATTTAGTAAAAATTTATGGCTGATAACATGATTTTGAGGCCATGTATGAACTGTAGTTCGTGTATCTAAATAAAAGTCTGAAAACATTAGAAGATTACAAGTATGATGTTACTTATGCATTGTGTCATGGCACATGTTTTATTTAAGGATAAGCTCAGGGCAATTTGGGGAAAAATTCATATTTCGACATAATCATATATCAGCTGCAATTTGTAATCATGCTTCGTTTTAGCCATCCATAATTCATCAATTCCAAAAGCCCCGCCCCCAGAAGTCGGCATTTACAGTGGTTTACTGACTGCAACCTTCTGCATTGATCTATAATAATTACCCATAGTTAATGCACATATTTAGCGCCATTTTTTTCATAATGTCCTGGTGTACGTTTTTCACAGTCAAAGAGGTCAAAAACATTTTTCCAGCCCCATGTTTGCCGGTTTTGAATCGTCATAGTTTGCGGTGAATGTGCAGTTGAGCGATAGTGATGCGTTCATCGAAACAGTCCTCAAAACACTCAAGACTACCATGTTTCGTCACAGAACGCATATAAATACACACTTTCCCTACACTCTTTTTGAGCAAATAATAGCTTATGAACATCTTTGCTACGATCGTTTCTTTGTGTTTTTCTTCAAAGTCGGTTGCAAGAAGTGACTGAGCCGCGTTTTGCATTTTGCACACCAGATGGCACTATCGGGTTACCGACAGATCGAAACTCGCAAAAAATTTACGCAAACTGTCTGTTTGGCCCGGTTGCAACTTTGACTTTTTTTTTTTTTTTTTGGTGTGTGTGTGTGTGTGTGTTTGTTTTTGTTTTGTGTTTCTTTTTTTTTCTCCTTTCTTTGTATTTTTTCTTTGTTTGTGCATAAATTTACGGATTTACTTAAGTCAGTGGATATGAATGAAAGTGGATGTGTTGGAGATGTGTGTTGTGTGACTGTGAAAGTACCAATTACGATCTCCAAGCACTGTTCTGTTTTCTGGGCTTCTCCGTTGCACAAGTTTGTTGTAGCCCGTAATAAAGTATTGGCATGGGGGGGGGGGCGTTAATTATTTTGTTGACAAAACGTCCATTTTTTTAAAATGCCTGGTTTGGTGGCCGATGTATGGTCGATGCTTTGCGTACGCTTGGCCTTTACTCCAATGTATTTTTTACATGCGTGTTATGTACAGGTACAGGCATCTTCCAGCTTTTGACTGATCAAAATAGTACCTGCGCGTTACACAGATTTTTGTCAGGCTTCGCTATCTTTGGATAGATGTAAACCAAACTGACGGATTTCCCATTCTGACCTCCATATATTGTTCTCCTTTGCCAGCCAGTGGTTACCCCGCAACGAAGTTGTCAATCATCGTAGCATTTCACTTGGAAGTTGTCTTTCCAAATTATTTTGTAGTATTCTTAATTCTCGGTTACTAAAGTACTTGGAAGTGAGACAAATTACAAACGGAAATCAATTTGGATTCACTTAGAATTCACGCACAGGCGACCATATACTCACTTTAAAAACCCTTATTGATAAATATACGAAAGTACTGAAAAATAGAAAATACCTTTATGCATGTTTTATTAATTTCAAACGAGCCTTTGATACAGTATGGCACGAAGAATTATTTTACAAGTTACTCAACTACGATATTGACGGGTACTTTTATAACGTTATTGTTGATATTTATTCTGAGGCTTCAGTACAAATAAAATTTAGGAATGGTCTCTTAAACTATATGTTGCTTGAAACTGGTGTGCCACAGGGGTGTGTACTGAGCCCTGCCCTCTTTAATATTTTCATTAATGATCTCTCCAACATATTAACTGAAGTGTGCAACCCTGTACAAATACATAACAAGAAACTGAATCGTCTACTGTATGCAGATGATCTTGTTTTATTCTCGGACACTCAAGAAGGATTACAAAATTGATTAGTCAGACTAAGTATTTATTGCATAGATTAGAATCTTAGAGTAAATTACAATAAATCTAAAATTATGATTTTTAATAAAGCTGGGCGAAAAATAAACATTAGGAAACGAACCACTGGAAACTGTCAATAGTTATTGTTATTCAGGTATCGTAATCAGTGCTTCTGGCTCATTTATCCCCGCTTTAAAGAATTTAAGTGCTAAAGCTACTAAAGCTACAGCAAAATTAAAAAGAATTCTTTGTAACACTAATCAGGACATCTCTGTGGCTTTTTGTTTGTTTGAAAGGCTCGCTACACCAATTTTGCTTTATGCATGTGAAGTCTGGGGACAATTCATGATTCCACCAGAAAAATGTTTTGCATCTTCTGATGTAAACAACCATACCAATAACAGTTCTGAAAAGATACATCTCAGTTATTTGAAATTTTGCCTCGGTGTGAACAAAAAACCATGTAATTTTGCAGTTTTAAGCGAACTCGGCCAATATCCTCTCTCACTGAAAGTTTTCAGGCAAATGTCAAAACATTGGTTTCGAATAGTGAAGCTAAATCGTGATTCAATGTTATATGATTGCTTCCTCTGTAACGTACATAATATGAATTTCCTGAAAACTTCAATGGTTGAAAACTCTGCAAAACGTTTTTCATATGACTCGCTTTGAAAATATGTGTAATAATGTTGGTGGCAATAAGGAAGATTTTCCAACTAGACGTTTCCAAAAAAGGATAGAAAAGCTATTTTGAAATCAATGAAACAAAGCTCTACTCGAAAATAGTAAAGATGATAAGAAATTAAGGACATGTAAAATTTAAACATGATTTCGGACTAGAACTATACTTATATTTATGAATGATTATGAAATTAGAAAAGGTATTACTCGTTTTCGGATCAGCGCCCATAATCTTAAAATCGAAACTGGGCGGCACAAAAGACCAACAAAAACCCCTTTGGAGAAAAGATTATGCGACACCTGGACAAATTGACATGAAGAACATATATTAATATCTTGTAAAACATTGTCAATGTAAACGTGATAACCTTTTTCAACACCTTACTGAAACATTTCGCTTGTTTTCTTCCCTTTCGGACTCAAAAAAACTTCTATTTATTAGAAAAGTGGACGTTAATGATTTAAAATTTATTACAATGCAAATTTTTTGTTCCATTATCGCCAACAGAGGGCAGTTCTGATAGCTTTTTTTGTAAATTAGTTTGTATGAGCATTAACGCACATAGGTGCTTAATGCTCGTACATGTGGGGCACCTTTGTACTTTATTTGTGTGTATGTGTGAGCTTGTATTGACAAAATGTCACATTGTTGTATTTGTGTCTTTTTGCCCAGAACCACTTCCTAGTAGTCAATATCCTATTCCGCAGTTCGAACTCTTTACTCTCCATAAGCTAACCTGTCCCTGTCTAACCTGTATACATATGGAATTACTATTGTCTATATTGCATTATTTGTGGTATAGTCAGTAAAGTTTATTTCATTTCATCCTAATGAGCCTGCCATATTAGGCGTATAACCAATCAGCGGTTCAGCAATGAAACCGCGCTTGCGACAGCATTTGCTGAGTCTGATACAGAACTCGGATTTTTTTAAACAAAAACTTTAATAAATGCGTTCCTTTCAAGTATGAATAATCAAAGATCTCATAGTAGTCAAGAGAAAAAATGCTTACGGATTGTTAATTTGTCAAACTGGAAAAACTGCGAGTAAGTGCCTGTAATCCCTTGGAAGACGGCTCGACCTTTGAACTCATTTTTCACACGATCATTTTTACAACTTCCCAAACTATTTCGTTTTCATCTTGCACAGTATTGCTTGAAAAACTCCTAGTTTTCGCCAATGTCATCCTAAAGAGTTGAACTAAAGAAGCGACACTTTTTGTATAAGGCCTGGTTCTTCTACAGTACTTGAAGAAAGTTGAAATTCTTTGATGTGTAAATGGAGTATCATCAGTTCAACTTCAGACCGCTACAGCTCATTAACGGCACAAAACACGGGTTACAAAGCACTCTTTCGAGATTAGGTGTTCGAAGATAATTTTTAAAGATTTTTTTGTAGTACAACAGCTAAAAAAATTGAATCAAGATTATCGAAAAAAAAGAAGAAATGCTATCTTTGCATAATTGCTGCAAAAGCACATAACCAAGTACGTAATTGAAAATAGTGTCATTTGATTTCGCGGCAAGTTAACTTTGCAGAAATGTATACTTTATGCGGGTAAATATGAGGTATCCTTTGTTTATTCGAGATTTTGTAGAAGATATACCTAACCCTGAGCTTATCCTATATAAATAATTAATAAATTGACTTCAATATTGACATGATTCTCTCGTATGTGGCAGGATTGATGCACACAATTTGCCGACGATACGAGTTTTTTGCGAAAACGTAGCAATTTTAAAATTATTCTCTCGCAATCGGACATTTTGACAGCACTCTTGATATTACCTATGTATACGGGGGCCCTTTGAAAGTCAACTTCGTGTTGTAAGGCCCACCCTTCTTTTTGAAAAAAAAAAAAATAAAGCTTTCACTTACTTACTTACCTTTTTGGTACGGCGTCACGCCCTGTCACCAGATGGCGCTCAACGACTTACCATCAAAGCATTATTTTCACTCACGAAAAACGTTATTGTGAAAGTTTCACGAGGCCCATTTGTCAAACGCCTGATCAGTTGCTCAGCAACTTCATGTACATTGTCTCATTTTCTCGTTTGTGTGTTGAGGCTTTGAATGCATATCATGATAGTCTGCTAGGTGGGGCCATCTAAGTTTTGATCAGACATGCATGGTAATTAAAACCAAATATTACTGACCTAGGATGTATTCTGACATTTTGGGTCACATAAAATCTGGTGACAGTTGTCAAAAGATATGGCGCTTTCCTCACTCTTTACACCAATACTAATTGTGGTCAGTTTGACCATCAACACATTCATATGCTGGGACCATTACCAGCAGCCTCCTACTTTATC
>OZ026622.1:93304416-93326416 GCA_964020975.1 Hermodice carunculata
GAATCAGTGCATCTCAGACCCATCGCCTGTCAAGTTCATAGCTTCTGTCATCCTCTGCAGAAATTCCAAGGCTTTGGCCTATCCCAAATTTTTATTGTTCAACGTCACATCTTTGTATTATTTTAACAGTCGGATAAGACCTTGATATAAAGCAACGCCACCGAGTAGAATTTAGTATACATGTCTGAAATGACAACCAAATTATAATAAAACGTGTGGTGTAGGTTATTGAAACTGATTGGCTGAGAACCACACTGGGAGCCATTTGGTAGGTAGGACTTAGAATGGAACAAAATGTTTTAGTGTGAGGAGTAGCGGGGGAAACCTGCAAAGTAACATCATTTACACGGACCGAAATAATCCGACAGTCATTCCCAAACCAAAAATGTTGGACTTCTTCATTTGGCTCTACCATTTGAGGTGTAATCACAATTTAAGGTGACACCACCAACCCACAACGGGCCTTAAAACTCCGGATAAAGTCAAAAATGCGACCACTATTCATAGGAATTCTTATACATTAATGCTATGTACATTTCACTGAGCTTACAATCATCATCATCATCATCATCATCATCATCATCATCATCATCATCATCATCATCATCATCATCATCATCATCATCATTCCATTTGGGTTTGGTTTGTCTTTTGACTGATAAGTGGTGATAAGACACTTACTTTGCTGTAAACTTTATAAATCTGATGCACTTTAGCGTCGGGCAAAACTTGTCTCTGTGTTGCATCATATTTTTCAAGAGGATGAATGATGTTTGGTATACTTGGCAAAATCATATATTTACTCGGTGACGTGTGTGTGTGTGTGTGTGGATAGGGTTACAACACGAAAATCAACAGAAAAAACATAAAAGAATTGACACCAATCACTTCAGTTAAAAGTCAGCCATTACCATACACTATGATAAAATCACATAAAAATGTCCCAGCTTTCATAGTACTCCGATAGGCCACACTCAGAATACCGAAAAAGAGGGGCGTTTCTTCAGTGTTCCCGGCTACACTCGACTTGCACGGGAAGAATTGGCCCAAAGTCTGACGTATCGATTTATCGCTGTTAGAATATCATCAGAACGATAATTACGCTTTCACTCTTTCCTCGATTATATATTTCTCTCATTTCTTGTTAACATTACGTCACCTTGTATTGTTGACGACCCGATGATGATTGTTGTGTTTTCACCAACGAGGCTAGTGCAATAATTTGGCCACGAGAGCGGCGGGTGGAAGGTAATGACTCTCCAGCTACGCATGCGTGGGTCAAAAATGCAAATTACCGTAAATCAGGCCTGTGGAGGAGGGGCTGTATGGCATAACAGCCCAGAACGTGAAGCTATACCCCAACATACAGTTGCGGATGAAAGTAAATTGATTTGAAATTCAACTTTAAGAATTAAGACTGAAAGATTTAATTGCTCAAACGAAGCTTTGTTACAAACTGCAGCTTATGAAGTGAAAATGTAGAAATGTTTTACATTTTGCACAGTAGCCGGTGCTTATCCTTAAATACAGCAAAAGACAGAGCGAAAACGCTCAATCTCCATTATAACCATGACTCAGAGAACACAGCCCATAGCACAACATAGCCTATGAAAGAACTCAAGCATATTCAAGTTCACTTGTTATGTGTGATGTGTACCATCGAAAAGCATATTCAAGTTCACTTGTTATGTGTGTTGTGCGCACTGGAGCGGCACGTTTGACAGATTATACATGTCATGGTCTGTTTGATTTCTTTCCAGAGAAGTTACATGAATATTTATGCAAATCCGTTTGTAGATCAGCTGACTTGTCAGTCAGCGGAGCTTATAGAATAGTCCGTCGACCGTCCGTCCGTCGTTGTCGTCGTCGTTGTCCGTCCACAATTCACATTTTTGACTTCTCCAAAACCGTCCGCCAGACTCACTTCAAACTTGGTGTCAATGTACCTTGGGTAGGTCTCTACCCAGTTTGTTTAATTGGTTTTGCTCCAGTGATTTATGTAATTTTATTTATTTGTTTTTCTTTTAGGGGGCAAAATCTTCTTCTCTGAAACCCCTCACTCAACTACTTTGATATCACATGGGAACAGTCCCAGGAACTCTTAGTTCTGTATTTGTACGCCAGGTGGCGTTGCGATTTTTTAATGCTTTTTAAGATTTTTTTGTCTGTTGTGGCTATTTTCGACTTCTTCTCCAGAACTGTCACTCAGATTAAGCTGGAACTTGCTGGATAAGTTCTCTGTGGAAGGGTCAAGCAAATTTGTTCATTGGGAGGCAATGCCGAGCATTCCTGATTTTTAACGCTTTTCTCAATTCGGGTAAAATGCACCTTTCCTGTTGATTACTATGTAAGTCAATGGGCATTCTAATGCTTATTCACATTTTTGATTTCTACAGTGAAACCGTCAGTCAGATTAACTTCAAACTAGGTGGCAATTTACCTTGGGTGGGTTTCTAACAGATTGTTTTATTTGTCACGTTCCATTGACTTGTGGATTTTTTATGGTTTTCTTTTTTTGCTAAGGGGGGGGGGATGGAATCTTAAAAAAAATCTTTTTCTCTGAAACCCCTTACCCGATTGCATTGATATCTCACAGGAACACTCCTAGAGACTCCTAGTTCTGAATTTGTTCACCAGGTGGCGTTGCATTTTTCTTCTTATTTTTTTATGAATTTTTGTGTGTTATTGCTATTTTTGACGTTTTCTCCAGAGCCGTCACCCAAATTAAGCTGAAACTAATTTGATATGTTCCTTGTGGAAGGGCTTAACAGTTTGTTCACTAAGAGGCAATGCAATGGATTCCCGATTTTTATCAATTTTATTTATACAGGTACCTGTCGGTAAATGCACCTTTCCTATTGATTACTATGTAATTCAATGTGTATTCTAATGCTTATTCACATTTTTGGCTACTTCCTCAAGACTGTCTGTCAGATTGACTTCAAACTTGGTGGCAATGTTCCTTGGATGGGTGTCTAGGAGATCTTCTCAAATAGTCACGCTCCCTGTTTTTTCTTAATTTTTTGGGGTGTTTTTTGGCAAATCCTAAAAAATCTTCTTCGCTTAAGCCGCTCACCCGATTGCTTTGATATGTCACAGGAACACGGAATTGTTCACCAGGTGGCGCTGCATTTTTGTTTCTAATTTTTCTGAATTTTTGTGTGTTATTGCTATTTTCGACTTATTCTCCAGAACTTTCACTCAGATTAAACTGAAACTTGGTGGATATGTTCTTTGTGGAAAGGTCAAACAAAAGGCTTCCCCAGCTTCACATTTTTTTCTTTCAATTCGGGCACTCACCGGTAAACGCACCTTTCTTATTGATTGCTTTGTGAGTCAATGGGCATTCTAATGCTAATTCACAGTTTTGACTTCTTCTCCGAAACCGTCAGGCAGATTGACTGTAAACGTGGTGGCAATGTACCTTAGGTGGGTCTCTGGCAGATTTGTTCAAATAATCACGCTCCATTGACTTTTGGATTTTTATAAATTGAATTTATTTATCATTTCTGCGGACAAATCCTAAAAAATCGTAAGGGTATACGTGCATGTCAGCTAAGCACATGATTGTCATAGTCCTCTTGTTAGTTTAGATTTTGCTCGTTTACATGTATTTGTGAATGCACTTGTTCATATATATGTTCTTACTATCATAAGCAAGAACCTATTAATATACAGTATGAATTTATATATTTGCTTATATTTTACCTTCATACATTCTTTAAATTCAAGCGGGTGTCGTTATCGTATAGAAGGTAAAGGCAAACAGCCGCCACCACATAAAAATGCATGTCCGGGAATTGAAAGCACCGAAACATGACTCCTTTATAAATTCATTTGGCTGGTAAAGCCTTGAGTTTTCTAAGTTTCAAGTCGAACGTGATAATCTGTTAGATATTTATGGGTTAAAGCATAGACTGTGACAGATCGGCTATGGAGAGTAGACAGTTTGAATTTTGATATTTTGGGGGGTCCAGAACTACGCGGAAGATGAGTTACTGTTGTTCATGTTTGTATGAATGGGCCATCAAGCACGATGTTTGACTCCTTATATGTACTATATTAAAAAAAACAAACTCTTAAATTGGTCTTTTTTTCGGATTGTCTCAATACGCACTGATTTTAATCAATCGCAGTTATGATAAATTTCGTAGATTCTAAGTGAAGATCATTACATTGGCTGCATTTCAGAAATACATGAAGACTTCAACTTTCAATATTCTTTCCAAAAAGGCAAGCACCTTCATTTTTCAGGACAATACTTTAATGGCAAGTATAGGTGCAAAATATTTGTGTCACTATTCAATGGAATTTCCGTTAGAATAGCAGCTTATTTGTACTCTCATATTTTACCAGACATGGACAAAAATAATAATAATTAAAAAAAAATGTTGACACTCTGTTCAATCATAATCTTTTCCATCCTTGGGTCATTGTAAAAAGTGAAACAGAAAAAACGGGTTTTAATTTATTAGAATATTATACCCCAGCTTTCCTCCAATCTAAAATGCACACGCGATATCACAGGTTTTCACTCTTGAAAGCAGCAATTTGGTCACAAATTTATTGAATGTTCAGGGTTAGACACAGACACAGACACAGACACACACACACACACAGACACACACACACACACACACACATATATAAATATATATATATATATATATATATATATATATATATATATATATATATATATATATATATACCCAATAAAAACATAGTTATTCAGACATATTAACTTATATAGTCCGAAAGTAGGTCAGTTAGTGAAATTAGCATTTCTTCTGATTTGCTGCGCATGAACATTCACGTGAACACAAATTGATAGTTAAATGATGTTACGGTGCTACCACATCAGATTTTTATTATTGTTTATTTTACTGCAATTTGAGTGACTTTGAATATCGTTTTCTGTGCAGACTACATACGATACGACTTTTAAAAAAACAATGTGCTCATTGAAGTACAAAACAGTCAAATGATTTTCGGCGTGAAATCATTTGTTGGTTGGGAACGTATGGCTCTAAATTACGTTGCAGGCAAGATTGAGTGTAAAAATGTTGTATAATTTGATTCATGAACATCTATAGACTTGGCATGATAAGATGTATTTCAAAGTCTGTCCAAATTTGTCATGCCACCTGTCAAAGTGTGAGTGTCGTTCCTGGCAAAACTCACAAGACCGTAAATCGTGGTACAGTTTCTCTGCCGCGGCTGATGGCCCAGCAACTTGCATAGTGTTCACAGTACACGATTTCTGACAGCAACATTGGTTTTAAATCTTGCCACCTGACATATTTCGTCTGTCTTAGACACAGACACACTTAATTGCCAGCGGAAACTGATATTCATATCAACCTGTTCCCGTTTATTCAATACAGCATGGATTGTACTGGTTTGCTTCAATGCTGAGTGCAAGTGGGCGGTAAAATAATGAGAGCAGTGGACACTGCCACATGACATTTTCTACCAGAATTGGTTTTAACTCGACATTTATATGAATTGAAACTCCGATACTGACAGGCGCATAACCTTTCCGTCAGTTTTACCGGCTCCTATCATTTCGTGGATACGATGCGACATTATGTGCAACTGAGCGTATTCAATGACTGTATATACACCAAGGGTAGAAATATTAGGGCATTATTAGTCATTGTACACTCTCAGAATTTCATATCGTCGTTTTCGTCCTTTTGAGAGCATCTTTAATGTTGCGATTTGTGTCATCTTTTCGTCTGAACATAAACGTAGTGGGGCGTACTGCTATAGATCCGGTTATGCTGGCGTTATCCTTGTATTTATTGTAATCTCTGAAGATAGCTGAGGTTGTCTTCCTTCGTTCTATAATTTGTGGAAACTCCTCGTGTTCATACTTAAGAATATACTTAACTCGTTGTTTTCTTTCGCGCTCGGGCGACATCTGAACTAGGATTTTCTGTGCCTCTTTATCAATGAATCGACGAAGTCCAAATGTATTTCTCAGCTGGGCAGGGAAAACTGAGTCTTGTCGATGAGGCGACCGGCTTTTCCAAAAAATTTGCCTGCGAAGTCTGGAATCATGATCCATCTCTGGAGATACACCCATATATGGAACTAGTCCATCACCGCCAGAGCAGGTCTCCGTTATGTTATTTTCTGGTTTCTTAGCGGTTGCTAACTTCAAGACTGACCACAGTGATAAAAGACTTGGAGTTGCTTTGGCGTTTTCTTGATTTGGGGTTGTGACTCTTGGCTTATACCGCTTTTGCTCTCTTTCTTGTCTTAATGCGTCATATCTTGTGAAACTGTGGGCAGAGTAGGCTTTTTTGTAAGCTAACATATTCCTTAGTTCCGATCTGATTTCCTTCAGTTCCCTTTCCGAAGTGGATAGACTTTCTCGTTCCTGTAAGGATATGTGTTTCATAAGATTCTCATGCCGGGACTGTTCTTTGAGACACTTCACGTGGGTTACAACCATCATATTATCGCTCATTTTTAGGTATGCGTTAAAATTTGATTCCCATCCATACCAACCTTTATTGGCTTCTAATCCAACTTTGCGAGGCATTGCAGGCTACTTTGAGGTGACTTTCCGTTTCTTGATAAGTGTAGTATATCCTGAAATGAACGATTATGCACCAAACCGTTTGGTAAATGTATCTGGATCTGCCACCCTAAGGTCTACATCACAGTTTCAACTTCTCCACATCACCAACTCCAAGATTAAGAACTTTCTAACTGATGTGTTTGGCACGATTCCTTCCTGAAAAACACCGAATACTCACTGGTACTCCCAGTCTAAAGATGGAGTATCTAAACGGGCATTAACGCCGTTAAGTTAATGTTTGTCCACGGAAATGTTTACCAATGATTATTTAGCACAGCAACAAAACTATTTTTCCTTCCTTCTGCAATCTCTGGCCACGGCAGTGCCTTGTGCCTGCAGTTATTAATCGTGAGTCCACACTAGATACGCCAAGGAAGTTACCGGGAGCTAATTAAAAGTAGTGCTGATGGATAAAAAGCACATTGCATAGCACTGGGGCATGATAAATAACAAACTGTATCTCACAGATTGTGCTTTGATAAGCAAAGGTTTACTTTCCACCCTTGACCGAAGAGGGCCAGATATGTCAACATTGACGTATTTGATCGGTCAATGTATTCCTATTATATGTCGTAAGAGGCCAAAAGCAAACTGAAACCTATACAGACGATAGCAATGTTGTGCAAACATCTACTCAAGTATACATTTAATGAAAGGATAAACACATATACCTAATTGTATATACAACGCATGCCTACATCAACTTTACTTTTATTCAACTCTTAAGGAACTCGTTAGGAGCTGTTTGGTGACCTGAATGAAAATGAAATCTTTGTAGAAACTATAAGTGCAGATAATAATCGACGTTAGTGCCCTTTAAACATATGTAGGTTCAGCGCTGAATCGTGTATACATACAAACTACACACGCTTCGGGACTGGTGCGCCTTATGATCATCACCCGAGGTAAAATACAACTCACGTGTTTAATACAAGACTAAAGCATTCATAGAAAACATATGTCTAAGTATACTGAATTTAAGGTTTGATCTTTGTGGCTTAATTTGTATAGTTGGCAGGACTCCTTGTGCCCCTAGGAAATCATTTTAAAAATCGTATCTCACATCTGAAATGATAGGCTTTCTATTAATTTTTTGTATCTAATTTTAGGATATGGTTTCGAATGTAAAATATTGTGTGGCTCAGTAACCGAAGGCCCGTTTAGGTCTAAAAAGTACAAGCCTGCTATTAAACTGTTGTCTTGGTTTGAATGAACAAAGTCACTGTCATTAATGAGAGTCGAAGCTGTAGCATACAAAGGCCTGAAACCAGATTGGTTTATATCCAGGATGTTGTTCTCTATTACATACGTGTAAAGTTGGTCATGTACCATCCTTCAAATACTTTCATAGTTGCATTTATGGCAGAAATTGGCCTGTAGTTGCCTGGATCAGACAGTAGACCAGTAATGTGAATTGCCGAAACTTTTGCCTGTTTCAGTGCAGTAGGTATCATGCATATACATATTGATCGGTTGTATAAGTAAGTCAAAGCGCATTAAAATATATATGCACCAGCCTTCACATAAGCTGGATGCAAAGTGTCTTTGTCACCAGCTTTACTAGTATTTAGCCTTTTTAGGCCAAGAAAACAGTTTCTTCATGCACTTCTTTAAATGCAACTTGGTATGAATGTGTTGAAGCTGGCATGTCAAAAAGCTAGTAAAACTTTTCAGCTAGTTTAGATCCAATTGTAGTAAATATGCATAATGATATAGATTTAGGATCTTTAACTGTGATTTCATTAACCTCTAAGTATTGAGTTTCACCTGATTCTTTGTTAGCTAATTGTTTTCAAGGTATCCCACGTGTTACTTGAGGAAGAGTTCGCTAAAATCATTTCATACTCGTGGTAAAGTCTCTTCATGCCTCTCTAATTCTACCAGCCACTTTGTTTCTGTGGGTCTTCTACACATCTCGGCCATGTGTGGCTCTGTCTTTTGACTTTCTGTTTCACAAAAGTAGTCCCGTTGGTACATGAGTTCCCGGATGTCATCCGTGACCCAGGAAACAGGTTTGCCACTCAATCTTCCCAACTTTCTGGGTGCCCTTCCCTCACATATTTGTTTAAACATATTGTAAAGAAATCCAAACAGTCATCACTCGCATCAGATATGTTCATAACCCACCATGGTATTTGACTCCCCGAGATCACTTGCAAACTTGCTTCGGTCAAAGATTTTTAATGAACAAATGTGTATGTACTTTGGTTTTGGCCGTGGACATTCACCCTTACACACACACACACACACACACACACACACACACACACCACAACACAAATCAAATCACGATCAGGTACCCCGACACCAAAAAAACTCCTCAATCTGTAACATCCTCCTCATTTGTAAGAACTAAGTCAATACATCTGTAGAGTGTTCAGTTGTCCGGGTAGGCTCCTGTCTTATTTGTTTTACATCTTTAGAGTGTTCAGTTGTCCGGGTAGGCTCTTGTGTTATTTGATTTACATCTTTAGAGTGTCCAGTTGTCCGGCTAGGCTCCTGTCTTATTTGTTTCACATCTTTAGAGTGTCCAGTTGTCCGGCTGGGCTCCTGTCTTACTTGTTTTATATCTTTAGAGTGCTCAGTTGTCCGGGTAGGCTCTTGTCTTATTTGTTTTACATCTTTAGAGTGTTCAGTTGTCCGGCTAGGCTCCTGTCTTATTTGTTTTACATCTTTAGAGTATTCAGTTGTCCGGCTAGGCTCTTGTCTTATTTGTTTTACATCTTTGGAGTGCTCAGTTGTCCGGCTAGGCTCCTGTCTTATTTGTTTTACATCTTTAGAGTGCTCAGTTGTCCGGCTAGGCTCCTGTCTTATTTGTTTTACGTCTTTAGAGTGTTCAGTTGTCCGGCTAGACTCTTGTCTTATTTGTTTTACATCTTTAGAGTGTTCAGTTGTCCGGGTAGGCTCCTGTCTTGTTTGTTTTACATCTTTAGAGTGTTCAGTTGTCCGGCTAGGCTCTTGTCTTATTTGTTTTACATCTTCAGAGTGTTCAGTTGTCTTATTTGTTTTAGCGCCTGTGCTCTTTTTTCTTTTTATTATATTTTTGTAACATTAAGTTGCATTCATCAACGAAGTCAGACACAGAAGTGTTTGGTGGCCGGAATACGCAACATATGAATATGGGTTTAGTTATAGGCAAGCATATTTCAGACCACACATATTCTAATTCTCCATGGTCAGACCCAGTGTCCAGGTCTTGGTTTAGTTTGTATGTGGTTTGCTACAACACAACAAACCCCTCCCCCGTGCTTGTTTCTATCCATATGGGCGATAAGTTTATAGCCTTAAATAGTGGTATCGCCATCTGTGATATCGCTGTCCAGTTTGGTTTCGCTTCTCAGCAATACATCTGCAGATCTTTTATCTCCAAAGTGGTCCTTAAAGAATCAATGTGTGGGACGGACACCAGGCAATCAACGTTTAAATGCCCCATAGTAAGGCCTTCAGTTCAAGGACGAGGCAAGATATGCAGACCCTCTGGATTGTCTGGGAGTGTAATATTTATTGAATTTGACAGATTGAAAAAAGAGTCCCTAAAGGCAGTGAAGCACCACTGTTGACATATCCATGGCTGGTTTGACTATCTCCATTCTCTGTACTCATTTGTAAGCAAATTTGCACAATTTGTCAACAATCATCATAACAGACAAATTTTTGGTTTATTCTCATATTTGCATGGCACAGTGGATATTTTGAATGGTTTTTTAGTCAAGTTTTTAGAGTTCAGCGGGGTTGTCACAATACATGCATTGGCCTGTTTTTCCCACTCAGGTCCTTGAGCAGTCACAATACACAACGAGTACATGTAACTAGTTTTGCTACATTGTTCTGCATTTTTTGGTGCAACAGTTTCTAAAGGATTTACACACTTGAAGTGCGACAAAGTTTTACAATTCACACATAAAATTCTAGCGTGATTCCATCTTATGAACCTTTCACAGTCTGTGCATTTGGCACATGGGCCTGTGTTTTGAGCTATATCTCCACAGGTAAGTAGGATGACAACACATAGGTCTTGATGCTGAATTGTCTTTTCGCCTTGCCTAAAAGAATGATGTTTACCTATTGTTTGCATTTTTGAAAACTGTTCAAATGTGATTCAGGAACACTTTCAAAGTATCCTTTCTTGAATACTTGACACAATCACAGTCCCGTGTGGATTACTTAAAATGACCAAACGTATATTATCATGTCAGGGTTTTACTGTCTGCCTGTGACATACGTAGAACAATCAATTGTAGGTAAATCAATAATCTGATATATCTATGAGAAATTATACTATTACACTCGGGAGCGTCTGACAAATGATCTTGCAGGAACTTACCATAGATTTATAAAGAAATATAAAAAGCGACGAGCGCACAGTCGAATTTGAACAAGTGGGGGAGGGGATGCTAAAGCTTCAGTCCTACTTGAGAAGGAGTGAAAGAGTTTTCTTATAAATATTCGAAAGATCGATATATATATAGTGGGTCAGTTGTTTCCTTAAAAAAAAAAAAAATTAAAAAAAAAAAAGAAGTTTTGTTTGGTTGAACAGAACGCAGTTGAATGCAAATGATATTTAACACCGTCGGCAAACAGGAGTTCTGGCAGAAAGAGCAAATGTTGATTCAGCGCTTCAGATTCGAAATACCATTAGCCAACCTCAGGGTATTTTCACGATCTTAAGCCGGGACCCAATGCAGATCCAGGGCATCCCAGGTGACTGAAGGCGTTCCATATATATATATTCTTACCACCTTATCTATTCCATACACCCACTTAATTGCAGATTTTTTTCCTTTTTGTGGAGAATCAACCGCAAAGAAGTTGAAACAAACAAGCAAACGTTAAAACACATACAAATAAGGCAAAATATGGATAACCATAGATGTAAATATGGTTCAAAGAAATGCTTATGAATTAAGACCGATATTTTACTTTTCATTAAGCGTTATTTCCACTTTAAAACACAGTGTAGAAAACATTGCTTATTGTGTCTTAAGGTCAGTGATCGAAGGTAAATTAAGTCGCACTGCCCACGTACAATGAAACACTTATTTTTGAACACATCGGTCTCTCTGAGACACATTGAAGCTGCCCATTTCTTGCTCCGATGAAATGAAGACATTTCAGAAGAGGATGTCTGGTCTAACAAGGGGCTGTTGTGTTGTTGAGATCTCTTAAAAAACGCACAGAATTAGATAAAGACAGGCTGAGATTATCTAAATGTACCTGTTTTTGAGGATTCGTTTCAGATGAGGCTATGTATCGACTGGTATTAAATAAAAAAAGACTCTTTGTGATTACTTTTGACATAAAGAGCATGGTTATCGTACGGCGATTGGTTGCTGGAACACAAGACTTTTTCAGTTGCTCGTCCAAAAGAAGGAACCCCATTCTTAATGCTGTTGCCGTAGAAAGCTCACGCATCATGCACATTGATATTTAGATGTATGTGATTCAATTTTACAGCATCATTTGCAGTATAAACTACAAACATATGACGCACCAGTGTCAAAATTTCTGGGACCTGTTTGAAATGGTTAAGGCTCGGTGAAATACCATGAACAAATGATGTAATATTACTTTTTCAACGAACGATAAAATGACTCTTCTTTTGACAATTGTACCTGTGGCATAGGTAAAAAGAAAATTGATCTGATCTGTTTGGGCGAGAGAAATTGACCCCAAAGTTTTAGTTTGAATATTGTCAGCATGCTTTTTGATATTAAAATTTCTTTTCATCTCATCCTTATGTGCATCTATGAAATTGCCCATGGACTGTTTGTGTAATTTCTAAACGTTATTTCCTCTTATGTTTGATATACTGTTTATGCCAAGTTCATTTCTCAAAACATCCAGATAATATTTTTTTGTAGATTTATTATCAGTGATAGTGATTACAATTATTTTAGTTCTTTGATTGCTTTATAAACCTTAAGCTGCTTGACATTTACCATACTAAAATTCCTACTGTGGGATTTGTAACGATTAATTGTATTTGTAGAGACGTTTTTCAAGCTTGATAACCATCCTTCAAACTTCTGAAGTTCTTTTTGTTCTCTTTCCTTACCCATTTCATAAAGTATGAATCAAAAGCATAATATATATCCTGAAAAACACTGTAAAATATTTAACTTAGGACATATCCGAAAGTGTTAACCTTTTCTCATATATTCTTTAAAAATTTTATTTTGTATTAAATGCAAATTACCTGCAAATACATGTTTGTGGTATGTATCAACAACAATGGAATAACAATAAAAGTGAACCTTCGTGCATGAGGTTTAATGTTTTAAAAATATCCAAACTTACACGAGTGTCTTCTGTTGGTGAAAGACATATAACAAACGCACGTGTAATTGATAATTCCTATTTACGTACCTTTTGTTGTTGTTGTTTTTTGTTTGTCTGTTTGTTTGTTTGTGTTTTCTTTTGTTTGCTTGTTTGTTTTTGTTTTTTGTTTTGGTTGAGGGTAATTTATGATAAGCTTGTGGTTGTCCAAGGTGACAGTGCCTGCAAAACTGGCATAAGAAACACAAAGAAGGTTTAATGGTGGGTTTTCATAAATAATAACAGCGACATAATAGGTCCTTTTCAGTGCAACAAATGCTCAACACATCCATTGAGTATATTATGTCATCCTTCAAAACACATGGAAGCATACCATGCTCTTGCTATTCGGGTCACAGGCGTATGAAAATATTCTGAATGCGAAAGCACCGATGCTGCTTGTCTAGTAATACCACAAGGCCAGTATCCCAAGACCAATGTTACACATACCACTCCGTATACATGTGAATAAAGTACATATTTCTTGCTTGAATATGGTAAAATCATACATGTATGTGTTCCTTATCTGTTATTCTCCATGTTGAATGAAGTTTCAGTCCGTTTTCAAGCATGCGGTGCACAACACGCTGACCTTACCGTCGCCGACGCCTGTTTTGTACAGCTACTCGGTTTAATTATACCATGCCTCCTTTGTTTTCTCAAGGAATATATATTTCACCTGCTTACAGTTATCCCTGCTTTAATTTCCGTGGCTAAATTTCAACACAGGACTGATTCGCTTTGGTGAATACATTTTAAACTGCATTTATATTCATGAAAACAAAGAAGGCATGGTATAAAAAGGATACATTCCTTGTTCTCGTGATTTATCCTTCGCTCCGGGATTTAAAAAAGCAGGATTCCAGATAAATCCCTTGAACTTGGGATGTATCCTCTTCTTATCTTCCGTTTTCATGACCGGCAAGAGTGAAAATGGAAACGTAATCGCTGGTGTGCCAATGCAACCGCAACAAAGCCTTTGCACCCGATAGCCAACCTATTACCAGACAAGCAGCATGGGTGCTCCCGCACTTAGAATATTTTCATACGCCTGTGATTCGGGTTACCTGTTGACACCATAGCAACTGAGTTAAATGCAACATTATTGCTATTCCCTCACTTTTATGGTTACTGGATTCAAAACACATAATCTTGGTGCACTATTCGCAAATGCCCATAGATGTGGCATTAACTTGCACATCACAAAATGTATTCTCTGTTCTGATATTTTCTATATGTGGTTCTTCAGAACATTCCAACTTCATGGACTTTAGAAGACAGCTGGGCATGTCAACGCATACAATGATGAAAAAACAAAAATGCAGGTATTTATACATCCGTGATATATTTGATCTTTAAAATTCAAATTTCTGTGCTAAGTAAAACACCATCACGGCCAAACTAATGGAGTTGCGAGCTCCACAGCACAATGGAAAAGTACTAATTTATAGTTTAGCATGCTTCATGAATTAACTGCTACTGTTTGGAATGATGGTCGTTATATACAATTTCAAGGACAAAGAACTTGACAATTAGACTGGGTAAATAAATAGATGTGTTTGAATTTCGTCTCATGCAGACGTAAATAAACAGTCCTTTAAATTAGGGCATTGACTTGTGTTGATTTTACTACCCGGGTACCCGACTGTCCCAGGGTACCCGAGATGGGTCATAACAGCAGCAATCCAACCAATACATGCACAGAGATACGCGCAATCATTCAACTAACCCAGGCAGCCAATAAAGGGCCTCATTCTGACATGTCTGATGCCTTCAACGGTCACGCGTGATCGCGCTGGGTTTTTATATGCATTCTATTCTAATATGCACATTCTTAGCCCGAATGTTATTATCATTTGGGCAAGTATTATTACTTATTTAATATACATCTATTTAAAAAAAACCCCACCTTTTTAGGGATACCCGACAATATTACGCGGGTACCCGATCAGTGTCCTACTTTACATATACTCTTGGAGACATTATCGTGCATATTTATGAAAGAAATTGATCAAGGCCACGAAAGATTGCTTAATGGAAGCAACAGACATTGTGCTAAACTTTGACATAGTGGCATTAGGTTCGAGAAAGAATCAGGCATTATTGGCAGTCCACACGCCACTCAAAGGTTCTTTTTTTTAAAAATAATGAAACAAATGTTATAAGTATGCTAGAACTTTTTGATTAATGGCGACATTATATCTAGTATATAAAATTCATATATGAAACGACAGGGATTCATTCTGACACTCATTCTGACAATTTCTTCAAGTAGCAAACCGTCCTCGTATCTGACATTGGCTTTGCCCAAGGATGTTCTTATTCGATGTTTTAGTGCGGACGCCAAACTGGACACACATCCTCGTCCATGAAAGGAGAGATAACAAGAAAAAAACCCCCGAAACATACAAAAATCATTAAAAATCCCAATATAGCAGTGCCACCTGGTGGACAAATTAATAACTAGAACCTAGGTGAATTGACTAAGCGGTTTTAGAGAAGATTTGGCCGAAAACTAAAACAAAATCATAAAAAATCTCCGATAAGATAGACTGAGCTACAGACAAGTTAGTTATGCTAAAAATCAGAAAATTGGAGAACAATTTGGCAGAGGTTCATCTGGCGGCATTTACAAATGTTCATGGACACACCAGCCAGCAGTTTTGTAGAAGAGTTAAACATACGGAAGCATACACACATTCTAAAATAGAAGAAATGTTGTGTACATCTGTGAGTCCCCCGAGGTGCCCTTGATTTAAAGCAACTGACCAAGCAGTTTTTCAGAGGGTGTTTCAAGACTTCCCCTAAAACATACAAAGCAAAAAAAAAAAAAAAATCTATATAAAAGTTAAAAAATTATAGGCGTAACACAATGCCAGATCCACCCATGGTAAATTTCAAATTCAAAGTGGATCGTGCGGCGGTTTTTGTAAAAGTTCATAAACATGCATTTACACTACCTATATTAAGCATGCTTACATGTACACCATTAAAGCATTATGCAATTTCAGAACTCGTGTAAAAACCAGGCAATTATTACAACACCATCTTGTGAGCACTTGTCATAGAGACTGAAAAGAGCCTTATTCCCACCTAGATTGAAAAGAATCCAGACTGTGTCTTCAGAAGGAAAATTACATAAAATATATATACTGATACAGAGAGATTACCATGCTCAAAATGGTCAACATAAAAAAAAAATGCTGGGCAACTTGATGAAAACAACCCAGATTCAGCGTTAAACAGGAGTACTCCTTTAAGTAAAAAACACGATGAACGATTTCATGAGGCATTATGCTACACTTATTTCTGAAAAATCATCAGAACAGTGTTTTACAAATCAGCAAAGCGTGCCCATCTGCATAAATATGACAGACACTGAGCCATGGTGTAGTACAAAGAGAATTGGCCGTACAATTTTTAATAAAACGAATAAATAAAAAGCAGATGGGTGAAATGCAATGACAAGAACTTACATTAAGTGACTAAGAAATCAATCTGGTTAGAAAAAACGGAGCTTTTTAAAATCTTCTGAATACTTTATCTTGTTAGGAGCCATATATAAAGGCTCATCTACCCTTTGAAAATTGAGATAGTTTGAAACAAAGAAATATTTATCATTTGTCAGATGTAAACAAAGTCATAATAATAAAAATGATCATTATGATAATGTGTATCTTTGATTGCCTTTATTTTGACTGTGCCGTGTGTCGATCGACAGATGTGACGCGTTAAGTCTTTCGAAGCATATGAATGACGAAGCCGGTCGATATGGTAGGGACGTACTGTACTTCATACTCTAATCCGGCTACTTCGTGGCCAGAGAAGAATTATCTGCTGCTTCAGCGTGATCCTTGACTTCAAACCAGACGCATATAATCTTTTGTATACCGTCTGGGGGAAACAATTCTTTGATGGAGATTGACTGTTTACAGTTGTTGGTTGAGGTCTGGACCAGTGCGTTCTTGCATTTTAAAGCTGCATCAGTGGGTTAAACAACTACTAGTACTACTGCTGTTACAACCAGCACCACTACTTTGACTACAACCACTGCATAATCATTATCACAGTCGCCGTCGTATTGGTTTTTGCAGCATTTTCTATTTGTGGACACTGTGCATCCATAAGGAACGTACATTGAGTTTCAATTTTTAAGAACACACAAGAAACAGTGTCATCATATATTAATATATTCTAACTACCTTTACTTCAAGCCCGACGAGTTTGGACGCACACATTTCGACCGTCAAAATATATGTGTTCCACGATATAGTTTGTAGGTTCAGCAAACAAATGAAATTTATTGCCATATATATATATATATATATATATATATATATATATATATATATATATATATATATATATATATATATATATATATATGTGTGTGTGTGTGTGTGTGTGTATGCGTGCGTGCGTGAGTGTGTGTGTGTGTGTATGTATGTCTGCGTGCTTGCGTTCGTGCACGTGTGTTTGTGTGTGCAATTGCATTATCACAATTCCGGTAGTTTCTGGTCGCAAACTCACTTACGTCAAGAGAGAAGCAAATATTATTTTTACAGCTTGCTCTTGTCAGTCATTGGGAATTCGTCTTGTTGCATCATATCAGCTTGACTGCTGACGGTACCAACGTAACTGTTCTGGGTGTTGTAAGCGGTACTGCTGTTGTTCGCAAGTGCTGATTTTTTCGCCGGTCTTTTTCTGCAACCAATAAAAATACAAAATGGAAAACACACACAATCATTGGACCTGCATAAAAAATATTTTAACACTAGTGATAATGTAAAAACTTAAAAACAGCGTCCAACACAGCTGAGGCGCGCATGATCTGCTTCGGCTTAATGCTTTTTTGTTGTTGTATGTTGGTTGATTTCCAGTCAATGCAGTTGACAGTGACCTATAAGTTCAGCTTTGCGATATATTTTATTTCTTTTTCGTTTTTTGTTTTTCTTTCTGTTTTTGCTCTCTCTCTCTCTCTCTGTGTTAATATCAATCAGATCATAGACGTTTTACTTAAGATTGTAGCAAGTCCTAGTTATATTCCTTAAATTACAAATGCACATAGACACATTGAAGAATACATCAGTCGGCAAGCTTTTGGGGATGGATATGGACATGTCGTTTGCTTTTACGTTAACTCTGTTTGCTATGAGTACTGGGCATTGTAACTGCTAAACTTACATCTTACTGGTATAGATATCTCATCGGTACACGTGGGGCACATTTGGAATGCAACCTGCTTTTTCAAAACTTACTTTTTGGCCTGGGTACGATTGCAATGTGTGTAAGGCTAAAGTAGGAATCTTTAGTAAAATAGCTCGCAGAGTTGTGTGCTGGACATACAGTCAATCATCATTTTTGCATTATTTTTCGTACCTCTACAACTTAACATGTCTCAAGATACCGATTTCATGTCAGCATGTTTTTTTTTTTTGTTTTTTGTTTTTTTGTAAACCGAATATCATTTTGAAGCTTTTTTAATCTTGAACTGGAATTTGCTTTTTTAAACTACAGTTGATATAAATTCCTCTTCATCTTTTCAATATGCTCATGGTACCAATGCCATGCATAAAGCCGCAGGTTTCTGTTACTCGAGGGATGCGGCCATCATATTTTTTACCTACATGCAATCAATATGCATTATGGTTGTTATCCCAAATATTTCAGATCATGCATTTCTTTCCCTTAATAATTTACCATGTTGTAAAATCTTAATACAGAATGCGTACAAGCACACAGCTTTGCTGTCGGTCAAAGATACATTATGTTTTGGGGGTATAATTTATCTGTATTGTGGCCTTTAACCCAAGTGTCTAATTAAGCACGTGATATTTCTTGAGATGACACAACTACAATGTGCACGAGACCGCAAGTAGGAGCCTTTGTTAAATTTGCTCATATACTGAATGTTGTACCCACAAATCTTAATTTCGTAATCTTTCTAACCGTTAGAGCTTCAGGCAATGTACAACCTGGTAAGGTGACTTCACTTCTGGGCTACATATCACAGAAATATGTATTCCTATAAAATACATCTGTATACTTAATTGACCACACGGCTTTGCAGAAACAGCGTGCTCCAAAGATGGAATTCCATATTCAAAGTTGTCGTATAAGTTCAAGCGATTAGGAAAAAAATCTGGTTTTTGAAATTTTGGATATTCCAAAAAAATATTCAACATAAGACAGTCAAAAATGTGGGAGTATGATCTCAATACATGTATCCGGAAAAACGTATTAGATATTTTTCACATCATCACCTTTTTTTCTATTAATTGTGATGCAAGAATGGCTGACTTTGTCAAAATTGATAAAGTTGATGGACCTTTCATTTTTGACACACATTTAAACAAGCACTGTATGTTTTTAGAAAATCCCTGATATGCTTTTTCTCTTTTTGAGACTAGTTCCGTTTTATTTGATCAAAATATGAAAACTAGTTAAAGAGACATATGCATTTGAAGTAGACATTTTGGAGCAAATACATATTGTCTGTAATCAGGATTCAAATGTTAACATGGGCAATTGACTACCATGTTAATTGCATTTAAAGTAGTTTTTTTTTCGTTTGTTCAGTTTGTATTTGCACTAAAACTACCAAATTTGGAGAACAGATAGACAATATGTCCGCAAAATTGTCCCAAAATATCAAAATGAAAAGACTTATCCTAAACCAGTTGGACGTATCCTTAATATCTCTAAAAGTATCAAATTCATGTTGTAGGTATGTTTTCAGACAAGCTAGATTTCATTTTGAATCTATTCCATCTTGCACTAGAATTTGCATCATTATAGCCAGAGCTAATATGAACTCTTCTCCCTTTCTTCAATGTATGTACCTGGTACTAAAGGCATGCATAAATGTACATGTCTTTGCTTGGAGAGTGCTGGGGCCACCATATTTTTTTTGGAATTGTTTCATTCATTACTTCATTGGCTGTGTTGTGCTGTGGGTTGTGTTCTCTGACTCAAAGTTATAACTAAAGTAATGTTTTAGTGATGTTCCACAATCCTAGATGTCACAAAAACGATGTAGGCCTACGTTCATCTTTTGCTGTCAGCTCGGCTGACTAGCAAGTCAGGAACACCAAAAAGTGGCGGGCCTACCATGTCTCCTTTTATCTTCGGCACTCGGGATAAGTTTTGGGTCTTAAGTGGTTAGGCCCATGTGTTTCAGGAAATTTAAGTTTACAACTAATAAAGGTTAGAGAGCACCGGTTTTAAATCAACAGTTAGCATTTATGGGTGACCGCCTTCTCAAGTTAGGAGTGATTTGTTCCCCTTACATTGGCATTAAAGCTGAATGTTTATGTTTTGGTGATTCGTGGCTCTCTGCCCTTTGTTGTATTAGACTTTTTTCTAATTGTTGGGTTGGAATTTATGAATGTGGGTATGTTTTTCTGACCTTTTACCTACATGCAAAAGGTATTCGAAAGAAAGTTGACCATCACTTATATGATTTTTGTACTGATTGATATATTCTATAAACACCAGCATGGCTTTAAACGGTTAAATGCTACTGAAACTGCAATATTTTAATTATTCTTTGATAGTATTTACATAATCTGTGATTCAGGAGTTATATCGATTAATATACACCTTGTTTTATCTAAAGCCGTCGGCACTCTAGATCACAGAACGGTACTTCACAATTTAAATATTGTAAAATAAATTACAATGATGTTAAGTGGTTGAACAGTGATCCTACAAATAGACAACATTTTGTGAAATTTGATAGTGAATTCTCAGAGGCATTCCCCTTTACCACCGGTGTGTCTCAAGGATCTATACTTGGACCCCTTTTATTCATAGTATATGAACAATATTTATCTTACCTCCCTTAAGTTTAGTGCTTTTCTTTATGCTGACGATACGACACTTGCCAATTTACTTATGCACTTTTCTTTATAATGCTAATCCTGCATTGAAAATGGTACAAATATTAAAGTGAATAAGTTCACAAATGGTTCACAGCAAACAAATTATCCTTATATACATACATATATATATATATATATATATATATATATATATATATATATATATATATATATACAAACAAACAAAAACAAAAAACAACCCCAAAAAACCCCACAGGACTTCAATTTTCCACTTCCCACAACGCATAATCTGAATTGTGATCTCGAACTTATCGATACTCCAAAAAGAAAATACAGTTAAATTTGACTTCTTAGGAATAGTGACTCATGCGAATGGAAATTGGAATGGCCATATTAACAAAAAAAGCTAACAAACGTTCCCGCATTATTTGAGTTTTAAATCAATCACAGCTCCTATCTAAAATACCACTGCGTACCTTTGTTGACTAAAATGGTTTTAAGTCCAAGTCTGAGTTTTGTGACATATGGTCTAATCATATCTGTTATCTGTTGATGTTGGATAACTCCCTTGTAGCTATATGCACCAAAACATAAAACCATTTGCATTGCTAAAAGTATACAAGTCAATTTTTATGTGGACCAGTGTTTTGCGCTGATGTTGACACGTGTTTCTAGATTTTAGTTGGCCGTAAATGTCCAAGGAATAGTAATTTAATGCAGTGAAGTTATTGACTGAATGGTATATAAACATTTGGTCGTAAGTCATCGGGTTTGATTTGAATGATTCACAACAAACTGGAATCAACTTTGATGTGGTAATGGCCTTAGTCGGTCAGAAGAAGAGTAGTGTCAACCAGCGACACACGGCCTGGTTTGTTTGTCAAATTTAATTATAGGATTGTGCTTGCTCGCATGGTTAGGAAAATGGCCGGAAATGGCCCTATGTTATCAATAACAGACGGTTTAATAAAACACACGTAAGGAGCAATTCGCTGAATTTTGAAGATACATTTTTTTAATGTTTTAAATGCAAATTCTCTCAGTCTGCAAATTCGAGGCAAGCTTTTGTTGACGTGGAGTATCTCAAACAACACCTTTAGTACTCGTAAACCAAATGAAAGACACGTATTGTTTTAAGGAGATCCATGTACACACCTTCCACATTCAAGAGCTGACATTGTATATAAGATCGGATTGACTGCGGAATTAAGAGGCAAAATGAATACAGCTATCCATGCGGCAACCTCTG
>OZ026622.1:93326616-93331616 GCA_964020975.1 Hermodice carunculata
CTTTGAAGACACACATACTGATTTGCTATGCAGCAAATCATCTTTCCTAGTTGATATCTTGCTTTTATTTTCCCAACCATTTATATGTTATAGCCCTTACTACATGTACGGCCATCCATTCTCACCAATATGATCAAAGATACGATAAAATAGTTGTATCAGAATCTTTGAGATTTCACTAGAACTTCGAACATTGAAAAAATAACTTATTCCTTGGAAGTAAATTAGTAGATGTACATAAGATCTCTCTTTACATTACGTACTTTTCATACATGCCGACTTCAACGATTTTTCTTTGCATTCTAACCGGATTAGTCTGCGATAGACTTGATATTGCGAAGTGATATCTGTGCCTGGCGAAAAAACAAACAAAAAAACAAAAAACATAGGTAATGCATTTCAGTCACAGCTTCCGACATTAAGTCAAGCCGACATTGTGTGCACGTGGTGTTCTTGCGACTAATAAACAGCAATGACAAAACTTGAAATCCAGCAGTTTGGGCCATGTCACTTGACCACTTTCATGAGCGTATCAGCATGGACAATTGTCACAGGCTGCTCTTCCACTGCGCCCTGGTACATTATTTTGTCTTAATCTGTACGTAATTATAGACACATGTTTTTAAAGGCTTTGTAAAACAAAAACTCTCTCTCTCTCTCTCTCTCCTCTCATCTCTCTCTCTCTCTCTCTCTCTCTCTCTCTCTCTCTCTCTCTCTCTCTCCTCTCTCTCTCTCTTCTCTCTCTCTCTCTCTCTCTCTCTCTCTCTCTCTCTCTCTCTCTCTCAATGTTTAATTCAATAATACATGTGGAAATTGAATCTCTCTCTCTCTCTCTCCTCTCTCTCTCTCTCTCTCTCTCTCTCTCTCTCTCTCTCTCTCTCTCTCCATTTGAAAAATGGTGACATGATTCTGACTGCCGTCGCCGTCATTTTTATTAGCAATGAAATTTGGAAAACAAAATTAGATATTATTTAAATACAGGTAATTGTGCTCAAATCATGTGAAACGACGCTTACATTATACAAGTCCTTTTCCGTCCGTTCATACTGAGGTTTCGCAAGAACTCTTCTTGTTTCTTCTGAAATGCGTAGCTAGATATACAGAAGTGAAATAAAAGCAGAACGTTTTAGACTATTATAGTTATATCCTTTCATAGGACATCTTGGCAAGGTATTAAAAAAAGGCCCTTGGGCCTAATGCTCTACTGGAACCGTGGCTACACCTGCCTCCTCATTTAAAGTTGTGAGTCCTAAAGTGGCTTCTGAACAATAAAGCTTATGTGGTTTTAATCTCACTTGTCCCCCAGATGGCACTTCGCTCCACTTGTAATCATAGCTTATTTGTGCAATTCTTCTGATGGATATTGTTGTATGTGCCAAAGCAACAATGCATGAGTCCTTGAGTTTATGACCTTAGTGACCTTGGGACAGAAGATCAAGGTCACCCAGATTATGTAATATAAGAGGCCCATGGGCCTAGTGCTGTCCTGACATGGCCATTGATGTCCAAGCTACACCCTGCCAATGCAAAATCACCTCGCTCAACTTGACAGGTATGGGGACCTCACAATAATGGGTCAAGGTCACTGATACTACATAAAATTCTAGGGTTGGACATAGTCTATATATCTTCTAAATTTCGCAAGACTATCCTAATTACTTTTCCAGATACTGAATTTTATATCTAAAAGCACTTTTTGGCGCCATAATTTAAATTACAGATGGCGCCACTACTATCATAAGCAACTTAGATTTTGACTTTGCCCACAATCCCATCAAATTCCGTAGAGATCCGCCAAAATAATAAAAACGTTACAATGTTCAAGCGATTTTCACATTTTGACCCCGACATCCCATAACATTGCATGTGGCGCCACCAATATCTAAAGGGACCCAGATTTTTATACACACTACAAGTGCCTTTGGCTGTATCCAGTTTTAAAACAGATTAAACTGACGTCAAAAGAGGTGATATGTAAAAGGGGAAAACAGAACATCCATTTTAAATATGTTTCAACAAAAGTCCAAGTTGCCTCAGGCCTAACAAAAATATCTGTATGGCTCCGATAACCCGACCGACCCCACTGAAAAGGGCCAAGTCCCGAAGCTAAATTATGTTTATGAAACATAAAAAAAAGGCGCCCTTCCCTAATGAAAATGATCGACCCTGGCTGAAAAATTTTATCCGGAAAGTGGCCGTCGTGTGCCGTTATTTTGCAGTAAAGTCACCTCAAACGCAGTATTTTGTGTCAACTTGTCATAAGTGGAGCGTTGACTAGGGCCGTGGAAAGAGCATAGCTCTATAGCTATTGGCTTCATATATTATACCCCCAAGATCGTCCCCAATACTACTATCCTTATTTACAAAGTTTAACCAGTGGGTGTGGAATCCACAATATTTAAAAATGGCAGCCAATTATATGGGTTAGTCCCAAAAGAAAGTAATGTAAAATATGAAATAGGACTTTTCCGGTGCGAGCATCACCTAAAACAACGGTTTAAAATTAGCAGTTATTGTCGGTGGTGGGCCCTAAAATACGGATATTGTATCAGGCACTGAAGTTATTCCCAGGCTATGAATAGGACATATGCATATTAATTTCCCGCCACAACTGCATATCTGATTGCCTAGTCTCGCTTGGCGGGATATGGCGAGGTACGGGTCGGTACCTGTGGGAACAAGCGGGATATTACTAATATGTTGGAAATGAAGAATATTTATTAAAGGCAGATGAATTTTTTTCTTTATATATGGCTCGGGAAATACCAGATGAATACCAGTTTGGCATATGTGAACTTAAATTTCTCAAAAAACCCTAACTTTGTGCGAAATGAACACATGGCCCTGTCTGTGACAGTGATGTGACCCGCACGTCCCCCGTGACTGATCGCCTGGGGTCAAACCCGTGCTTTGTGGCGGGAAATTAATATGCACACGGCGTATTCAGTTGCACCACTGGGCACAGCAGTCAACAGCTCCGCTGAGTCAAAGATGAAGCTTAGTAGAGAATGTTGCCCGATAGCGGATACAGGTCTGAGAGTACCGGCGTTTGTATATATATATATACATATATATATATATATATATATATATTATATATATATATATATATATATATATATATATATATATATATATATATATATATATATATATATATATATATATATATATATAAGTGGTTATAAAATCCTGAAAGTTTTATTGGGCCAACTTGAAGACTGTGGACGGTATTTCGCTCACAACCCAAAGTTTACGGACGGACGGACAGAAATGAGCGATCGTATAGGCTCTGCGACCTTAAGTCAGCAGAGCTAAAAACACAGTTTTCTGTCTCGTTCTTTGTCTCATTATTTGTCTCCCTCCCTTAGTCGTCCCACTGTTTTTATTCATGATGCATTACTCTTAGTTCCTCGTTTACAAGGCTAATACATGGGTCGAAAGTGATTTACGGTTGTAGTTTCTTTTTCAAGTAACATCTAAAACACCTGGCGTAAGTTGGGTGTTACACATAACCAACGTGACTTATTTGAAAGACCTACTATATTTTAGCCTGTAGACATGCTATCAGAAATACAATATCTAATGGACCCTTATGTCTTGTTGACAACTGCGTGCTTGTGCAAATTGACTATTGAACAGTTTTCCTCTTTCCTAGTGTTTATTCAAGCAGTTTGCACCTAAGAAACCGTATTACAGTTAATATTCAACTGCCGGCTGACTTACCGAGAGTAGATTTCTTATATGAATACCCTTAACCCTTTTCGGTTCATTTTAGTGGATTCAGACGGTTAAATTACAACATGTTCAAACTAAGAAGGTCATAGTAAAATCGTTACCTGTTTATCCGATTTGAACTGCCTCGGGTCAAACATCAATTCTACGTCATCAGTGACGTCATAGTCGTAAAAGTGTAATCCTTTAATAAATGGGGCAATTTCATCATATGATTTGTGCCTGGAAAAAGTAGTATACACATACGTATATGGTACACCCACAAGACACAATTCTCTGCACTTAAATATGGCATACGTGTTCCACATGGAATCTAATAATAGTTAAAGGCTTAGGTATACTTAAAATACATTTATCCACCAAAAGATGTCCTTATTTCAGAATCAATGGTCCATGAAGATGCAAAACAGAACAAACAAACTCGTGTAATTGAAAGCAAAAAAAGAAATTGGATGATATATGCTGTGTTACACGGTAAACAATAGTTGGTTCCACGGTTTCCAAAAGATGGATTACAGGAGAGTGCCACTTTTTGCCAGTGGATAATCAGCTTATCATTTCACGTAGACAATTTTGTTTCAAACTGCTTCTACGTCACGGCCTACCAAAAGAGAAGACACAGATTTTCATACATTTACACAGCAAACTAAAGGGTAACTCATAAGGCAGCGAAACCCGTTAATATATCATATGGTAAACTTATTCATAGTTAGATTCGTGCATGTAACTTTATCAGGGCCGTGATGTGTATATGGAGGTGCACGACGTCTTATGTGTTCACTCTAAGACCACAATTCAGAGATAAAAATGTTTATTCCATTAGGAAAGACACGCGATAGGATTAACCTGAACTATTCTAATAACCAATTTGAGAGGTAATCACTTTTCTTGAAAAATCCCCTATCATCCCCTTATAAATGAGACTGAGCACCAGATGGTGTCATATAGTCCCTGCTGAGCGCCAGATGATGTCATATAGTCCCTGCTGAGCACCAGATGATGTCATATAGTCCCTGTTGAGCAGCATATGTCATATAGTCCCTGCTGAGCACCAGATGATGTCATGTAGTCCCTGCTGAGCACCAGATGATGTCATATAGTCCCTCCTGAGCGCTAGTGCCCTGTGATGCTTCAAGGAATTATGGTCTTTCAACGACAAACTTACCTCAGCGAGTGTTGCTGGGCTTGACGAATGCAAAAGATGACCAACTTCGCCACCAAACGGAATTTCGCATGTAATTTGTCCTGGATAATAACAAAGCACA
>OZ026622.1:93334116-93471616 GCA_964020975.1 Hermodice carunculata
TGATAAAATTATGAAATCATGCAATGATATTTATGATAAATATATATTATTAAATATCTTCAAAGTGGCGAATACACCGAAGGGCAGGCGCCCTTCCATTCAAAAGAATCAATCAAGCTGGCCTTATGGGCATCTCTTGCATAAGTGTACACCCTATATACATTGACTTTTAATAAATATGTTGTTTCTTGCTCTTGCCTCCTGCCCTCAAAACTCTCGATCCGCCACTTTTGAGCTGTATGTATCGTTAATACACACAACGCCTTTCAGAGTATTATAAAGCTCTAACAGTATCAGTGAACAGTGTACTGAATGTCATTTCCCGATAATTCCCACGCAGAGAAACGACTCGTTGTAAGACCACACGTTGACGACATTCGGACTACACCAGAGGAAGAAATCGGCTTTTCATATGACATGGAAACATTTGTAAAACTAACACAAAATAGAACACAAAGCACAAAGATACGCATAGAATTTGTCTGTTTCAGCATAAATAACGACAGAATTTATGCTCACCTAACAAATACAATGAACCAGATTTAGCTTTTTAATTTTAATGAGGGCTTTGGACACAAGTGTCAACATAGGCCTATGTGTTGTGTAGTTCCGCAGATAAAAAGAATGGTCCGGATCAGAAACTTTCATGGGTTCTCTTGAGGCACATTGCGCTCAAAGCGCGCCGAAGAAAGATGTTGACTCCGACTGAAATTTACACTAAAAAGGCTAAGAAAGGTGACTCGAAATAATTGTATGTGTTTTAGAATTTTAAACAATCCGTATCATACGCATAACGCACATTTTCAAGCATAGTGAAATTAGAATATCTCACCGTCTCCGAAATCCTCAGGTGTGGGCGTGAAAACTAAATAGTATACGTGATATCAATGCACAGGAACAACCAGGTTTGGTGTTGCGTTAGAAAAAAACTCTAAGCAGACAATAATACAATCAGAATGATATTATCATTATTAAAGTCGAGACGATTAATTATTTTGGTCACATTGTATTTTTTTTTTTCATTTGGGTTTGTTTTGTTTGTTCATTTTTGGGAGTTGTTTGCTTGTTTGTTTATTTGCAGGGCTTTTGTTGTTGTTGTGTTTTTTTTCACCTTTCACGCAGGATCAGCGAGGTCAAGTTCGCAACGATGCTTGAAAATCAAATATTTATCTGCGAAGCATCCTGCATTGCTCAGTTGTCAGTAGCACATTTTACTGCTTTATAATTTCATTTCATCTGGTCAGCTAATGAGAACTGTCCTGATAAAAACGATCATGGTCGCGACAATTGTACTCAGCATGTAGGAAGAGACGGGATCGATGTTTATATTCCGTGGGAATGACCATGTGCATCTCAGGTAACCAACGTCGCCGGAGTGCAGCGCACTCACAACGCGCCACATGATAAATTTCTGTAGCCGTCATGGCGTAGCCTGTCTTTTTCTTTCTCCCCCACTTTTATTTTTGAGGGGGAGGGGGTTCTACATTACCTTGCGATATTTTGTAAAGATCCATCTTCCTTTAAAGTAACTGCACTGGTTATTTCCTTGCAGATTTAACTCAGCAGCAGGTAAGACAATCAAATAATCAATAGAACAAAATTGGGTATTGTGTTAAATTTGCCCTGATGTAATTAAATTTATTGGTTATAGTATTGATAAAGTTCAGGCGGAATGTTTGAAATGCATAATTCAGCATGCGAAAAAACTAAGCCTTTCTGTAAATACGCTATCACATGACGGTCCAAAGTATGGATGAATAAAGTGCAATAGTGGCAACTGCAGCAACGAAGTCAAGTATCAACGGGAACTCTGACGGCTGCCCATTCTACAACATTGTTGAAAATTATGAATTGTTCTTATCTTGATGCGCCGTTTTCGAGTATTTGAAATGCCCAGATACCAACAGACACAGCATGCTTAACTCGAAAAGCTGCGGTAAGATTTTTTTTTTTTCTTTTTTTTTTTTTTTTTTTTGTTACTAAGTGCGCGTGAAGGTACGCTCTGCAACAGCAAAGCATAACCAGAAGGATTTTTTATCAGGTCTCGTTCCGTCTGTGGTCCATGCAGGGAATTCTTTCCGACAGCTTTGTAGTGATGATGCAAACTAAGACAAGAAATACAATCTTAATAAGGCAGAATCCCTGTTGCCAAATAACCTTTCATCCACCAAAGTCTTGTATAAGTACGTAATAATGATGATGATGATGATGATAATAATAATAATGATAACGAGAGACTCCCCAGGTAATGTCTATGCAAAAAATGAAAATATGACGCAATCTCTGTTCACTGATTACGTGCTGCTGCTGCTGCTGCTGATGACAACGACGACGACGACG
This sequence comes from Hermodice carunculata, assembly GCA_964020975.1. Taxonomy (NCBI): domain Eukaryota; kingdom Metazoa; phylum Annelida; class Polychaeta; order Eunicida; family Amphinomidae; genus Hermodice; species Hermodice carunculata. The sequence continues at coordinate 93,336,457 of OZ026622.1, forward strand.
ACGACAACGACGACGACGACGATGACGATGATGATGATGATGATGATGATGATGATGATGATGATGATGATGATGATGATGATGATGATGATGATGATGTAACCGTTGCTGTTGCTGTTGTTGTTGCTAATGATGATCTTTTCAGATATACCAAAGTACTCCAGGTCGAAATGTTTAAATATTCTTTAGACATGTTTTGGACTTTGTTTTCTTTCCTTGGTGTTTCTGCGTTCAGGGTGTTTTAAAACGCACTTGGGCTCAAAAATGTGGAACACCAAAGTCGAGGAACATGGACGTTTAACTTGCAGTGCAACCATGGTTTTCACAAATTATACGGTTTCGACATTGTTTGGTTTCATTAACATCAAATAATATTAAATCAGGCTATCAGCCAAGAATGAATAAAAAAAGCCGCCACATGACCGACCATGACCGGCAACTTTTTCTTGTTGTGCGTATGTATGTGTGTTTTTTCAATCAAATCAATTACAAAAGGGCTTCTTAACCAGGGCGTCGACACTGTAAAAAAAAAAAAAAGAAAGAAAATAAATCTGCATCGTTTGCTAAACATTGCTTTCAAATGTGTTATGGCACTAGAATCGTTTTGAGGAAAATGCAAAGCGTTTGGTAACTGAGAAAACAGTGCAAGAAAACGGAGCAAGCTGTCTGCAGTCAGAAAAGATCCAAACCCATATATCCAACACAGCTCTATCTTTTTACTGGACGCTTTCCGCCCAGGCTGGTTTCAAATTAATACAAATGTGTAAATTAATGCAAAACACAGGATATTTACATGCTGTAAGACACACGAATTTACCCTTCGTGACAAACAACCATGGTGGTTCATGATTATTGTAAGTTAATATACATATATATATATATATATATATATATATATATATATATATATATATATATATATATATATATATATATATATATGTCCTTTGCCTGAAATTAATCAATGCATATATATATATATATATATATATATATATATATATATATATGTATGTATTTATATATATATGCATTGATTAATTTCAGGCAAAGGACACCAATATGACATGATAAATAAAAGGGCCTTCAACGTTTGCCCAATAGACATCTGCAATCCCACCATCAACACCAACAATATAATATTTCTTTTGTTTCTCAAATATATCGTGTAAAAATGTACATTCACTACTGTCGACATAATGTTTGTTATTTTCTGACATGTCGTATTAAAATATACATTCACCACTGTTAGGAATTTATCTTTGCTTCGAAGTGTTGTGCTTTTTCCAGAATATATATATATATATATATATATATATATATATATATATATATATATATATATATATATAATTCTTAACAGTGGTGACTGTATATTTTAATACGACATATGTGAAAATAACAAACATTATAAACCCAAGTACAGGAGAATCTCCCTATTAAGACAACTTTAGGGACTGAGCAAATGTGGTCTTTACAGGGGAGTAGTCTGTATGGGAATATAATTTGATTAAATACAAACAAAATGGGCCCGTAAATTGGTAATGTTAATATAGAAATTGTCTTTTCTTGGAGGTGGTCTTAATTGGAGATTCTACTGTATATGAAAACTGCATGATATGACAGGCACAGAAAGTAGTTATGTCTGATAGTAAAGTGGAATGTTTAATGGCGACTTCGTAGTAAAATAAATCAATGGTATCCATATTGCACACATCTGCATGTGGGGGCGAAGTGGAAGATACATTAACATACCTTGTCCATGCGAAATCTGGCCTTTTTCAACCATTTCTGAGCCACCTGGGTTATTTTCTGCTGGGCACCACTACTGCGCCTCAACATATTCACAGCGCTTTTATCAGCCACTTTCAAACTCCATATGCAGTCAACTTTTAATATATCAGAAGAAGCATGCAGACATTTATTGCCTCTTCATGTTAATGGTTTCTACAATGTAATACAATAATACTTTATTGGTCCCTTTATGAAATGAATGCCATCTGACGAAATGGTGTTTTGCTCTCGGATTAACCTTTAAGGCCGTAACAAAACACTTTCAGTCTGCTATTCAACATTTGAAAGGATGACTTCCATATGAAATGTGTCAACACGTTACTGTTTGGATATGCCCAATCCAAGTTCTATTGGCTGGCATTCACGTGTCCAGGAATCTACAAAGAAAAGTTGCAGCTCCTGACGTGTGGGTCGATATGTTATTTCCGGAAACCTATCCACAAGTGGAAACTGAAGGTTCGTGTCCAGTCGGGATAGTGACAGTTGTATGTTGTCTGGATCCCAGTTGTTTGATGATCATTAACGTTTATGAGTAGGCTTTTTAACGGAAAATGGTGAAGATCACCGGCGAGCGAATGACATTGCACATTTTTAGGAAGAGCTGCGCCGCACTTTGTCTTCCATTTGACAACCTGTCTCACCACCTGGTAGGCACATAGCGCCCACAAAACACACCGAGGAAAGGGGATGACCTGACAGTGCCGTCAGCAAAATGCAAATGTTAAGACACACTTTAGATATATATATATATATATATATATATATATATATATATATATATATATATATATATATATATATATATATATATATATGTGTGTGTGTGTGTGTGTGTGTGTGTGTGTGTGCTGGTCCTAGCTCACGGTTCCCATTTCTGTGTCAAATTGTTTATCCTTTCACTCAAACAATCAAACATGATCAAGAAATACTGTGACCCTGCCACAACGCCGAAGACAAAATACCCCGACCCACAACACACCACCAGATGGGTTATTCAGCTTGGCAACGGGGTCAGTAAATTAAATATAATTTTATATATATATTTAATTTACTCCGCCCCTTATCTCGTTGCCAGTTGCAATATGCGGCCGCATGCCTCTATCCGTTGGAGATTCTAACATCTTGGAATGTATATACAGTGAAAACTGTTTATTGTGGACACCTCTGGGACTGGCAAAAATAAGTGTCCACAGGACACATGTGTTTTTAACAAGAAAATTGACCTAAGTGAGTTTTCGGTACTGGATATAACTGTCCACATTAAACAGGGTTCCGCAAGGACAGGTTTTATTTTTACTATATAAGGAGGCAGTGAAATGAGGTTGGCCGTGATGTCAGTTTAACGAGGAAAATGCTTCATTACCCCTCCCCTCTCCCGCGTTGCCATCTCGTTGATATATGTGGTCACCTGCCTTTCTCCTTTTGAGATCCTAACATCGTGGAATGTGGATACTAATCCACATTTAGTGCAAGATTGAGCCAGCCTATGTTTGACGACCCGACATCATTAAAGCTGTATATGTGTAACACACGATAAGAATCCTGTGATTATTTCTCTCGTTATGCAGCACCTTATGTTTCAAAATTTACTGTTCACAAGAACAAAAAACATACACACAAAAACAAACAAACAAACACTTTTTTAAATAACCCACAAAAAACTTTTTTCTGTAAACTGTGTTCTGTTTTAATTTTAAGATCAGTGAATCAACACTGTTAATGGAAAACACGAGGCCTAAAATTGTTTTGTTAATTCATGTTGCCCATTCATACTGGTAAATGATCTGGTACAGGACAAGACAAAACATCCCGTATACCTTATCTGCATTGTCGGAATGATCATACAGCTGAATGAGACTGAATGTGCCGATTCATTATTTGGTTTTACGCCTCCGTATGTGATGAACAATAAACCGGGATCATTATTAAGAGACTTTCAACACCCAGAAAATGAACTCAACAACTGCATGCAGTCTTGTCCATTATAAGGAAACAGAATATATAAGATTGTATGCTACAAGTTTCACGATTTCAGTACGGGATTTTACGTCATAAACATTAACTGCTTTTCGCCCGCCATGTTTACATAGTTACAAGTACATTGTACTTGTGCCAAATTCTCAGTTCGCAGCTGATCGCTGCACAGTGACAGATATCTGGGCCTCGTAATCAATAATAATGTGACACAAATTCAGCTATAATGTAGGGCCTCCATTACTCATAAACGTGGGACCCTCTTCATGGCCCTTGCCATGCCCAAGCGTTAATTATACAGTATGAAAATGATAGCCAGAGGTCTGCATAGTTTACCTGCACTTTAACCTACATGTATTGGAAAATGTTAGAGTGTAGAAATTAATGTTTGATATTTTTTTATTGAACTTGGAAGACGAAACACTTGCAATTCTATGGATGCGCATCATTGCATAAATTAACCATTTATTCTCGGAATATGTGCGAAAAGTGACTTTTGGTAATATCCATGCGCAAATGCTGTGTTTTAAGATTGAGCTCACTCTTGGAAAGTGAACATGCCAGTGCACGTGCGTATAACTTTGGCACTGATCTATTAGAAATGCATGCGCACGCACGCGAGTTCATCAGTCTTCAATGATACCGGAAAGAAGGGTCGGGGAAAGGGATTCGTTAGGACAACACGCCAGAAGTGGCGACTTGGCAATCAAAGATAGAAGCAGACACAACTAATAAGTGACCCAAACAATTTCCATACAGTAAGGGTCGTGGTCCAGTTGCGCAATATGCATTGATTGCTCTACTCTTGCGACCTCTCCACTCAATGTCATTGACCCTTGTCGCACTTATCTCATTAGCCAAAGCAGTACCAAAATATCACATTTTCCTAACCTAATGAAATATATATTTTTTTCTTTACTTGTTAACGTCGAACATTAAATGAAAACCTACATGGAGCTATTTTGCTACGTTAAACATGCTATTGGCGTCACATTCTTTAAAGTTTGGTTTAATTTGTAGGTTTGAAAAGGATTTGACATTGGATCAGATAGGCGTACGTGTCAAAGCACTAATCTTCCCCGTTTTCAAAGTGTCGCAAGTTCTTTCTTACATAGAACTAATTGCACAGTACTCGTTTTCACTTGCCAACTGGTTTGACTTTTAATAGTGCATACACAATTGCAGCATCGTATACAATGTCGTGATATATTTAAAATGCACTTTAGTGACCCAATACACATGCGCATCCAAAAGACGAGTTTGCCTGTCGCTTGAAATCAGCCATCTGCACGACCCAAAGTCAACCACCGCGTTCCACGGTTGTAACTTATTGTATGCAAATCATGGCAACACTTTATTCGGCATATCTCTAGACTGATACCACTTGATAGGGGCCTTATAGAAAAGCAATATCATGATGCAAACAATAAATTATAATTGCAGTGCACATGATGATGCATGTCGGAGACTTCAAAGTGAGACGACAGAATATTCAATATTCTAACGTATCAAATTATGAGTGATCTTCTCGGTAATTCTGCAGAAACTGGCGGCGTGCGGTGATCCACGTCTGGGGCAAGCATCAATGAAATGAAATTGTCATGTTGGCGTCCACATGATTAGATTGAACGAATACATTGATTTGCGTGGTAAATCTACAGAAATGTGGAATTTAAATTTTATGAGAATTTCGAGACAGCAAAAGAGTGAACATGACACCTCAGCAGTGATCTTGACAAATTATCGAGCAAAACAGTGAATGAGGGGAAAACAATGCTATAAAGCATGTTTTCTGAAGGGGACTGAACTTGGAATTATGAAAGTGTGTGTGTAAACACACACTTTTCTGCTTTTCCTCAAATTCTTTCTTTCTTTCTTTCCTTCCTTCTTTCTTTTTTTCTTTCTTTCTTTCTTTCTTTCTTTCTTTCTTTCTTTACCAGTGAACTTGTCCAACACTTCTCTCTGACACTATTATACATTGAAACTCCAACTTGGCACGATTGTACCTCCGTACGAGGAGTTGGGCCTTTTCATGCAGGAATGAAGATGTTACAAATTATGCAAATTAGGGGCATTTGAAAATTTAAATCTTGAATATCTTCAAAAGTATAAAAGATAGAGATGTCATTCTAACTTCTACTAGGGGGTTATTGACCATTGCGTATCTAATAAATTTAAAACAAAAGTTGTAGCAATATAAATTATGCTAATTAGCAGCATTTGACATTTTAAATCTTGAATGTCTTTAAAACTATTATAGATAGAGATGTCATTTCAAATTCTACGGGGGGGGGGTTATTGATCATTACGCATGCAATGAATCTAAAACAAACGTTGTAGCAATTAAAATTATGCTAATTAGCAGCATTTGAAATTTTAAAACTTGAATATCTTCAAAACTATTATAAATAGGGATGTCATTTCAACTTCTACTGGGGGTTATTGACCACTGCGCATGTAATGAATATAAAACAAAAGTTGCAGCAATTTAAATTATGCTAATTAGCAGTATTCAAAATTTTCAATATTGAATATCTTCAACACTATAATAGATGGAGATGTCATTCCAACTTCTACTACGGTGTTGTTGACCATTGCGCACCTAATGAATTAAAAACAAAAGTAGCACCATTAGAAATTTTAAATCTTAAATAATTTCAAAGCTATAATAGATAGAGATGCCATTATTACTTCTACTCCTGTGGTATGGAATACTTGCGCATTGCCATGCCAATATGCTTTCAAGACACACACAGATTTGCTGTGCAGCAAATCATCTTTTCTAGTTCTTAATCTGCATGGATACACAGGTTCTGTGTGTGTGCGTGGGGGGGGGGGGTCGCGGAACTAAGACAAAGCTCAAAGAGGTTATATTTTGTATATCTGTATTGGCATTGCATGAGCCTTTGATCATTTATAGTAATCAGTGGTGATGTATACATTGTACATGTACTAAGTATGACACATATTGAAAAAGCAAACACAACTAGGGTAAAACAACTTTATTCGTCACGATCTACTGACGCACAAAAACTCTGGGTTTAAGAAAAACGACTCTACCATCAACCAGCTTATCAAAATCGTTCATGACATATATAATGGCCTAGAACTACGAAAAGAAGCCAGGATGGTTTTTCTCGACATCAGTAAGGCTTTTGACCGCGTGTGGCATGAGGGTCTTCTTTTCAAATTAAGACAGCTGGGTATTGAAGGTGCTTTACTCCAGTTTATCGGTAGTTACTTATCAAATTGCTTTCAGAGAGTTACGATTGGTGGTCAGTCGTCCTCCTTGCTTCCTGTACAGGCAGGGGTACCCCAGGGCTCTATTCTGGGGCCTCTTCTTTTCCTAGTTTATATTAATGACATAACTGATAATATTGTGTGTGATATTAAGCTTTTTGCTGATGACACTAGCATTCTGGAGATAATCCATGATCCCGTTACCTCTGCAGGTCGGATGAACGCAGATCTTGTTCATATCTCTACATGGGGCAAACAGTGGAAAATGTCTTTCAACGCTATTAAGTCTCTAGCTGTTTTGTTTTCCACTAAACATAACAAGCCAGATCACCCACCTTTACTCCTTGGCAATGCTGTTATACCAGAAGGTACTAGCCATACACATTTGGGCGTTACACTTTCTAGTAATCTAAAGTGGGATGCCCATATTACCAGAATCGTGGAAAAAGCGAGGAAACGTCTGTCTCTCCTCCACAGACTTAAATTTAGGTTATCCCGCAATACTCTGATTCGGCTTTACAAATCCATGGTACGACCCATCTTAGAGTATGGATGTATAATTTTTGACAATTGCTCACAGACTCTCTCTGATTCCCTCGAGTGTGTTCAGTATGAAGCAGCTCGCATTTGTTTAGGAGCCCTGAAACGCACTCCCCGTCATCTTATGCTTAAGGAATTAGGCTGGCCTACTCTAGCTAAAAGACGCCAATATTTCAAATTAATCATGTTTTATAAAATTGTTAATGGTCAAACTCCCGCTTATCTTTCGGATCTCGTTCCGAATAACAATGGTCAACCCACTGTCCAGTTAAGAAACCGACGCAGCCAAAGACAAATCAGGTTTAACTCCTTACGGTTCGGAAATTCGTTCATTCCTTCCTCTATTGAACTATGGAACGATCTCCCTGACGACATAAGACGTTCTGCAACTTTATCCAAATTTAAATCTACTTTGAAAAATACTTTATTGTCTGTAGATCCTGTTCCTGTTTATTACTCACACGGTAGTCGATTTTCTAATATCATACATACCCGTTTGCGCTTGGGCTTCTCCGGACTAAATTCCCACCTACACAGATTTAATATAATACTGTCCCCAGCTTGTAAATGTCTAAATCCTGACGAAAGTATTCTTCACTTTTTCCTAGAATGTCCCTATTATTCAGTTCCCAGGAAATCCCTTTTAAAAACGGTTTGTTACATTCTAGCTCCAGGTGTGAATCCTAGTCTTGTAGTCTATCTAGCAAGTGATATACTTATCCGGTATCTTATACATGGTAACAATGACCTTTCTGCAAACCTTAACATTAAATTATTTGATGCTGTCCAAAAATTCATTTCTGACTCCAGACGATTCATATTTTGATTAACATGTTGATCCTGTCAATATACGGTTTATGGCTAAGACTGTCGTCATTTTTTCTTTTTTGGTTACCGAGCTAGTGACATAGTGGATTTTTCTGGATCAATAACTTGTACTCATTCTTTAATCGACATGTCTCTGCTTGTGAGTATTTACTTCATAGCATTCAGGAAAGTGTATTTTTCAATATTATTGTAACAATGAGTGGTACATACAAAGCATTTCGTGAATTGTATTGTCCTGTGTGTATTGTATATATTCTGTGTGTCTCTCTATGTCTGGAGAGCCTGTTTTTTAGTATCTCGATGTATACTATTAGGTGATCCAGAATAAATAAATATGTTTAAATTAAATTAAATTAAAACAACAGTCCTTCTACTGTACACATTTGGCCAAGGCTTATCTCAGGTATACTCTCACTTGCACTTTTTGAGGCGATGTGACCATATACAAAAGACACAATAACTAAAGAAATCACATCGCCACGCTTGGAACAATGTTGTGACGAAGAGTCTGAAGAAATGTTTGTTCCTGACTTCTGAGCAATTTGTCAAGCGGTTTTAACCAAGACCACCAAACACATACAAATATCAACAATAAATAAATAAATAAATAAATAAATAAATAAATAAATAAATAAATAAATGAATGAATGAATGAATGAATGAATGAATGAATGAATGAATGAATGAATGAATGAATGAATGAATGAATGAAACTAAAATATAAAAGAAGCAAGCAAAAAAAATTCATGGAAGGGAGAAATTTTGTACGTGGCAAAAACTCACTTACGTTAAATCCCCAGAAGTTTTAAAGAGGATATGGCGATTGGAAAAAGAAACTACACATACTTGCACCTACACTAGTATATCTATACCATGTTAAAATCACATCCTATCGACCAAGGATGGATATGTGGATCCTCTTATTCTGATGAATGATAAACTACATCTTTCAGATCCAGGCACATGCAAATTCATAAAGAATATTGACTGTCAAGCAGGCCTGGATATGTTCCATGCTTCTAAAAAGATTCCGTATAAACGAAATCAGAACCGTCAGATCAGTGCATCCGAAGGATGGCAACGAGTAGAACCCAAGCAGAAACTCCCAAAAAAACAGTCTGCAAGGTTTCCATGGAGACTGACTCCTAGGAACCAAAACGGTACGGGTGTTGGCTCGACCGTAACCAGTGCTGGTAAGAACCAGAGTGGCGGTGGTAGATCAACAAGGCCATATCAACAAAGACCGCAAAGGAGTAAACACAACGGACATGTTTCATTAAAGCTCCAAATGAAAATGGTATACCTAGGTGCCATTATTGCTTTGAAGCTAACCATATGAAAAGACAGTGTTGGCACCCCGCACCTCTATTGTGTAACATATGTGGTTCATATGGACATAAAGAAAAACACTGTGGCCTTATTAACTCTCATTCTCAATAAGGAGTTGGTCACTCAAATGTGACGGCCGCCTATCGAAGGCTGTCCGTGCATTGTATTTGTGTCTTTTTGCCCAGAAGCACTTCCTAGTGGTCATTACCCTATTCCGCAGTCCGAACTCTTTACTCTCCATAAGCTAACCCATCCCTGTCTAACCTATACACATACGGAAGTACTATTGTCCATATTGCACACGTTCCTCTGTAAAATTTTGACATAGGCTGTATTAGCCCACATAAATTAAAGGGTCTTCTGCCGGTAACCACTCATCGAAACTTACCGTCGAAATTTGATTACCTTGATACAATCCAAGGTAAATCAATTCAATCCAGATATGTTTTTTGTTAATGAAACTTGGTTAGATGAGGGTTTCTCTAATGCAGAAATACATATTTTAATTTACAGGCCACCATCAGCCGGCAGTACATATTACGACTCCATGTTAGAAAATATCACGATAGCCTTAAGTGAAGATAAAAATATTATAATTATGGGTGATCTAAATGTGGATTACAAGCTGAATGAATCTTTGAGTAGTGAAATCCTATTTATCATACAGAAGATCTGTTTGAGCTAAAAAAAAATGATAATTGAACCAACAAGGGTAACAAATACAACCTTAACAATTGATTTGACATTGACTAGTATGCCTAATAATCACATCATGTCTGGTGTCCACAAGGTTACTGTATGTGATCATTATATGGTGTATACTATTTTGAATGTAAATAAGGGGCTAAAACATAAGATGGTACGTTTCAGAGGTTATAAAAAATGATGAATTTAATTTTATTCAAGATCTGAGTCGCTCGGATGTTTTGCAAATCTCAGTGATGTCTGATGCTAATGAAGCCTGGAATCTCTGGAAAGGTGAAGTGCTTAAACTTTGTAACACGTAAGCACCTGTCAAAACCAGGAGGCTTAAAGATCGTAGAAATCCTTGGGTTGATAAAGAGATCATTAAAATGATGTACACACGTGATCGGTCACATGAAGCTGCTGTAAGTACAGGTGATTAGCAGATATAGAAGCAGTACAAAGACCTGAGAAATAGAATTACTACATCAATCAGAACTGAGAAACAAAATCAATTTACTAGTATGCTACGTAATACGCGGGGCAGAAATCCTGCATTCCTATGGAAAGATATTAGAAAAGTTTTTTCCAAGCAAAAAGTCAACAAATAAAATTCCACACGAGATCAGTTCTGGTGATTTCAGCAAGTACTTTGCAGAAATAGGAAATAAAGTCCCTAAAAGTCTACATATACCTCAGTTTACTAATGATCTTTTATGGAAAGGTCCTTCTTGTATTTACAAGTACAGTCTATATTACTTTAACACTACTTCTGTAATTCGTGAATTACAAGAGATTTCAAATGTACGTTCTATTGATATTCTCGATTTTGACATCAGGTTATTACGGCCAGGCGCAGAGCCGATTGGGCCCTCTTTAACGCATATTTTCAACTTGTCAATTCCACAAACAGTATTACCAGATGACTGGAAACTGTCACGTGTTACCCCAGTCTACAAGGGTCAAGGTGCAACACTTGACGTGAACAGTTATAAACCCATTTCAGTCGGGTGTCACGTAGGTAAGGTCAATAAAAATTACTGCGCAATGCATGACTTCTACAGTGCTGAACAAAGTGCGTACCTGAAAAATCACTCCCCTCAGACATGTTTACATCAAGTTACTGACGACTGGTTCACAAATCTGAATGATGATCTTATAACAGCTATATGTTTCCTCGACATTCAGAAATGTTTTGATACTATAAATCATGACATTTTAAAGGAACAGCTCAAGAAACATGGTATCGTGGACCAAGAACTTGCATGGTTTTCTTCATATGTGTGTAATAGAAAACAAGTAGTATCGTGTAATGGAAAATTATCCAATCAACAAATACTCAACATAGAAATCCCTCAAGGGTCGACCTTCGGCCGTGTGTTGTTCCCAATTTGCGTCAATGATTTAGTACAATATATAAATTATGGTTCATGCACTTTATTTGCTGATGATTCTATCTTTTATACAACAGAAGTATCAGTTAATGAGGTGACCAAAACACTGCAGTTCGTCCTAGATGAAGTCGCTCACTGGTATAAGTGCAATAGATTGTCAACTAATGCAAATAAGTCCTATTCTATATTAATAAACGGAAAAAGAAATGTTAAGGATAATTTGGCGGCTCACTTGGATGGTCAAATAGTTAACCAGGTTGATTGTGCTAAATATTTATGTGTTTATGTAGATGATGATTTAACATGGAAAAAGCATATCAAGAAATGCATTCTAAGGTCTTGTCAAAACTTGCAGTGCTCAGCCGTCTTTGCAAATTTGTACCCAAACAAACGCAAGGACTAATTTTTAACTCCACAATTTTACGATGTATGGATTATGCCAATATTGTTTGGGGTACATATACTGAGACAGTTCTAAAATGTGCACAGAGACTGCAAAATGCTGCAGCAAAAATTGTCACTGGTAACTATGATTATATTAACTACAGAGGAGAAAACATTGTGACAGATTTAAAGTGGCAGACTATCAAAGAGAGACGGATATTCCACATGGCAACATTAATGTTAAGTGTACGCAGGGACAAGCGCCAAACTGTTTATGCGATCAACTAAATTTCCTTGACGAGATTAGTCACCATCCAACGCGCTTTACCACTCACAGAAATCTTCCTGTACCCGACCCGAAATAATCAATATTCAAACGTTCATTTGTGTATGATAGCGCCTGCATTTTTAATAGTCTTCCTGATTTTTTAAAGCAATATGATAATGTGTACGATTTTAAACGTCTGTACAAATGTCACTTTTTAAAAAGATTTTGAGAGTTTTAGTTGGTTTTACTCTCCGTTGACAGTTTAAGTTTTATAGGTTGTTTTTACTAAGTGCTTTGTTTGTGTAGATTTAGATATTTGTATAAGGTCTTAGTGTCAACACTTTTAGATTTCTCTAATTTTAATTAGTATTTAATTATATATGTAACACTACCTTCTCATTTTTATCTTGATGTATGCTGGGTCCCTTGTAAGAACAGAATTACGCTCTGAAAGGGCCGCCCAGGGTAAAGAAATTCTTAAATAAATGTATAAATATAAAAACCACTACGCTTATGAATAATAATGTTTAAAAATAATTTTATTCGGAAAACTACACCTTGGACACGGGGGCACCATGGACCGAGGTAGGTCCATGATACTTCCGTCACATCTTAGAAATCCTGTGGACAAAGTAAAATCAAACCATGTTAAAAACGTTGTGCAATCATAGCTGTATACAGTATAATATTATTCGTTTTATGTACAAATTTTGGGAGTTAAGGAGGGTCCCCTTCTGACTACCTCCTGTACTGAAAAGCTTCAACAAGATAGTTTTAGATCGCGTGGTCATACAGATCACCAACATCTTTCCCAAAATTGTGTGAATGCTTCCCCAAGGACCAGCATAATTTGGTGCATATAGAAGCTGCAGAAAAACGTTGCCAAACATGTTCAGACATTAATTTTTTACATTCGTTTTCCAGGCTATTATACAATTTTGCTCTGATGTTATTCAGTGCCGGGCACAAGAATATGAAATGGGCCAAATCTTCTTTGTTTTCCTTGCATAATTTACATAGACCATCGTATAAGCCCCATCTCTCCTTATCCTCTCCCAGTCATGAATGTGCTTGAAACTGAAGTCCAGAGCCAGCAAAATTATGAGACTTGAATAAATAACTTTCACCAAAAGTAGACGTCTTAAACATCTGATACCATCTTAATACCTTTTTCTCATCAATTTCATTGAAAAAAACTTATTTTATATGCCTCCAAAGATATTTTTAAAACGTAACGTAGCCAGTCAGGATTTAGTGAATGAAAAGCGCGGTCCATGGCTACATTGTTAAATATTTTCTTTATTTCCTTCGTGTATGGCCACGCTTTGGCTTGTTGCTGGCTACTGTTGTCTGCCTCCAGCAAGGTATCAAATATTTGTTTACAGAGACGAGTGTTGGGCAAGTCAAATTTCATCCTATGACAGTACCTTATCCTTTATCCTTATTTTCGAGACTTTGTTAAACTTAGCCGATAACAACAGCTCACATAGCAAACAATACTGTTAGAAACCGAGTGAAGGTAGCGTCAATAGCCATAAGAATAAAAAAATAACAACCGTCAAAATAGAAGACAAATGGAGCGCCAGGTCTTAATAGATTAAGGTACAAAGGTATCTAGAAGTCGTCCTTTGTAATTTCCAATCTGCAGACAGACAGACACAGTTCTATTTTATGACCATGCAAATATCGATACAATATAAGTTTATGATAGCAATGTAACTTTGGAACAATACATCTTGCTAAAGGCAAAATTATAAGTTAGAATTTGCTTAACCTAGTGCCAGGGACTGCAGAAGACGACATAAAACGGCAACCAGGGAAAAAGTCAAACTTCCCTTTAATTTACCATTTGGGTTCATACTTTTTGAAATTTGAATTATAGACATAAAAGCTGAATCTTTTTGCATGTAATATACATGAAAAAGTATGTTACATGTGTCTTGTATTTTTATGAAACAGACAATACAGACAGCCCGAACTTGCAACACCGCTTCGATTTTGTGTGCCGGTACATGGGATGCAGTTGTATTTGTTTCTTGGTTTGGAACGAAACTTTTTGCCTCAGAATTACATGATACCTTCCAGTCATCTTTCGATTTTCGAACAAAAAAAGCTGAATCTTTTTGCATGTAATATACATGAAAAAGTATGTTACATGTGTCTTGTATTTTTATGAAACAGACAATACAGACAGCCCGAACTTGCAACACCGCTTCGATTTTGTGTGCCGGTACATGGGATGCAGTTGTATTTGTTTCTTGGTTTGGAACGAAACTTTTTGCCTCAGAATTACATGATACCTTCCAGTCATCTTTCGATTTTCGAACAAAAAAAGCTGAATCTTTTTGCATGTAATATACATGAAAAAGTATGTTACATGTGTCTTGTATTTTTTATGAAACAGACAATACAGACAGCCCGAACTTGCAACACCGCTTCGATTTTGTGTGCCGGTACATGGGATGCAGTTGTATTTGTTTCTTGGTTTGGAACGAAACTTTTTGCCTCAGAATTACATGATACCTTCCAGTCATCTTTCGATTCTCGAACAACTTGAATGCAATTCTCTCTGTACCTTATTTTTAGAGTTTCATCAAAGAGTTACATGTACACCAAAACAGCCAGGCCTAGGACTCCGATTTTCGTTACATGTATTTATGGAGGCATTTACGACGACCCCTTCGTATGGCCCACCTGTGCACTTAGTTCGCACTTAACTGTGCAACGCCTATATTAACAGAAATTTTGACATTGGAGTTTCAGCGTCAGTCCCGTTGCTTTTACGAATGTTAGTTCGTCTGTCAAAATTAAAAAATACGACAACTGCTAAAAAAGTAACAGTCTCGTATTGTTCAGATAAACTTATATCTAAGCTCACACATCTTTTCATCTGCATTCCGATTTCTTTACCCACGTGTTGTCCTGTGTTTTTGCTATCTTTTGAATCGTGTTGTTTTGGCTTTTATGGTTGTCTTACTTTTCCCGTACTACCGGTTCCAATATAGGCTGGCGACACCGTAGGCCAACGGTTTTTGCGAAATAAGGTAGGCCAATGTTTAATTCAATAATACATGTACAAATTGAATCGCCGACTTTGTTCTCTCTCTCTCTCTCTCTCTCTCTCTCTCTCTCTCTCTCTCTCTCTCTCTCTCTCTCTCTCTCTCTCTCTCTCTCTCATTCTCTCTCTCTCTCTCTCTCTCTCTCTCTCTCTCTCTCTCTCTCTCTCTCTCTCTCTCTCTCTCTCTCTCTCTCTCTGTTGCTTTCTTTGATTGGTTACAATAACGTAAACCATGTTAATAAGTCAAATATATGCATACATTTGTCTGAACTCTAATAATGCTGCAATATTTTTATTCTAATGTTGATATATTGTAGCCAACAGTGGTTGTCGTATTATGCTGCAGCGGAATACTGTTTTAACATAGCCTGTCGTCTATGGTAAGAAGGTATTGACAAGAAACTTAAAAATGAAACCCCAGCCCCAATAATGATAGTGAAAATGATAACGATATTAAGAAGAAGAAGAAGAAGGAGGAGAAGAAGAAGAAGAAGAAGAAGAAGAAGAAGAAGAAGAAGAGAAGAAGAAGAAGAAGAAGAAGAAGAAGAAGAAGAAGAAGAAGAAGAAGAAGAAGAAGATTCACGAGGGTTTTTTTCTGTACAATACGCAGCATTCCCATTGTCATGTCGCCTAAAAATCAGTAAGTGCCTACTTAAAACTGATCAGTTTCCGTTTTTCACTAAGAAAAATAGCTCATAATCATTTACTTCAGTATGATGTAAAAAAGTTAACCTGCTCGCGTTCAAAGAACCCAAGATGCATAAAGGTCTTTGGAAGTTGGTTGTGTAAATATCTTGTAAAACCTATGGTGGTAACTTCTATCTATCTATCTATCTATCTATCTATCTATCTATCTATCTGTCTGTCTGTCTGTCTGTCTGTCTGTCTGTCTGTCTGTCTGTCTGTCTACCTACCTATCTATCCACCCACACATCCACCCAGCCACCCATTTTGGTTACGTGATTGAACATGAAAATGTGTCGTTTGCCACGTTCAGTTCTCTCTCTCTCTCTCTCTCTCTCTCTCTCTCTCTCTCTCTCTCTCTCTCTCTCTCTCTCTCTCTCTCGCTCTCTCTCTCTCTCTCTCTCTCTCTCTCTCTCTCACCAAATATATATGTATGTGTCCTTTATCCATTTCAGTCAAAATTCTGTCCATGAATTCATATGCAGCTGGTTCAGTCGAGTGGCATGTTCTAAAACTTTGACTTGGTTAATAGAGAATCTTTAATCTTAAAGTATTGATGAGTCTTTTTTTAAGCTAATTGTCACCTGAAAGGCAGCCATAAATGAATAACCTAATCTTACCCGAAGCTTGCTTTGCCGTGATTTCAGCTTATAACTGGCCCTCTTGTCCTTCTTGTCCCCATCGCTGGTACTGCTGCTTAAGCTTTTAGTTGAAGCCCTCCTTTGAGGAACCAAAAGTCCATCAGGCAGACTCGGGCTTTTCTTTGACCTTCTTCTCACGGATACGAACGTGGCCGCCCCAGTTAGTACAACAAGTGGACGGTGGAAAGCGGAATTCTCGTCGATGCTGTACCGTTTTTTAAAGGAAGGCCGCCTGTCTGCCCGCTGCTCCAGCCCTTGAAGCACGGAGCGACTGCTCGCCGAAGACCTGGTACTCGACGGCATTGATCCTGAGATACCTTGCTCTGCCGCCTAGAAGGCCAGCAATGGCCAGACGGTATGTCGTTACTCTCCAGTGAGGACACCAGTGGGAGCGTTATCTGGGCGACCAGCCTTCGTGAATCATGGCTATTTATTCGCCAGAGACATTATTCCTGCAACATGATATGAAATGTGTGTTAGATTTATACTGTCATTCCGCCATCTTTGTGATTTCATCAATAAACTTCATGTCATGAATTTCAGACTTAGTCAGAGTCTCGGAGATGAAGTAAGGTTTTGTTAAAAGTGGGAGATCTCACTACTGCAGGTACTGTAGAGTGGGAGGGCGAGCTCCGAAGGCCCGAAGCATATCTAGGGGGGTCTGGGGGCATGCCCCCCTAGGAAAAATTTTTGCACCTTCATTGCTGTATTTTGAACATTTTAGGCATCATCAGAGACATTTAGACATTTTCAGTCAATGAAAATAATCACTCAACTGTTCTAACAACTAACAAAAGTAAGCCATACATCTGTGTATTTTAGGTAATCACCTTTATAATATGAGCAAATTGTCTGCCAGAGTACAAATTACAATGATTGTTGTAAGATCAGTAAGTAGGAAGGCATAGCAAAAACATTGCTGTAGGTCTTGGACCAGTAATCTCTCATGGTCGGGTCAACTGAACCCACAACTTTTTATCGAGTACTGAATAGTGTTCCTGTGTCTATTGAATGTTAATATCACAGGAGCAGAGCATCCTAAATTAAGTCCCATCATAATTTTTGATATGAAAATACTAATCAACTGTTAGTTTTAGTGAGGCATTGCTACTCTAGAAGTATTTTTAATCATTTGATAACTTAGTGTATTTTGGAGACATATTTGGCGCGGAACAGTCAGTCATGGAGGTAAGGTATGCAAATGCACGTGTGAAAAAAAATCTAATCACATGACCCCCCATTCTCTTCGTTTTAACTTGCTGCTATCAGTATAAACTCGAAGAAGAAGGCAAAGGAAGTTGCGATTTTACGTTTCAAATAGGAGAAATATGCCAGCGAATGTCGCTATTTTAACATGTAAATGCATTAAGGCCTAGGTTACTGGTCCAAGACCTAATAGTATGCATTAGGCCTAGGTTACTGGTCCAAGACCTATACATTACACAAATCACAAAATGAGGACAAAGATTTATATTTTCCGCGCGTATATAGTGCAGCAACACGGCAAAACAGTACAACTTTACGATCATCAATGGAATAGGGATACTTTTTTTATAATTTTACAAAAAGCTCGAGGGTGCGAGACTGTAAAAAAGAGTAATAAAATGCGGGAGATACCCGGCCGTGGCAGGAAATCTGGAGGCTCTGCTTACTTCTGCTATCTGAATCCCATACACAATAATAAGTCATAATGTACAAAGCAAAAGTACTATTTTCTTAAGGGACTGTGGCAACGATTGCGAAATAAAGACGCTTCAAATAAGAAGGGATGCAAATCCACTTCCGTAAAGTAAGGTACCCAGCCAAACGTAGTGCACGGTTTCCTTTCCAAGTGAAGGTACTAGTATTTGTAGTGAAGGACAGGCACGGAATGTAAATAAATAAATAAAAATATAACCTTTATTTCACGTGGAGTAAAATACAATAGGAAACATTAGCGTAGAGGCACTTTTTTTCGACAGTGAAAATATGAACTAGAAAATGGTATGTACAATGATGAAGTGGGGATGACAAGACATTTAGACAGATAATAAACAAACAAAAAACCCGACACCTTTGGCGAGTTTTCTTCTTCTTTTTTGAAATAAAAAAGACATAGGAGAAATGATAATAAATCGACACGGAATACCACCAAAAGTTGCGTTTTGTTTTCCTTTCAAAGTAATGATAGATATGTGACATAAATTAAAGGCATGAGTTGTGGGAGTAACAACACGTTGGTAATGAAAACTGAGTAACAATACGTCGACACAAAAAACGCTTAAACAGTATTTTTGTTCTGTATAGTATGAACTATTATTGTGTATACAGGTTAGACAATGACAGGTTAGCTTATGGAGTGTAGAGAGTTCGGACTACGGAATAGGGTAATGACCACCAGGAAGTGGTTCTCGACGAAAAGACACAAATACAATTAGTATCAGAGTTGTCCATGATAACATCCTAATGTCCATAGAGTCCATAAATGCAAATACTCTCATAAATAAAGTACTCTGCTTTATCCTAGACCCGAACCCTAAATTTATTTTCGAAAGCAATCACTGGAAATCCGATTTCAAGCTTCCTGGTCTTCCAAGCTAAAATATACCATGAAAAAATGTTTCATATACCAGCAAGAACGGCCCTGTTTGAGGCCAACATTAAAACAAAGAAATCAACAACAGCAACGAAAATGAGCGCTTACCTACATATGCACGGGAAACGGTGTAACGCAATTGCTGAACTCAGGGTCCACATCTTTATAAGCATAAACGATCTTTGTTTTAAATCTTTTTCAGGTTTCAGCTATGAAGTTTTACACATGTCTACCCAATTAGGTCAGGCTTCCCTGGGGCGCTGCTTGCTCCGGCACCTCCTGTTGGTTTTGCGTTTCTGTCAAACATTCTCAATTAACTCTGTGTAGAATAACACATATAATGTCTTTGCTGCTCATGTTTAGCTGTTCATTATGTAATAGTCGACTTTGACAGTTGCACCTGCTTTTAAGTTTAATGTTTACTTTTCTGTTTGCCCGCCGTCAATATTTGAAGGTCAATATATCCCCCACGAGCTGGACAAGAGATCTTGAGCGAGAGTGAAAAATATCGCTACCATTAATCCCCATGTTCCGTGCAAATATCACTTACATGTAATTTCACATTGTTGCTTTGTTTACAAATACATAAGTACATCCGCATGGATAAGGAACACTTACATATCGTCAGCTGTAACATGGGCAGTGCGTGGCCCCATTCCCCGAAAATGGACAATATTCATTAAGCCTAACCTGACGCAGCACTCAACATTGGTTTATCGGCAACTTTTTAATTATAGTTTCCCATCCCTCGTGGTCGGACAATGGATCAAACAACAGGCTGCCACCTGATCAGTTTAATTTGCTCGGTGTTATATCCCAAAACAAACACAGAGTTCGACGGTTTCGAGGGCAGATTATGAAATTTAATCCCTTCTGACAGGCAGATACAAAACACGCCTGGACCCATGTCAGCCATGTATGATTACGCATCATTAAAATTCGCAAACACTTCGACACAAGATTTTTAGTGAAAGTGCCAACTGGTGAAAAAAAAATTAAAAATTAAAAAAATACATAAATAAATAAAAAAGCAGCGGAAAAAACATCCAACACGAATAGACCACTGTAGCCACACGATAAATAGGTAGACGTGCTTAGAGGCGTGTCTATCTGCGTCATGATCCAGCTAAAGCGTCCTTTATTCCATAAAGGTTAGCGGAAACATGTATCTATCTCTATATTCCCATGTAATATAATAAACAGGTCCATTTGAAAGTATAGCTATGGTTTCTTGGCCATGTTTTCTGGTAAGAAGGATGACTTCTTTCCCTTGCCCAAGTGAACGCTCCAGGCAAGTTGAAATAAAATGCTGTTTGAGTTGACTTTACTGCAAAATAAGGGCACACGACACTCACTTTCTCGATAAAATCTATCAAACGGGGCTATGTTGTTTCACTGAACAACCCAGGGTAGGGACCTATGCTGTTTCTCTGACCCAAGTTAACCCTGCAGACAGGTTCAAATAAAATGCTGTGTTTGAGCTGACTTTACTGCAGAATAACGGCACACGACGGCCACTTTCTCGATGCAATCTTTCAGCCAGGGTCAATCAATTTTCACTCGGGAAGGGCAGCTTGATTATTATTATTATTATTATTATTATTATTATTATTATTATTATTATTATTATTATTATTATTATTATTATTATTATTATTATTATTTTAATGTTGCAAAAAATGTTTTTGGTAGGGCCTTTTCAGTAGGGTTGGTCGGGTTACCAGAATCACACATACATTTTTGCTGGGTCTTAGGTAACTTGGACATTTGTTGAAACATGTTTAAAACTGATGTTCTTCACCCTTTTACACATTAACTCCTTTGAAGTCAGTTTATTTTGTTACCTGTGTGCAGCCGGAAGCATTTGTGTTTATGTAAAATGACATTCGTTACCATTGTATTTGTGTAGTTTCGCCCAGAACTACGTCCTAGTAGTCATTACCCTACTCCGCACTCCGAACTCTTTGCACTCCATAAGCTAATCTGTCACTGTTTAACCTGTATAAATATGGAATTAGTATTGTCCGTATTACATATGTTCTTCTGTAGAATTTTGAAATAGGCTGTATTACCCCAAATAATCTATAGGGCCTTCAGTGGGTAACTACTCAGATCATGTTTCGGTGCCTGTACCCGTACATGTCTCTCTGAGTAGCGGCTCCTTGTCCAAGCTAAATGTTCGGCAGCAAACCCAAATAATCATGAAAAAAAGTCAAATGATGCATAAGCTAAATAATTTAAGCGTCGCTTATAAATGCAGAGCTTCAATTTGAATAAAAAATACATGTCAAACCGAACATACTAACTAAATTTGTGTAGTAAAAGTTCACATAAGAATAATTTGACTTACCTCAGAACCAGTATATACCCTTTCTAGCTGGATCGCTTACCTTAGTTAAACCAATTGTATTGTCAGAGTATAACTGTAGCAATTCATACTGGGGCATTATAGTCAGTCCTGGTGATTATAAAATAAATAGTTGCAGCTTGACCACTTGTACAAACCGAGGGAAATCATAACAAGTACTGCAACAATGGACATCCGGCACCAGAACTGTAAAAAAAAAAAAAAAAAAGAAAGAAAAAGAAAGAAAAAAGAAAAAAAAATGATGACACCTACTCCTCACTTTGAAAATCTCCAAACAATAAAGCTCTATTTCCCTGCCAACTATGAGTTATTGTTTTAACATAATGGGTCAAGTTTGTGACATTTGAGTAAATACTGTCAATTTGAGTAATTTTGACATCGAGTAAATGGGAACATAGGCATGTCAGAAACGAATGAAAGTCATTAGCTTTTAAGTCAAGAAAAAGCAATCAAAATATAATTTTTTATTCAGATTTTAAGTACAATTAGACAAGTTTGTAACTGTCGTCGGCCGCTGTTTGCTACCGATAGCCCCTAGCCTAAAATGTCTGAAAGATGAATAATAAAACAGAGTGATGCCAAAAAAATTAAGAAGCATAACAGGCAAGTCTGAAATGTCTAAAATTATTAAAGTCCAATTTTCTAACAATCTCTGGATATTTACAGCAAAATTGTAGGAATATTTGATCAAAAGTACATCTTTGGATCCTCTGTACGCAAGTTTATTTAAATAAATTTGATTCTAGATGCAAAGTTCCTAAATTTAAAACAAATACGAGCAAATCTCAAAATTTATGACTAAAATGTATTATTTCCAATTGCTTCTGAAATAGTACTGTCAGGGAAAGGATAGTTATCTACTTCAAAGTTAAACTCATCAATTTTGTGATAGAATTCAATTCAAAACCTGTCGTCAGTGACCAAATATCCAAGTCCGGAAATACATCTCCAAAAACCATATGAATTGCTATCTTCCAAAGGGATATCTTTGAGGTAAATTTCTTTAGCGATATCACTGAATTTTTTACATTTATACAAGCAATGTAATTAATATACTTTGCATCGTTTGATAATTTTATAGCAATCTGAAATTCTTTTTTCATCAGTTCATCCATATACTTAAATTCAAGCCAGATTAAATATAAATCTGCAAGTAACGGGGAGCGGTTGCTACCTATTGGAATGTCTTTCATATATAGAAAAACCAATGGTCCGCATTGCGCAAAAGCTTTATCCAAAAGTTAATATATAGCGTCTGTCTCAACAGTGCAAGATTTAACGCTACTTTTTCAATATTCATAATGCGACCAATATATTGATGTAAGAGGCTTATAGATGCACAATGTTCATACACTGTGGATAAAAAACAAAAATTAAACCCATTGAAACTAATGACAATACAGACAACCTCGTCAGGTGGACCTCATTGAAGTATTTCCTTCTAATTGCAAGTTTCATCCATATTATCAGCTCAGCTGACTGCCAGCATATGGGATGGTCAGTCGTTCGTTCACATTTGTATTTTGGACTTCTCCACACCAATTGCCGGATCCTTATCAAACTTGGTGGGTAGCTATCTTAGGTGGGTTTTCAATACATTTGTTTAAATTGTCACTCTTCGGTGATTTTAGGAAATGCTTTTGTTTTTTATGTTTTCCTTTTTCTTTTCATTTTCTTTTCTCCGAAACTGCTGGACCAACTTCTTTTAAATTACATAGCAACTTCTATTTTTTTGTGTTTTTACAATTTCTGACTTCTTTAAAATAGTCATTCAAATTATGTTGAAACTAGTTTAATGCAATTTTCAATTCCTGTCCTTATTGGTCAATGAACACATTCCTATAAATTACAATGTATGTCACTAGGGATAACAAGCGTAATTCACATTTTGTACTTTGTCTGCAAAACCGTCTGTCATTTCAAACGTAGTTGGGATGTACCTTGGATGGGTCTCTGCTGAGTTTTGTTCGTTGCTTATATTACTTAAAAGGAATAGTTCTTGTAAAATAGTAAAAAGTGCTTAAACTTTTCCACTTGAAGTGCGCAGGTATATAGACCCACAGCAACACAATAAGATGAGAACATACTGGATGAGTAATAACAATGTTATTCAAGATTCTAACTTATTGTATTTTTCATCAGAAATTACTATAGTAACCCTATTCTAACCCGACTTCTTTTTGCAATAATTTTGACAATTGATCTGAAATGGATGAGTGCTATGACTTTGCGAGTTCGCAATGTGACGTCATGCAAATTGACTTCCGTTAATTTAACCTTTGAAAGGTTTAACATAAGAGGCCACTATTAGCCTGAACAGTGTAGTACACGGTTTAAAGAGGACTGGCCGAGGGAACACCATGTGGGCTTTATAAAAAGTTTGTAATAATGAATCATCATTATCAGAGTCATTAATGTATAGTGCCAGTTAATAGTGTGAGTGCCTCTGTATGTATGTGACCAGACCATACTTGTATATAATATAATGGTCTTCTAAATCGGGCTTCGTGCAGGTGACAGTGCCGGCCCAAGCTATGAGTGGAAGTGTGGCGCTTTCCAGCCTCTGATCCTCCAACCTATTTCTCATCAGGGATAGCTGTTATGGATGCCTTGTGTTATGACTGGACTTGATCCCAGACAGCTGTCTCACAGCCCATGGACAACCATTCAGGAAAAGTACATCCCATATAAGAGCCACAACCGTGTGTAATGACCAAGAAACCATTAGCCAGTGTGTTCTTTGCAGCAAGTACCTGTATGTCACATCCCATCAACAAGTATCCTCTGGAAGTCTGTGGCCCAATCAAAAGCCACATCGTTTGGACCACAGCCACACACAAAGCTTGTCACGTCCAAGGGGATAATTAAAGTTGTTTGAAGGAAGGTCCTGTTCATTGTGTCCTAAATGGTCAATGGTCCAACTGCTCCCAGTCACTCACACGGCAATTTATTGACGCTATACCCCGATTTGAGTACCTCGGCATGAGTTAATAGCAGCGGATAGGAGAGCATGTATATGTGACATCATGATCCTGCCGGGCAACAGGAGGGCATCCCAATGATTTTCCAAGGCATTACGCATTTAATAGGTCCTAACACATTGTCTTAAAAACTGCTACATTTTGATTTTATGGCAGATCTATAGAACTTGCTGCAACTTTGAATACAAACGTACATTTATATATAGTACACGAGGATTGAGATCAAACAATATAAAAAGGTACCGTATAGGTGATATAACAATTTCTGCAAATATTTCAAAGTTCATTTACCCTGGTCTGTCGACCGACAGCAAAACATATTTCTGGAATAGCTAACTAGTTAACTACCGCAAACCGTTAAAAATGTTATCGCAGACGGAATTGTTTGAGCCCGCAGGTTACACTGCATGGATTTGATTAACCTAGACTCCTTTCGTATGGCTGACTACACTGTATTTCCAGATATTTTTGCATATGCTGAATTTCATGCAAAACTTTTGGGTTTTTTGGTCATGATGAAAGCTGGCCCAGTGGCAATGTGCTTTCTTTTATCCATCACTTTCTGTCTCAAATTCAAAAGCATTTATTTGCATTGCCATTGAAATCAAAACCAAGAAGATTTATAGGCCTACAGAGTTTGACAGCTTAATAATCAACATACTGTGCCGTACATGTGAATTTGTCAATATTTGCCATCTTGCTGCCAACCTTATTCCTCCGGCCCCACAGAAATAAAAGTCCAGAGTTATATTTATAAGTTACCTACATACTGGTTGACCGGTGGAGACAGATTCTTGCTTATCATAATATATATATATATATATATATATATATATATATATATATATATATATATATATATATATGTATAACATTTTACTGCATATATCATCCTCTTGGCGTCAGTGCACACACAACATGAGCGACACTCTGGTTACATCGAGGTGTTGCCATCTGGCGGGTGCTAGAGTAACTACTAACTAATCACTAGAGTACAAATAAATAATAATAATAAAAATAATAATAATAATAATAATAATAATAATAATAATAATAATAATAATGATGATGATGATGATGATGATGATGATGATGATGATAATAATAATAATAATAATAATAATAATAATAATAATAATAGACACGAAACTGCTGCACAGTACAATGCAAATCAATTTCAAGAACATTGGTAACAATGTGCAAAGTAAATGGACGGAATGTATCCTTAATGGATCTAGTCCTGGCATTCAAAACAGAATTTGAATACTCTCTTGATGCATCTGCCCTCCATATGCAATAGATTAAACATTTTTTCGTGTGGGGACAAATTTGTGAACAATTTACTCTCCCTTGAGATTTCTCTTATTGGGGTTGCTATTTGAGGGACAAATGCATCACACTTAAGTAAAAAATGTTCGTTTTCTTCCACTTCGCCCAGTTGACATTTCCTGTATAATCTTTGACTCCTCTTGATGCCATGTCTGTCATGCTCACCTACTTCAATATTTAGTGAGTGTGCACTTATCCATAACATGGTTACTGCTTTCTTATGTTTAACATTTTCAATAATTGGGCAATAGTTTCCGTGATCATGGCTATATTTAAGTCTGGTATAAGGAGGTTAGTTTACCAGAACTGAGATCTTGTAGCTGGGACATAAAGCATGACCAGTATTAAACTAAGATATTATTATATAAGTTTTATCTTGAAGTGTACTTTAATTTTATACATTGTAAATATGACGATGATAAACATTTATTTTCTACATTGTAAACCAAAAGTGCACGATGTACTTGTCCTTACGCTTTCTAGAGTTTTCTCCCAATGAGTGGTTTATCTCTGGTTTTAGCGCGGGGGACAAAAATTATGATATTGATGATTGTTTTCTCCCAATGAGTGGTTTATCTCTGGTTTTAGCGCGGGGGACAAAAATTATGATATTGATGATTGTTTACACCGGTTGAAAGCAAACTTTAAATGGGTAAGATACTTGGACGCATCATGGAATAAACCCTGTTCCATCGATGCCCCCGTTGTAAAGGGGTAGTTTTCCTAATAAAATTATTTATCTATTCATTTATTATTTACAAACCATTGGCATTGGGTGCGGAATTCGCGATTTGGTATTTTGAAGAGGTAGCATCCAAAATGTATGTGTGATTAGTGTTAAGGGAAGGTCAATTTGTCAAAAGAATGTAATGGACAATATATATGTATATATACATGGAGCTATGAGAAGCCTATTGATGGTTGCATGCGCATGTAAAAAGTAAATTTCAAATGGTAAATGGATGCTGTTCCACGTACGGCTCAATGCTGAACGTAGATACAGTCCTACCACACACAAATCTTTACTTTGTAATATAGACGGCTTATTGTAATATACTTGGACGTATCATGGAATAAACCCCGTTTCATTGATGCCCCCGCTGTAAAGGGGTAGTTTTCCGAATAAAATTATTATTATTATTATCACCATCATCATCATCATCATCATCATCATCATCATCATCATCATCATCATCATCATCATCATCATCATCATCATCATCATCATCATCATCATCATCATCATCATCATCATTATCATTATTATTATTATTATTATTATTATATGTTGTCTGTATATCATGTACTTCCACACCACATATTCCACCAATATTAGTTAAAAAAAAACAACCCCAACCAGCTTTTGCCACTTTTTTCGAATTCCAGTTGTTTACTGGTTAAATCTCCTAAAGTTACGCTTTTAAACAGATAACTTCTTACTTTTGATGACTTGCATATGTAATGTGACGATTAAGATGTTCACACATGTTCCGAAAGTCCAAAGAACAAAGAGAAAAAGGGGTGGTGGTGACATTTCGGGTCTTACAGGTCTCTATCACAAAGGCATGTTGGTCAAACATTTTACTGATCATGTGCTACTGTGGTACCACGTACACAACACTAGCTTAACCCGTCTGTTGGTCCCAATACACTAGGGATATCATTTAATAATAAATTGAACAATGCGGGACTCAACACATCCCCTTGCCTCATGCCTTGTAAAGTGTTAAAGAATGGAGTAAGCTCCATGTTTGTATTCACACAGCAACTTACCTTCTCATGCACACTTTTAACACTGGAATACAATTTCCTTCCTACACAAATTTTTAGAAGTTTGTATAGCAGTCCATTTCTCCAAATACTGTCAAATGCCTTGCTAAGGTATATGCAGCATACGTACAATTTCTTTTTAACATATGAGTCGATTAAGGTTTTCAGAACAAACATATGGCCTGCAGTTTGTAACCTCTGTTTTGATGCTATTTGTTCCGCCACCATAATGTTTTGGTTGTACAGGAACTTACAAAATCTATTGTTGAGTACATCACCATATACATATGATAGACAGCTGGTAATCGTAATATCTCTATAGTTATTCGGGTCAGAATTTGACACTTTCTTGTGTATTGCGGTAATGAGACCCAAGTACCATTCACTTGGGTATACCCCATAACTATAAAAGTCTAACGAATACTTGTGGAATGATATTGAGGCTAGCTTTGATACTCTCGTTTCATATATTATCCTGTGCAATTGCTTTGTTGTTTTTCAGGTTGTTAACCATTTTTCTAATTTCATGGAGGGTGCTCTCACCTTCCATATTTTTACCCAAGTTTTCTTCCTTTTGTTTATCCCAACTATCATTTTAATGTCTTTACTTTCATCACCATATCAGTTGCTGTAAATATTCGTACCAGGCATCTAACCTTATCTATCTTCTTTCTTTGAACCATTTTCAGCATGTCTTTGCAGTTCACTTACCAACTTCCAGTATTCTTTGGGGTTACTGGATTGTAAATTTTCGAGCTGATCCAAAATTTTCTCTTTGTATTTTCTCTTTATCCATTGCAACACTCTCTTGTAGTCTTTTCTCTGTTTGTAGTACTATATGTTTAAGCAGCCATTGCTTGGAATATCAGTCGCTGCTTTGGCAGCATTCTTAACCTGTTGTCTTAATATAGCACATGATCTGTCAAACCATTTTTGTTTCGTACCTTGTTTTACCTTCTTTGCACAATTTATGAGACACCTGTCTCCAGCTTTATGCAGTGTGGTATTAAAGCTCATAGCTGCTTCATTAACACTGATATGCTTGTTCGCCATTACATGTGAGAAGTATCTCAAATTATCTTGTATGTCATCTGAGCACAGTGTATTTTTAAATATTACCGAAGAGTTATCATACCATTTGTATTTACAAGGGCGGGGGCTCACTATACACATCGTTTTGCTTTCCACATGGGTATATGTATATAACAGAAATTTTATTGAACAATGATCAGAAATATGCCTCATCCAATTATTCATTCTAAAATATGGAATATCATCATACACCTCACAATGACTTAAAAAGAAGTCCATAGTACTACTGCCCCCCCCCCCATACTCATGGCAAGTGAATTTTCAAAGCAAGCCCCCAAATTTCCTTCCATTTAAAATTCTAAGTCCACTTGACTTGCATAAGTTCAATAGTTTTCGTCTGTTAGAATTTATTGCCTTGTCATGATTTAGCCTGGCATGCATGGGAGTGTTGAGTGTGTACTGGTTTGAGACTGGAATGTGAGTCTTATTACCATCCTGGTCAATGTAGTCCTGTTCACTTGAGGTGCGTGCATTGAAGTCACCAACTACTACCAAGTCACCTATACTAGCATGCTTTGCTATTTCATCCTCCAACATGCTATATAGATCGGTATTTTGGCTTTCAACATGTGAAGAGTTGATGGGACTCATGTATGTCACCTCTTTTTAAACGTCTCTCTCCCTCCTAAAGGAATTTTTATTGTGCGTCAGCCATAACAGGTTATTGGGGAGGGAGGCAGATTTACAAACTGAGATACCGGCTCTCAACTCATTTTTTAATCAGTACCGTTATCCCCCCCCCCCCCCCCCGAAGCTTCTCTTGCTTTTCCATGTTTTGGTCGGATAACCAAGACACTAGTGTAATTCACTAATGCGATCTCAGTGTCAGAATCTCCATGTGTTTCAATCAGGCAAATCATGTCATACTTTGATAGTTCTTTCTGGACTTCACCATCATTGTTCTTGTTTCCAAGTACCTTACTTTTGAGGCCCTGAATGTTTCCAGAACATGCTTTAAGTGAGTGTAACACACTGAACTAGCATTAGTGTTTTGCTCAGAACCAGCCAACTGGTTGTTAACCTTACCATTCAATATTGTTCATAGCGCTCCTTATGTCTAAATCCACCACTGGAATATCCCGTCACGAAACCTTGGTCACTGGTTTATATACCCTTTATTTCTGTCATTGCAACTTGAGTGTCTGTATCCTCCATCGTTGTACGTGTGGAATCTGTCGTGTGTGTCATATCTCCATGGGGGCCCCTCCAGTGATCATAGACCAATCTCAATCTTGGGTCTGGGTTGATTAGAGCCCTTTGTCTCATTGGACAGGTGCCTGCCACCTTTCAGCCCTAAAAGCTTTGGTAACTGCCTGCTTTATATTTGTGGCCCGCTTTCGGGTACCATCAACACTGGGGTGGAGCTTATCAGGTTCGTAGTCAATTTAGAGTGGGTCAAAGTCTGTGTATTGGACCACTCTCACCAGCGGATTGCCCAGGAAGCACATTTTTTAGTTTCACGCACACTATTTTACTTTTAATGACCCTTTGTCATGTCTCGGTGAGGGCAGTGAGAAGACAATTTTGGTGTTGGGCCATTTTGAAGACACTTTGGCAACCAGGTCATTTCACGTAATTTCGAACAGTATCTGCTGACAAATCATCATTCTTTATATCATTTAATATGACATGGAGCACAACTACATCTGGCGTGTAGTCTCTATCATCTTCTCGCTCAAATAGTCCTTCGCCTTTTTGATTGTGTACTTAGTCTTTTCCTGAAACCTTTCTTCTCTGATAGACTGCAGGGCAGCAGCCAAGAAGCAGGCTACACCTTCGCCGGTCTGGGATACTGCAAATTTATAGCTTTTTGGAAAGACAATAACCTTCTAAATATGAATCTGTCCGGTACTTTTGAAAATAAAATGGCAAAAGCACCCAAATTGCGGGTCAAAGGTCAAAAATCCATATTTATTTAATGAAAAAGTAGTATTATAAAACAGAAAAGTACTCAGTAACCATTGTTAATACAAAACCCCCCACTATGTAATGAACAATTCGATTCCCAAAGGGAATTTTATGAATAGGTTTGTAGTGCCCATAAATGAGGCCAAGGTCATGCAAATTGCCTCTCTTTTCTCAAAATATCAAAAAATCAATACAGACCTGTTTTGAACAGTTCTTTACTCAAAGGTCTTGGCCAAAATATACAATTTATACCATGTGCACCCAGGCAAGTGTTATCGTAGCCTCTACATCAATATCCAATAAGAATTAAGAAAACTTAACACCATAGGAAGGTGAAGGTTGAAAGGTCTCAAAAAAAAAAACCCCGATTGTTCAACATTGACAATTCATATCTGATGAAACGACCTCAATAGATAATACAGTGCCTACCAACCGAATCCACCATGTATTGTTAGTAATATATGCAAAAGACGTCGAGTAGTACGAAATAAGCACACAGGCCCACTAAGGTCAAGGTCAAATTTGGCAACAACACTTACACTTAATTAGTAATCCTGCAGCCAGGTCAAAACATTCTTAGTCTTTAGCACATTTAATCTTCATCTGTTTGGGAAGATAATTGCCTGGAAAGTATAAATATGTCCGATGTTTTTGAAAATCAGATAACAAGATGTCCCAAATTGGGGTCAAAACCCAATTCCCGGACCTGAGGAAAAAGTTGTTTTTCAAACAGCCATTTAACAGTGTCAGTAAATAAAAAAGTTAAAATGTCAACCAAATTGCATATGAAGTTTTATCCAATTTATGCAAACGAGTGTTGCTGTGGCCTCAATTGAGGCCAATGTCATCATACTTGATGCAATGTTGCTCAGCTGTATACACAATATAAAAGACGCATATGAAAAACGTTTGTGCACAATGTTATACCAACAAATAAAACGGTGTTTGGACCCACAGTCACTTAAGTGGGTAAAAATGGGCATCCACTCACATTTTACACAGATTGGTGCACCAGGCTAAAAATTTTATTGTCTTCTGGCCAAGAAACCGTAAGTCTAGACACATACATTTCGCGCAGTAAAAGGAGTACGAGAAATGATGCAGTTTGCCACAATGGTGCATAACTTTTTGCAAAAGTTTTTTAACCAGTCATTCCAACTATAAATGTTTGAAATTTCTTGATTTTTTCTTTTAACCTCTAAAACTACACATGGTTGGTTCCCCTATATTTGTAAGAAACTCCTCAGGCTCATTGTGCATACAAGATACACATGTATGTTGATCTATCGAAACATTGATTATGAATTTGCCTACGTTAGCATATTTCAAAATGATCAAATAAAACAATATAAAGAGATTCAAACTGTATTTATTGGGACAGTGTTAACATGAGGCTCACATTGTATTTTAGATCACAAGTATGGACGGCACACTGATGCAAGGTATGGACATATGCACAGGCAAAGTGGACGGGTGTTGTTTCCATGAACTAGCAACAGGTCTGACTACATAAATGTTGATCAAACAGCAGAACCATGATGCAAATATTACTCATTGACAATTCTTTGTATGACATACAGCAGTACCATGGTGCTTGATTTCTATTATAAATTACCACATGGGCTCATACATCTTTTGTTTGTCGCTGTTCTTACACTATTCCTGTCAATAAGCAAAGCAGCCCTCAAAGAATTTTTCAACACCAATGATGATATTACATGTATAATGTGATAACACTTGTTAATGCATGTCACTTACTTACTGTATGTGATTTGACAGTAACATTATAAACCATGTGCACTTGAAAAGATCCTTACGACCAATGCACTTCTGTGAACTTGTGAAGGCCTGTGGCCAGCCCATTTCTGTCATTTGTAGACACAAACAAGCATGTGTCATAAAGTACATGTACATTACATCATCAAAGTTGACAATGTGTTTCCTCAATGTGTTGTTGGGGTCCAATTCTCCCGAGATATTTTCAGCTGTCAATCAAATTTTGGCATTAAAACCTGATGAACATTAATCAACTTTTGGTATTATCTCAAAAACATATGCATAGTCATACAGGTACATGTACGCACATATACACTGGTACAGATAATACAGATACCTGTATTGCACCTTACATGACGGCAATGACAATTGTTACAGTAGATCATGTGCATATTATTTGTACTCAACAGCTTTGTAGTGTATGTGTGAAGCTGCAGTACACACATCTTGTTTGTGACATATTTCACCAACCCATAGCTTCTATCATACAGATTAGGCATTTTCAAGTTAAACATTTTACAGCAATTCTGCACCAAAAATGGACCAAAATATCAGTGGTCATGAGCAAGGTCATTCACAACACATACCCTCAATGGATAAATTATCATCATAATATTAAAGATAATTTTGTTATATTGCCCATGAGAAAAAAATAAAAGTATGTTGATGGTTAGTACAAGTACAAGACACAAATTTCCTTGGATCCTTTTCATCCCAGTTCAACTGAATTCAAATTTTACATGTATCCCAGTGAGTTTGCTAGTCAAGAGGACTAAAGAGAGTTTGCCAGCCTTTTTCAGCTGTTGCCAGCACTGAAAGAGCGTCAAACGCTGACTGAGGCTGGGAAATGCCAACTTACAGTGGGAAATGCTGGCTGACGCCGTGCTTCAAAAGGCTTAATTGGATTTTAGCGTTTCCCAGCGTTAGTTAGTGTTTCCTAGCATTTGTAATGCTGGCTTGCACCGTCTCCCACTGGTAAGCGCTGTGTAACACTGGTAACCGCCCTGAAAGGCCGAAATACACCAACTAATGCCGAAACAAGTTACTAGTGAATGTAAATGAGGCAAAGTTGACCAGGCAGGCAAAACTATGCCCCATAAAGGGCAAACCCTATTATCATTTGAAACAATATCCTTGTATATGTACAGCATTGCAGTCTGGTAAAGTACATGTGAAAGTCAAATAAAATCTGTTCATTGCAGCCTGCAAGATCTTCAAAAAAATATGTCAACTAATCCTTGGAGAGAACTTTTTCATTGAATTTTCAAGTCTTCAATTTCCTTTAGTAACCTTAATGAAACAACAGACATTTATTTCATTTTCAAATTTCTACACATTGTTTGATGAACATAAATTTACATTTCTTGTCATGACAGCACAGGAAACAATTAAAAAAAGAAACTGCCAAATTCTGTCATATTTGATAAGCATCAATTGTGCTTATACCCCAAATAATTGGCCCTTATTCTGTTACTCCATGTTCTGATGCCCCCTCTTTTTAAACTGGGGTGCGGACTTCAGCCCTAAAAGTGCAATGGGACATCAACTTGTAAATAAGTCTGTCACAAGGTTCTTAAAGCCCCTACTCCCTACTTATAGAAGTTCAGAACATGCTCTTGCCTGCACTGGGGGTGAGGGGTGGTGATTCTATTCTATCTTGTAGGATGCTTAGTTGGGATGGCCCCATTAGGTGACCATATCATAGATTATCACAGATTGGTTCATTTAACCTAGTATACATAAATCTGATCACATGTAGTTTGTCTACATTTTTTTGTTTTCATCCACAGTTTGTATTTTACACTGTGAATTGTAATCAGTGTTACTGGGACCATGTGAACTGTTAATATATTAGACGAACCATTGAGAGTGTTCATGCACTAAATTATTCATTCACAGTAACCCAACATTAATATATCAAAAGGATACTGATCTGTTTGTCCTCATATCTATAGAAACATTGTCTGTAAATACTGCATCACTAAAGATCATGTTACAGTATGTGTACATGGAGGCCATTCAGCTTGCATTTGTTTGTCAGTAGTCTGTAAAAATTGCATTGCTGCTTTACAGAAATATAACATTTCATCACATATTATGTAACCAGTTATCAGCCTTTTAAGGGTCACACTGAAGGGCACATGCCAACAGCTCTATAGTGGCCATAGCAACAACTGCCTCAATATATAGACACAAGACACAAGAGAAGGATTTCTTTTACAAGGGCCTTTAGAAAGCCAATGGCCTGATGTGAGCTAATACTATATGTACATGTAGGCCATCCCACAAACACTGTAATACAATACATATCTGGGGACTCTTTCCTGTTCTGACCTGTGTGAAACATTGAAGCTTTTCTAAATTGTGCAAATCTAATATATACATGTATATAGGCCTCTCCGCAAATACAGTACCTTTTCAGTAGGCCTACTTCATACCTGTTACGTTTCTTCCACTTGGTGGGAGTCTCACACTTTTTGGCTTCAATTTTTGGACTTTTCAACAGAAATTTTGGCTATTTTGAACACGATCCCCATGAAGTTAACTGCTACTTTATTCTTTGTTGAATATAAATCTGTCACATGCAAGCAAATAAGCTTCCAATTTCTTGTCAGGGGATGTTGACAGGGTTGCTTCTTACTTTCATCCAATTCTTATTCAGTACTGTAGTGTTTTGCATGTCAATGCTATGTACAGGTAATTGATCAGCAACACAATCTTGATTACATTGGCAGTATACTGTGCAAGCTGGACCACCTAATCACTCTCCAATGAGCACTGCTGTCACCAAGGAAGCCCAAGAACATCATGGCAGTTACTTTTCTCAGCTTCTGTACACCACGTAAGCTAAACAAGTAGCCACTTTTTTTTTTTTCAAATTCTCTGTATATTTGCCTTCTGTTCACTTCCTACTCATCCTCTTCTAAATTGATCAAGTTATGCTCCATGTATGTAACCTGCTTTAACTTTTCTTCTGTTGCTAGGCACTAGCAAACAATTGTGAAGTGATTTGTAGATATGATCTACGCATCAAGACAGCAGGCCCCACTTCAACAGCTTACCTTGGCTCAAGCCAGGCAAAGGAAAGCCATTGACTCAAACTTACTGTAATCAGGAAAGTTAACTGAACCATATCAAATTCCTCAATATGGTCAAGTGAATGCAATACACTCTCCAGGAGCCCTTTGGGTTCACACCATGACAACTTTTCCATAATGGTCTGGTGATAAAAGTCATCTAGATTCCAAGCTGTCTTGAGGTGGCCACACCTACTGCTGTTCAATGTAATATATCACAAATGGTCTCAAGTTAACCCTTAAAGTGCTGATTTAAGACTGGGTCTACAGCTTTCCTTGGGACACTTTGCGTGAAAAGTTTCCCGAAAATAGCTGCTGACCAAGACAACTTTTTGTTTTACACTACGCTTGCTGGTATTTGAATGAAAGGTATCTTCATGAGGAATTTGAATCTTTTAACCATTATATGTTTAACAGTAATGAGAAAATGACTATAGCCATGATGAGCACTTTATGGGTTAATATGACCAGACCTTACAAGTAACAATTTCATCAGGACAAATTATGTACATGTGCATCAAAGATTCCTTTCTTTGTGATGTGTGTGACATGTTGTGTACACCATAGACACACTTTGTATGCTGTTACAATGTCCACATATATAACTTACTTATATCCACAGAAGCCTAGTGCACTTGCAAGGTGAACTGACATACTGTACCTGCTATAAATCTCCACTTGGAATTTTTCAGGTAGACCACAACAGGCTGATCACGTCAATTATATTAATGGCAAACATATTATAAACAAAGTATGTTTGAAAGGACTTATACACAGACAATACTTATCACAAGCTAACCCTGCCTGAAGTGCAGTTCATCAGTCTGGGGTGTAAAACTCCCATTCAGGCATCATGTGGATTAATGGAAATGAGGACATGCTAAAGCTGATGTTAAACTATCTTTTTTCTATGCTGGGTCAATGTATATATATATATATATATATATATATATAAATAAATATAGACCCAGCATAGAAAAAAGATAGTTATATATATATATGTAGGACATCAAGAAGTACACTACAGTAAATTACTTAAAATCATTATATTGTAAAGAGTGTATATCTCTACATATATATTTATGTGTTAGTGTGCACAAAATTTTCACATGGCATACAAACATTGTAAAAGTAAACTGATGAGCCTTATATACAGGCATCAAATGAAAAGTTATCGGGCATTATAACCCTTCAGGGCCCAGGAGCTGATCATATTTTAGCTTCAAACGTTCATGGTAAATGAAGCCTGGATGTTAGTCACACTATTTGATAATGCAGCAAAATTTACAACACTTCAAACTGCAATGAATTTGGCTTTCTTTACATGGATTCATAGATCTTTAAAATATCTACAAGAGGTATATCCACACCCTGCAATGCATGTAGTAGTCCCCAAAGTATCAAAAATCCAAGCTCTTGGCACCATATCCTGACACATGCATCAGCTTAATCACTAAGTGTAATCATTTCAGTGTGCAAGCACAGCACGTAGTGTCATTATTGACTCCTGTCACAGAACCAGCAAAGCATACAATTATCCCACCTCCAGCTCACTAGAGAATGGGGGGGGGGCAATTGTGGGCATAGGGTAATGAATTTCACAAGTATCAATCTTCAACTCAAACTTGAGGTTTCGCAACATTAACATAAATTCTAAACCTTTTTGATTAACATGCCTGTCAATATTGGTAATGTAGCGGGCATTTCTATTTTGAAGATGTAGAAACCTTTTCAGGCAAAGTTAATGAGACCTTCAAACACTGTCTGTGTACTGACCACCACACATGCATAGATGTCAATTGGTTTCTGACACCCATGGGGTTAATCACAAGAGTAGTTTGTGAAACCTTCAAACTGAGTACATTTTGGCAGCATGTTCTCACGATGCCACAGCATATGGTTCTATGGGATATAACCATTCCTGCAAGTGTGGTGTTTAAAGGGCAAAACACTATTATTTCAGTTATGGCAGACACTTCACTGATTAGGCAGGCTTTACTGCCCTAAAATAGCTTTAACATAAGTTCAATGTTTTATGAAAGATTTCATTAATAATTTAGAGGCCATTTTCCTTCCACACTTAAACTTGTTCAGCTGAGGTATTCATCTTTAAACTTATTTTAAAATGTATACTTTGCTCTGTGGCAGTGCCTATGTTAAAACTTTTGAAGTCTTACCCAGCAAAGGGACTTTCTTTAGGCATTGGAGGTGAGAAAATCACTGGGCACTGTGGTCCACCTGTGGGGGAAAGTACTGAATTATTCACTGTCATCTACTATGACGATTGTGCATATTAAGCTGTGTTTAACATTTTGGGAGTTCAACTAATAATCTCTAATGGCCGATCTTGAAAATAATTTTGTCTCTGGTCACCTTGCTTTGGAACCTTAAGTAGCAGTGTCTGGGAATTTTCATTTCCAATATATGATGTACTGGTAAAGCAACACAAAGTATTTAAGTATACCAGCACTGGCATGTTTCAATTGGTTTTACAATCACTGGACTTTTTGATTAAAGGATCACCAAACACAACAGATTTGACAATATCATTGAGAAATCTCTAAAGCTTCTCTTTCTATTCTGTATTACTTGATTTACAATTGCAATAGATCTGTGGTATGCATAAAAAAAAAATACTTTGAATTAAATCTGAAAAATCTACCTTGCATAACCATTATGCTTTCACACATAAAATCAACTTTTTAATTTATTTATTTTTAAGTTCAAAGTATGTTTACATAAATACCACCCCACATTCCACTCAATGAGCATTCATGCACTAATAGGTGCTGCATGCCTTCTGCTGCTTTAGAAAACCCGAGTCTACAGAGCTATGTCCAATGCCTATGCATTCTGCAACTATGGAAATGGGTTGTGCCGATTGGTTTTTGAGATGTCATAACTACAACATGCCATGTACCAATAAAAATTTGTGAAAAAATGTGTGCCCTGATCTAGCTTCAGTTTTGACTGTATGTGCAACCCAGTGAGCCAGTTTGTTGTGTATCTTAATTCTTTGCATACTTAAATTGATTTTGGAATGATTTACAGTTCACAGATGCTGATCTAATATTACTATGGGCCATAACCCTTCAAGTTCAACACCATAAGTTCAGAAAAACAGTTGCAGTTAGACTCAAAAATTAAGAATCTGGCTGTGTGAACAGCCCATCCCATTATCTTACATGGGAATCAATAGAAATGCATGCATTAACCAACAGGTACCTTCCAAAATTGTTGAAAATCAGGGATCCCAAGTATCACCACCTTGTGAACAATTTTGATCAATGCTCCCACAAGCTATATTTCCATCAAATTTACAAACAATGTGAGATGGATTTGGAGCAGAAAAACAGAATAGCAAAAACGAAAAAAAATTATAAAACAAATCGCAAAAAATGTGGAACAAATTAAGGTCTAGAAGTCCCCAGAGGTGTCCCTGTGCAATTTCAAATCAATTGTCTGCGTAATTTCATTGGGGATTTTTTTTTATATTTCACCAAAAAGTTAACACACAATCATTATTGTTTTTTTATAAATCAATGGCGCATGACCATATGAACAAATTTGGTGCAGAAACACCAAAGGCATGCATTCCCTCCCAGTTTGAAGTGAATCTGGCTGTTTTGGAGAAAAAGTCAAAAATGTGAATTATGGATGATGGATGCCACAACACCTCAGCCGAGGTAAACACAAAAATATATATAAAAAAAGAAGTAAATTATTATTGTATATTTTTCAACACTGAAGCATTTATGCAACATACATTGACTAAGTTTTATCTCTGAATAAAAAGATTAATAGGTCAGCCCAAATGGCATAAGCTGATTGTATTTTATATTTAAACTGGCTGTCCAAAGGTTATGATAACATCATAATTATCTTCCAGGCATACATACATTAAAACATTTACCAACAATGAAACAGTTTTACAAAGCAACTGGACCCATTATCCACCTCGATCCCCTTTTGGAGACGGGGTCCAGTGCTCCAGCAGTTAAAATAATAGACAGACCTGCCTCTGTTAACACAATTGTTATTTAAAAACAAAAAACAAAAACAAAAAAAAAAAAAACAGGGTTGAGGAGGGCAGCACCAATATATGATGTATATCTGTATATCAAGACTTCAAATTGGCTATACTGACCTTCATCACTTTGGAAAGATACTTGTATTATACTGAATATCTACATGATCTATGTACTTAGATGCTGGCAGAAAAGCAAAGTTATAAATAATAGATAATAATATTTACACTATGTTTATATTACAATGGGACAATAATGAGGATAGTGAGGATTGCCAGTTACCATGCCAACAGAGTTACTCTACTGACATGGTAACTGGCAATTCTCACTATACTATAGGTAGTCCCCATTCTCATATAATAGTGAGGATTGCCAGTTACCATGCCAGTAGAGTAACTCCATTACAATAATCACAGTAATTTGGGATTCATTTCAAAGGCAGAAAATATTGAAAACTTTAAAATACGCCTAAGTTAAACATATATTTGTATACAGAGTGGTTGCCATTATTATTTGGGTCAAAAACAAGATTCAAAAAGAGAAGTCTTTGTGTGGCCTGTCACATAGCACTCCTACCATTCTTATTGTTCACACCTTGTGATAACCTGACCCAGCTAAGAAAAACAATGACCTGTTACCTGGGGCAGTTGATTAGTTGTCAAATGCCAGAAATCTCATCTTAAAGTGGGATTCTTATGTTCAGCATAGTTTATTTAAAACACGGTCAAAACGTTATCCATAGAGAATCAGTCAACTTGGTGAAATAGCAAGTGATAATAATATCCCCGGTACAATTTGAGTTCATGAACACGTTGGCAACTCCCATCATGCAATAGCCTGTTGGCAGGGGCAGAGTTTTGTTGACAACTTTGGCATGGCAACTGGTTTGGGGTATAAGTACTGGTGTTGTTAACAAGCAGTCAGTAAGTTCAGTTGAGAGTTGGAACATGGGACTCCTAGAAGAAGACTTGGGCCAATGATTTTCCATTACCAAAAAAAGAGGAATTCCGCTTCATCAGCAACAATTGTTCAAATTCTGTTTCACTGCTATATATTTATATATAATTCATGTAAGAAAAAATATCAAATGCCATTTCAAGGATGAAAAAAATGCAAAATTCTGCTTCGGTTTCGGAAAAAAAAAAGGAAAATCATTGGCCCTAGTAGACAGCGGTACCCAGTTTGTGCATGTATTAGTCCTGTGGCACTCAATATCATGTCCCAATGCTTATAAAAGTTATAAGTTGGAAAATCTGCACAACCGCCTACAGAGTTTCAAGTAACCCTATGATACTGACATAACTTTCAACAAGCCAAAAAGTTTCATTGTAACATATTCAGTGATATCTGTGCAAAACTCGAGATGAAAAAAATGTCCCAAAGTTAGACAGTTTTCACCAAGTCTGTCTGTTTGTTAGTATTAAGACACACTCAATCGTGCCAAAATAAATCCAGCTAAGAACATTTTACCACAAGAAACTTGTCAAGAATGGGAATATCATGCTGTGAAGAATATGCCCATCAGATCATCACAACAAATGTTATGGTAGTTCTTAGTGTCACATCTAAAACAGAAAGGTCTGGCATGAAGCCTATGATCTTCACAGGTATGTTGTCATAGCAACCTCTGAAGTTGAGAGGTTACTATGACATAATAGCTGTCCAGATCGAGTCTCAGGGTAGGTTGGTTTACAAATTTGGCACCCCCAAAATATCAGTGAACTGTATTAAAAATAATAAGACCATAATTGTTGAACACCCGGGCCCAAATAATCCTAAAAACCTTTTTTAAACATTGAAATTTTAGTTGTAAATTGAAATATTGATAATTTGTCTGTGGGAACACTGTGTCATCACTTCACATTATTGGAATGATAAATGGTCAGCATGGTCCACTCTCATGTCCAGACAAAAGCACAGGCGCTCCCAACGTTCAGTCAGTCAAGCTTCAGTGTTGATATGGGGTGTGTGTGTGTGTGTGAGAGAGAGTGAACCTAGAACATCTGTACGTGCAAGGGCCCATATAATGCCTTATCTGCAATAAAATAATAATTGACTGCACACATGAATACATAGTACTTTATTGCAGATAAGGCCATATGTGGGCCCTTGCAAGTACAGATGTTCTAGGTTCACCCTCTCTACCCTACCCCCCTCATATTAGCATGAATGCTCGACTGACTGACATTACAAATTCCTGTGGACAAAACTGTAAGAATAAAACATTTTATTTGATCATAATTTCTGTTCTACTTCTCTGATTTAGTGGTGGTGGTAACATGTTAATTGCTGTTGGAGCTCAAGAATTGACAAGTTAATGATAGCAAATGCAATTACCAACATTTTCCATCAATGAGAACTAATTTAAATTAAAGCACAACAGAAAGTTGGTCCTCTCCACATTTTGTAAAGTAAAATTGGTTCCTCACATATTTTTTGAGGTTTCTTGCACCAAAAAGTTTTTTTGTTAACCCTTGTGAAAGTATAAATTAAATGACCCCTTGAATAAAATGTCCCCCAAATTTTATATATTAAAATCTTACAATCTTTATTATCGAATGAAAGGAAACTACACATATGGACATAAATTAATAAAAATACATATATTTGTGAGCTTACATAGAAAACAGAGACACACAGGCAACTTGGTAGCCCAATATCACATTAGTCAGGTGATCCCTGCCACCTTAACATGCTTGCAATCTATACCCCCCCCCCCCCAATAATTTTCATGACAGATTATTATTTATTTAACAACCTACTTAGAGGAAACATAAGATATGGTCCACACTTTCTTCTCTTTTTCTTCAATGTTTAAAGTGCCCATGCTGTTCATTGGGAGGACTATGTATAAACATATTTGCTTCTTTCTCAGCAAAACAATCTATGATCCAATGACATTTTGGTCTGAGACTGACATCTGCTTTACACAACTCAGAAACTATTCTATCATGTGCAAAAAACCGGTATGAATCTGGTCTGGGTCAATATGATCATAGGAATTCCCATGCCCTGTTTTAACACTGGTTGCTTTAGGGGCAAGCAAACCTTGGTCTCCCAGCAACATTTAATACTTGACTACATAACTGCATGATTGTGTAAAATGATATGCCAGATAATATATTTTGATGCTATACATACTGGGAATACTTTTGTCATTCACAAAGTCAGACCGTATTTTTCAATTAAGATTGTGTTAACTGTTTTTACATTATACACAATGTAATATCCCCTTATTTCTTCTTGTTCTCCAGAACTTCTTTCAACTGTTCAGTCATCCAGTCGACACCTTCATTTAAGCCTTCACCTGTTATTGCATTGCTTGCACATATATGCCATGGCTTGTCACGGATTTCATCCAGTTCCATGAGACTGGAACACTTGACACTGGAAATTGCATCTCTTACATCCATTTTGTTTGCGAAAAACAGAATAGGTATCTTTCTGCATCTGATGTCGGCGTTACTTAACAGTTCCTTTAGTTCGTCCTTTGCCACAGCTAGTCTGAGTTTATCACTGCTGTCCACAACAAATATAATTCCATGACAGTCCTTGTAATAATGTTCC
Source organism: Hermodice carunculata (assembly GCA_964020975.1). Classification (NCBI taxonomy): domain Eukaryota; kingdom Metazoa; phylum Annelida; class Polychaeta; order Eunicida; family Amphinomidae; genus Hermodice; species Hermodice carunculata. The sequence goes on from OZ026622.1 coordinate 93,379,746, forward strand.
CACAAGTTTCTATATCTTCCTTGTCCAGACATATCAAAGACTGTAAAACGAAGAGCTTTTGTCTGGAATTTTTCCACATTAAATCCTATAGTTGGTACAATGTCATGACATTTGGCTTCGTCAGGCTTCAGATAATTAACAATTGTTGTTTTCCCACTGTTGTCCAGTCCTAAAACGACTACATTTACTTCTTTCTTTTTCAGACCCAACCAGCCCAACAAATTGTCAAAAACTCCCATATTTGTAGCAGATAATGTGCCACCTTCTACAAAAGTACCCCTTCAGGATCGGGACCTCTTTTTGACTTGACTTCACTTGGGCAACACCAGCCAGCCCCGTTCTTGTCAGTCTTCTGCCTTCTGCTGCCAGTTGTGGTGTAAAAAATATGTTCGTCCAACGGGCACCTGCGAAATAAACAAATAATAGAAAATCTGAAATGCACGCTCAGTTATTGTGGTGTTTTTACAGCATACGACAAACTGTCAACTGTTACATTCTATGACGCTTTTCGTTTACTTACAAATGCTGAAAATGGCCCAAATTCGGTGCGTTTCCCTGTCAACGGCTTCCCCAACGCTGCACCGGCCAAGGAATCTATCCCACAATTCCCCGGAAATTAACTATTCCGCATGCGTGTGTCTGTGACCTATCATGGCGGAAGGAATCCAAAATTTGGTTGATGTTTTGACCAAAAAAATATAGGAAACTGTTAAAACGATGATTATACCTGTATTTTGTTGAACTGTCAACTACATATATACAGTCGGTGACAAAAAGCGTACTGTTTACGTGTGTGCATCTTCTGCGGAATACTCTTGTGCGCTGGACCTGAACACGAAAACGGACTTCAGCTTCGAACAACATGGCCAGTATTGACAGTGCGTCTGTGTCAGTGAGTGATGCTACGCTGTGTATTTCACTGTCATTGGTTCTGATTACAGTATGCATACATAAGGACAGTGCAGGGATATTAATTAGAGACAGTATAGTAGACTGACTCGCGAAAGAAATTGACAAAAGGCATGTGCAGTGTCTGGTAGATCAAAAAGCTGGATCAGAATTTGGTAAACGGTGGGATAATTCATATCTTAATATTAAATGTACTGCTAGGAGCTCTTCACACAGAGTTGAAAAAAACACTCAAATCTGTAGCAATTTTGATTGATTGATTGTTTATTCAGCACCATAACAATAAACTAAGGTACATGCATATGATTATCATATTCTCTCAATAAATACATCTCTGTAATAAATATTTGCATTAATTTAAGATTGGTGCTGGGATTACCCACAAAGTCTGCCGTCTGGAGACTTATTTCCAGTGGGGTCCAAACAAAGGGGAAAAAGCTGGATAGATTAAAATTAAGTTCATACATCTCAGATATTGGAAATAAATACAACTCGAAATAATAGGCCTAATTTACAAAAAATTGAGTGCATACATCACATATAGGCCTAATGGAAATGGATAAAATCAGAATAAAAACGAATATGATGCGGAACAGATCAAAACTGTACACATGGGAAACTAAGGATTAAATGGAGTTTGTGTATTCTTGCATAAAATTACTGCTGGCATACATTTGGTCTGTATAGGGAACCCCTCTGGATACTCTGATGAAAGATCATGACTAGACACCCCCAGGAATCACAGACACAGTTAAGCAAAACAGTGTCTTTAATCCCCACAGGGCAAAAAAAAAAAAGATTATAATATCCCGGGAGCATTACACTCCGCTGTAGCCCCACAGGGACTGGGTTAGTTTAGCAATGATTGAAGTACATAAGGATTATTCTCTTCATTTACCATCTCATCCATTAAGTGTTGTTTGACCTTTGATTTGTTTGATGATCAGTGGTTTGATGGCGTGATGTAAGAGATTTCAGTCCCTGATGGTGCTACGGAGGAAGTCATGTCTGCTACTCAAGTCACTATCAGGAACAAAGAAATTAAGGTCACTATCCCTAATATTAAAATGATGAACATCCCTGACCCTTTTGAAAACTGGGGAAAGATAGCTGGGGGGTTGTCCTTGAAAAATGTTGGAAGGCGTGATTGTGTCTGAGGTGTGTTACTCTTTGAGAAATGTTCAACATGCAACTTTCTTCACTTCTACACAAGTATGACTTCTGGGTGAGATGTTAAGAATTTTACGCAAAATTTTGGTTTGTGCAGTTTGTAACTTACTTATGTAAACTATTGAGGAGTACCAACTAGTAATGCAGTTATCAATGCAGAACAGAGCAGCTTCCTGGTTTCAAAGTCCAGAAAGCCGCTCTGTCTGTACAGAAACTTTAAACAAAATGCAGTCTTACTAAGAATATTGGTGATCATACTATCTCTGGATAGACATTAATCAAGTTCAACTCCTAAATATTTTGACTTCTCTGTGTGATTTGATCTCATGGTTTTGGTGTTTCACTGAGAAATTTTAAACTTTCTTTTGTTTACGCTTTGGCCCAAACAGGATTGCTTTGGTCTTACCCAAGTGCATTGATAGTTTTTGTCAATGAGCCATTTATTACAGTTTTCCAATTCCAAACACAAAGCTAATGCAATCTGGTCCAGGTTCTTACAAGAGACTAAGAGCGTTAAATTGTCTGCATATAAAAGGGTTTTACAAGAAACAGTGATTGTTATGTCTTTGACATAGGAGAGGTAGAGTAGGGGTCCGAGAGTGCTTCGCTTGGGAACCCCACAGGAAACATTCTCCAGCCCTGAGGGTACATTATTTATGCTAACTAATTGTCCCACCCCTTGCAACAGGAGGACATATTGTTTTTGTTTGCATTTCTTCTGCTTCTTGTTTTTGTTGTTGTTGTTCTTCAGCACTTGTTGCAAATGCGATAACTTGAGAAAAGTTTGACTTGGGAAGTTGTTTTTTTTTTGTTTTTGTGAATATGTTCCTATATAGGACCTTGCTTGTGAGTGCAAATTGATGACCTTGACCTATTTTTCAAGGTAACACGGTCATTTCATCAAAACCGATGCGAACGCAATAACTCTGCAAGAATTTGACTTTGGAGGTTGCAATTTTGCATGATTATGTACCAAAATACAAGCCAAGTTGGGATTGTAGATGGGTGACCTTGACATATTTTCAAGGTCGTATGACCACTTTTTAAAAGTCAGAGCAGGCGCAGTCGAAAAGGATTTGACTTAGGAGGTTGACATTTTGTGTGATTATGTTTCAGTGTAAGACCTTGCTTAGGATTGCAGATGTTTGACCTTGACCTGTTTTTCAAGGTCAAGTGCATTTCCTTGTTGCAAAGGCAATAACTCAAAAGGATTAGACTTGGGAAGTTATAATTTTTGTCAATGTGTTCCTATATAATCTTAACCTGGCTTGGAGTTGCATATTTGTGACCTTGACCTATTTTTGAAGGTCACATGGCTGTTTCATCAAAATCAACACGCACATGATAACTCTGCAAAGATTTGACATCGGAGGTTGAAATGCTGCATGATTTTGTACTATGATACAAACCAGGTTAGGATTGTGTATGGGTGACCTTGATCAATTTTGAAGGTCACATGACCACTTTTTAAAAATCATTGCAGACACTCTTGAGAAGGATTTGACTTAGGAGGTTGAAATTTTGTGTGATTATATTTCTATAGAAGACTTTTATAAGACCTTGCTTGTGATTGTAGGTGTTTGACCTTGACCTATTTTTCAAGGTCACAAGTTCTTCCTTGAAGTTGCAGAAGTAATAAGGCAAGAAAGACTTGAGGTAGCAGCTTCAAATTTTGTGATTATGTATCTGCATATGAACCAAAATAAGATTGTAGATGGGATGACCTTGACCTATTTTTCAAGGTCACGGGTATTTCCTGGAAAATAATTGCAGTAGCAATAACTCCTGAAGAATTTGACTGCAGAGGTTTCAATTTGGTGTTATTATGTACAACTACAAGTATAAGAACTAGGTTAAGCAGGGCAACATGTTTTTGCATCTGATTTATCTGCTTAGAACTTCTGTTTCTTCAACACTTTGTTTCAAACGCGGTAACTCAAGAAAGATTTGACTTGGGAAATTGGAATTTTTTGGTGAATGTGTTCCTATATAAGATCTTGCTTGGGATTGCAAATTGGTGACGACCTATTTTTAAAGGTCATGTGGGCATTCCATTTAAAATCAAACGAACGAGATAACTTTCCAGTGGTTCCCATTACCTTTAACACTGCAAGGGCACAGGGGGAGACATTTGATATTCTGTTGGAAAATCGGCCTGTTCTAGTTGTGTTTTGATTTTCCTTTGCAGGTAACCTGAATGTGCAAACTGCTGAACAAATACTTCTTTCCTCACGGGTGGCAGTGGTGATGGCTAACTTAGAATTTTCAAGAAGTTTATTGCGGGTGGCTATTGCCCAAATCTGTCAAAATCTTGGGTGGCATGCAGTTCAGTCAACACCAATGGAGATGCTGACAGACATACTGGAAAGATATACACAGGAACTGGGAAGGATGGCTCACAGGTATTCGGAGCAGTGTGAGTAAATATAAATAAATGTTTACCTTTAACAGCCATAGGATAATTTACATGCATCACCATGAGTACTGTATTGAAATGTTGCTGCACATGTTTTTTTTTTTTTTTTTAATATAAGCACAAATCTCATGTAACATTCATCACTGTTCATAATGTTCATCGGTTCAAAAGTAAAAAACAACAAGTTTTATTTGCAAAATGTATCTGCCCACATCAGCTTGGTGCATGTGCTGGTGATGGAAAGACAGATCACGTATGAAGCTTCAACTATTTGCTATATATTCCAGAATGCATTTCAGTGCAGGCAGTTCATTGTAACATTTTTGAATACTTAAATATTTTAATGTGGATTAATTTTGTCTTCATTACATTCTTTGTTTTTTTTCTTTTGATTTTAAGTTGGCAGGACGGAGCCAAACCTGGATGATCTGGGGCTGGCCTTCAGGGATCTTGGAGTGTCTCTCGGTGAATTGAGCGAATATGTGCGCCATGTAGAGCCCATACCCTTTGTCATGGATGTGCCAAAATTTCCTGTAACCAGACCTAACTGTCTTCATTTTCCAAAACCAAACAGCAGAGAACTTCTACAGAGAGAGGAACACATACATGAACATTTACCCCCAATGAATCCTCAACTGGATGGTAAGTTAAGAGAAAATGGTTAACTTACAAGGTAGCCCTTCATCAGTCTTCAAGCCCAACCTTGTACCTGTCTACCTTTGCTTACCATAGATCACAGAGCTTATGTGACCATTCATACCAGCCCATCTATGAACAATTCCTTGTCAACAGGACAGCATATACAATTTTCAATTTAGTCCCTTGAAATTTTTTGGACATATTCTACAAATAAAAATGTAGGTTGCTTTTCTGAATGGTTTTGCCACCTTGTGGATTATGTAATACAGAGGCCAAAAAGTGAAAGAATTGAAAATACTCAGGTTTGGTTGATTTTCTATGAATCTTTATGAATCATGGTGCAAATAGTCTGGAGGCTATTATGTCAACACCTGGACTATACTAGTGGCACCATCTAGAAGTGAATGTGAAGTATGAGTTTGGTAAAATTTATGGATATTATCTTAATACATTATAATGCTGATTTCTGGATATCATCTTAATAAATTATAATGCTGATTTCACCAATGTACAACAAATGTGCATCATAGGTGACTGTTGAATATTATGCAATATCACACTAGTAAAGGTGCTTTGCGGCAATTGGCTGTGGCCAGCGGTGATGAGTGGCGGGGGGCATGCCACCCATCGCGGCCATCTCTTCCAGTACGCTACAGTGGCAGTCAGCAGCAAGGCCAATTATCACCACTAAATGCTGCTGATTGCCACCAAGCACCGCAGACTATTGCAAAGCACCTCAACACAGATTAGGGAGCGTTTAAATTTGTTGAGGTTCCATAACCAACATTTTTATATATATATATATATATATATATATATATATATATATGTATATATATATATATATATATATATATATATGTATATATATATATATATATATATATGTATATATATATATATATATATATATATATATATATGTATATATATATATATATATATATATATATATATATATGTATATATATATATATATATATATATATATATATATATATATATATATATATATCTTCATTTGTACTCAGCAGGTACACACACAAATATTATCATACATGGAAGCAAAGAAGAAAAAACAAAAAGTAAAAAAAAAAAAAGGTCCACCACATACATGCAAGTATAAAGAATATCAATCTTGACCTGGAAGGACCTGTGGATCCTATGTGTGATTCACAACAAAGGTTTGGTGCCTTTATAACATGGTAATGGTGTCACAAATATCTTGCTGTGAGAATATAGTATTTAATTTGCCATCGCGAGCAAGACAAAGTTCTCTGACAAATTGTGCAGTACAATTGTTTCCATCAACTATGGTATTAGCTACAGAGGGTGACACTGTGCTACTGTGGATGTGCTTCAAACAGGAACTTAAGTTTAGCTTCTTGAGATTATATTTGTCAATTTTATACCTTGAAACCATTAAATTCATTGAGTTGCATACTGCTGATTGACTTCCGTCTGCAGCATGTTGCCCACATGTATTAACAACTTTATTGTTGCTGTTCACAATCCCATGAAAAAACTTCATAAACCTTTTGTGTAGTTGTGTATCAACATTTAACTTTCAATTCAGTGGAAATTATTCATTACCTTCCAGGGATTAAAGTCATACTTTATGCTGGAGAAATGTTAGAGAATACATACATACCTACAATTACACAGACAAGCCATCCTCAGCGCTTTTTGCCAAGAAACGCCGAGGTAATTTGTACAAAAATCCTTTTATCGGCATTTCTCTGCAATTTTGCCGAGAAACACTGAGGTTTGCTGCAATGCTACTCTCCCCTAAGCATTTCGCAGCAAAAATGCCAAGAACACCAAAGTACCTTTCTCCCTCATTCTTACCTTGGCGTTTCACAGCAAAAAAGGCCAAGACAGGCAGAGGTATATTTCACCCTACTCCTTACTTCCGCATTTCTCAGTATTTTTGCCGAGATATACCAAGGTAATGTCTGGAGTGAAAAGCATCAGGGTTCCTCGGCTTTTTTGCCGAGAAATGCTTAAGTATGGATTGGAGCCTTGAGTACTTTGGCATTTTCCAACATTCAAGGAAAAAGATATTCATGAGAAGTATTGGTCATTAGGTATTTTTAAGTATAATGCAAAACAAGACAGACACCATTTATTCATTGTAGAACGTAAATAATTGTACTTTGCCATTTATGAGAATCAATGATACCTGCTAGTAAGTGACATTTTGACCAAGTCATGCAATATGAGAGATGCAGCCCCATCATTCAGGATTCATACAGGATCATTTCATACTCCCCAGTATTAATAGTATTAATATCTAATGAGGCGAAACCCTAAATACATGTGGTATGTTGTTACCTACATTTGAAAGTTCTTGCTAAAGTATAAAAACAGTGGTACCTTACAAATAAGGCCATTCCCACTGTCAGCAAAATGTGGTTTTATGCTGCAGGTGGTAAAGCAGCATGAAACTCTAAACAAAAACATCTCTCACCACACATGTAGGTCTTACAATCAGGGTCCCTGTGAATGAACATGTATTGTAAACTGTCACCCTTAGAAAAAAGTCATCATTAAACAGGCTATATTATTTGGAAGCATGTTCAATCTTGCAGGAGCAAACAAGTTTTCAAGAGAGAATGCAAGCAGTACTTAATCCATGAAATGGGAGCACTGGGGTAGTTTTCTATGTGCTATTATAATAACTGTCTAAAGAGGGTTTGTCTTTGACACCCTGTATTCTTGGTGCTTTTTTTTAAAATACAAATTGTGACATTTCTACTTTTCTAAATTTCCTATGTTTTTGAACAATTTTATATCTATATGACTTTCATACTTATTTGCAGTCATTATATATTAAGTTATTGAATTCTCACTTCAGGTGCTATTTTTTCCATTGTCTTGGATTAGTAATCATAGAGTGGTCCACTATGGAAATAAGCTGGGATCTATAGATTATGGCTTTTAGTGCTCTCATTTCATGGGTACAGGGTTCATGACAGTATGGATTTAATAGTCCTTTCAATGTGATAAACTTGCGAAATGTGTTTTATTTGTCTTTTGTGAACACTACTGTCCTTTTGTATTATATGTATATATTTCTGTATACCATGTATCAGTGAATAAAATCAAATCAATCAGTTACCAATAGTCAGTGACATCTCAGGTAACAACATACCATTTAGGGTTTTGCCTCATTTGGATAATATTACTGGGGAGTATGAAATATTCCTGCATGAATCTGAATGAAGGGTTTGCATCTCTCATATTCACTGATTTGGTTAGAATGTCACTAGCCAGCAGGTATCAGTGATTCTCATAAATGATAAAGTACAATCATTTAAAGTACTGTTCATTAATAACTGCCCTCTGATTGCGGACAAATTTTAGCACATTGTCATCTGTGAAAAAAACGATGCCCTGCTTGTAGTGCAACAACATGCATGCAAATAGCGCGACACTCTTTGCTAAGCATACAGTGGGTGTGCAATTATTAAGTTTTCAATGCGCGCCCAAAAAATATTAACAGCTATTAAAGCGCGTAGTCTAGTGTGCACGCAGCAGTAATTTGCTGGTCCCCCCTTTTTCCTGATGATTTAACTTTAGATCTACCGCAACAAACATCCTGTACCATTGAAAAATAATTGTGGGCAAGCTCAGCATGTATGCCAGATGGAGAATTATTCATCCAAAGCATGGAATATGTCTATGCTTAAAGGAAGCACAGTTGTATAATAGAAAACAAGTTATTTCCAATAAGCGGTTAGTTTTATTGAAGGCAGAACTAACATGTTTGAAAAAAAAAATGCTTCCCGTGGATGTGCAAATGGAGCCTGGTCACAAGGTCGAGTCAAGATGTTGTCTTCGTGGTACCAAATGTAATGGCACAGGGAATACCCTTGCGTATGTCTTGTAATCATTACAGAAAGCTTCATAAGAACTATCTAAGTCCAAATCCCATGAAAATAGCAGAGTTTTTACACTTTAACAGCATCAAAAGAGCCAGACTTGCAGCTTTTATTGTGCCCGGCATCAATGCTTTCACTGGCAGAATGTTGTTGAGACCTGGGTGGAAGTTCAAGAAGGAATGGATGGCCTGGCAGTCTCCATGCTCCTATTGGTCCACATGACTAAAATCTTCAGCTTTAATTATTCAAATAGGTCGTATGATGATCAGACTACATCATCATTAGCCAATAGAAATGGTCGTCTGAATGACATTGCTCACCTTTGAGATGGGGATGTTTGGCATAAATTAAACGTATTGCAGTCACATTTTAGCCAATTAGAATGGATTTTACTGATGTAAAATAAGTTATGAACTTTCACTAGTAGATTTTGACAGCGGCGTTTGGACACTTTGGCGGCGGTGGGCGGTGGACAGCAGCGACCAGCGGTGGATGGCGGTGACCAGCAGCGGTCTGTGGCGACAGCGGAGATCGCCGCTGTCCGCCACAGACCGCTGCACACATTCTCGCCTGCAGTGGAGTCTCAACAGGAATGGGTGTTGGTGGGCGACGATACTGCCTATCGCCGCCGCCCTGGGCCGCAGAACGCCGTTCATCGCCGCCTTCTGCCGCAGACAAACTCAAATCAGTCCAGGGAGCATCTGTTTCTTTCAGTTGTAAGCTCAGAGAACAAATATATGCACCTGTTTAACAAATGTGTGCACTTATGGACCCAGGCTGGGTGACAATAAAAGTCAATATGTATATATACACACACACACACACAATGTAGGACTATCTACCTTATGCACACACACACTGTCTATGGGTGTATATATATATATATATATATATATATATATATATATATATATATATATATATATATATATATATATATATATATACATACATACATACATATGTATGTGTGTGTATATATGTGTATATATATATGTGTGTGTATATATATATATATATATATATATATATATATATACATGTATGTATGTATGTTAGATACTTCATAAATTATTAATCAAGACATCATTATCAGAATAAATATCTTTAATTATGACAGCACCATGCTGACTGCAAACAAAAGCTTACTGTCAGCCAAAAACACACAATACAGTATTACACATGCCAAACTACAATTGCAGAATTTGAATCTTAAACATACATATATTGACTTCTGACTGGCTTATAATACATTAAATATAAACAAATACTGTCCACTGCATGCTTAATACTGAATTGTGTGTTTGGCTGTAACAATGCAAGATTAATTACACCCAACATGTGTGTCTTTGATTGCACCTTGCGCTAAGATGCATGCAATTTGCGAGCAAAACAGCAGTTATTAAAGAACGGTACTGTATGTTCTACAATGAATGAATGGTGTCTGTTTTGTTTTGCATTGATTATTATTCTAAAAAATGCCTACCAATACCTCTCATGAATATCTTCTACCTAGAATGTTTGAAAACGCCAAGGTATTCAAGTCTCGAATCCATACCAAGGCATTTCTCGGCAAAAAGGCAGAGGAACAACAACATGCTTTTCACTGCAGATAATACATGTACCTCGGCATTTCTCAGAGAATACTGAGAAACACTGAAGTAGGAGTAGGGTGAAAGGTACCTTGGCTTCTCAACAAAATTGCGGAGAGATGCCAAGAAAAGGATTTTTGTACCAATTTTCTCAGCATTTCTTGGCCAAAAGCACTCAGGGTGGCCCTTTCTCAGCGTTTGGGCTTTCTTGGTGTCATGAATATACATGTAATATTATAAATCAAATACTCTTACCAATTATGCCTAATGTTTCTGTTATTATTATTATTTTTTTTTTCTTTTGAAAGCTCTAGGTGCATACATATACATATCTGTGACTATTATGTTTATAAGTAAGTAGTTTGAAATTGTCCAGTGATGTTTGATTTTATGTTCATGTTTCTTTGTTGCTTGTAGAAGAGATTGTTGTACCAACTCCAATGCGCATGGATCAAGGCCTTGGAGGGCCTGGTATGGGCTACATGACAAAACTGGGTATCAAAGAAGAACCCCCAATGCAGTCCACTCCTGGAGCACCACCTGGTGTTGAAAAACGTCAACTGACAAGTCCAAGTGAAACCACACCTCCACCAGTAAAACGACCAAAGTAAGCATTTCAAATATAGTTGTCTACATGCTTAGGAATATCATCAGTCATTTGACCCCTGAATGAAGAAAGCTGTGGTGGGAGATTTTAAAGGCAAATTGTTGTGTATAAAGTCTTGTGGGCTGAGCCTTGAAAAATCTGTTGTGTGGAAATCCTTCCTATCAAAACTGAATTTTTTTGTTGAAAACTTTTAGTTACTAGTTTATTACATTCAGTTGAGCCATTTTGAAATTTTGGTATGAAAGTAATATCAATGATGAGAGTTCATTTACCATACATGTATGATATAATCATGTTGTTTTTATGCTTGAAAAAATTGTGACAGTTTTAGTGTCTCAATACGGGACTCCGTTTGAATAACTGATCTGATTCACTGTTGTAGTGAAGAAGCAGATGCAATCACCAATGTGAATTATCAGTTTATTGTTATCTTTAGTATATTTCATTTCATTTTAAGAAAAATAATATTTATGTTGACAGCTTTGTGACAAAAAAAAGTCCTCCTACAGTGTTTCGTGTATACATGTATTTCATTTGGTGTCTTATATGAAAAAAATTATTCTTTAAAGTCAGCCTACAATGGTAAAATATTATAGCTGCACAGGGTAACTTGAAGTGGCAGCGAGCAGCAATTGCCGCAGTCTGTTACAGAGAACTGAAAGAAGACTCTTACGCAGTCAGTTGCGGTGAACAGTGGACCCCTCTAAATTTGATACTGGTGGGAGGCACTGATGGCTGCCTTATAATCAGAGTCCCCCTACTTCATTGGACACTTTGAAGACAGGTTTTCACATTGTGTGGTTTGGCATTAATTTTTAGCGCTGCTGACCAAAGGTCGCAGAGCTTATGCCTGTCCGTCAGTAAACTTTCGTTCGTTAACGCAATACCGTCCACAGTTTTCAAGTGAGCCCAATATAACTTTCAGGACTTAGAGGGTGTGTGAAATCTAGGCCCAGTTCGATATTGGTGACGCCACCTACATTTTTATGTAATATAGGGGTCGAAATATGAAAATCTTGTGAACACTCTAGCATCTGTAATTTTTGGCAGATCTTCACCAAATTTGGTAGGATATTGGGGGAGGTCAAAGTCTAAGTAGATAATGATACTAGTGGCACCACCTATAATTTGATGAAAATTATGAGCCAAAATGTGTATTAAAATACAAAGATCCATATCTCAAAAAGTAATAATTGGATGAGACTTGCCAAATTTATAGAATATATAGACATTGTCCAAAGCTAGAATGGTGAGTAATATCAGTGACCTTGACCTATTTTTGTGAAGTCACCATGCCTGTAAAGTTGAAAGAGGTGATTTTGTAATGGCTGGATGTACTTTGGACTTCAATGGCAATGTCAGCACAGCACCAGGCAGGCCTATGGGCCTGTTGTATTACATGATCTGAGTGTCCTTGATCGTCTGTCCCAAGGTCACTGAGGACATCAAGTTAAGGACTCACTAATTGTTGTGTTGGCACATGCAACAATATTCATCATAGGAGTTGCAGAAATAAGGCTATGATTACATGTGGACTGAAGTGCCATCTGGTGGACAATTTTTACAGTCAGCTTTATATGTTCAGAAGCCACTTGAGGACTCACAGCTTTGAAATGAATAGGTGCAATATAGCCACGATGTCAGCCGAGCATTAGGCCCATGGGCCTCTTTTTTTTTTTTTTTTTTTTTTTTGTCTATCTGCCTGAATTGTTGACTTGCCACATAATGTATGGCAATCTGTTTTCTTGTGTTTGAAGAATGTTGTAATCAAAATCTTGGAAGCAAACATGAACGGTAAATTTTGTGTATCCCCCCACCATAATACTTTAGATGCACAACATGTATAAATCATGGGTAGTGGGTGTGGACAAAAAAAAAAAGACAAACTAGATTGTATGCAGTGACACATATACATGTGGGATGATTGAGTATCGAAAGCTGTTATTTCTGTGATGACAGGTGGGGTTTTTTTTTGACAGGTAACACTGTCACTATAAATAAAGGTACCACTGTATCACTATGAGTATAGGTACCACTCTATCACTATGAGTGCAGGGAACACTCTATCACTATGGGTACATGTAAGTGTCCACGGCTTATACATGTACATGTACATATGTCCCAATGGTGCTCCTACCCATGCACATTCCAAATCTCATGATCAGCTGAACCTCCTATATAAATGTTGCATAAAGGTCAAGGTGAGTATAGAGTGGCCAAATGCAATTTAGGTCACTCAAGACATAAAGTTAAGGACTCCCTGGTTGTCTTGGCACATGCAACAATATCCAACAGTTTAGTTTAAATGTAGTTATTTAATCTGCATAGCCCTGTAGTACATCGAGAGGACTAATGAATGGGTTCTCCAGAACATGGAGACACACAGTAGGTATGTACAAGACGCACAGAACAAAACAGTTGTTACCAATGTATAATGTCAGGAAGAACTCAGTCCAAATATCAAAATTTGGTTACATATAAGATACAATTTAAGCCAGTATGAAGTTGAGTTCAATATTTGCCCAATGTGGAAAAAAGGTATGATACAAATAAATTTTCATTGTCCAAACCAATGACCATTACAGTAACCGAGACATTTAGTCATTAAAGCGCCTGGTTTCAATGATGTACGGCTGAAGTGCATCACAGATCTGAAGATTGAGGCAGCTAGAAAGCTCGTTACTGCCATGGAGAAATATTTCAACTAGCCTATCACTGCCAATATGGATTATAAAATGGGGGCTAACCCCCGGAGCAATGAAAGGAATAATAGTATTAAGTAATTTGTTTCTCTGAACGATGTAGTTGGGACAGAAGAGAAGAAAGTGCTTAATGTCTTCAGTGGGATAAGAATGTGCACAGGATGGGTCAGGGAGGATGTTAACTTTGTGGAGGTCAAAGTTTAATGTGGAGAATCCTAGGTATAATTGCGTGTGACAAATATTAGCAAATCTGTCACTATGGAAGTAGAACTCGGGAACATTGTCTGTGGCTAAGAGATTAGTTCTGAGTTTTGACTTGAATATTTGTAGGGAAAGTGAGTCTCTAATGTCAGAAGGGAGGTTTTTCCACTGTTTGATAGCATCTGGGAGAAAAAGTTACATAGACAGGATGTTCTACACCTAATACAGTGGTACCTCTCTTGAGAGACCCCTCTAATGAAAGGCCGCATATCTTTTTAAGACCGCTCTCTCAGAACACTGTGCTATCTATTCCATGTTGTTGTACCTCTAATGAAAGACCACCTGTTTTGAGAGACCACATTTTGACCCATGGTAGGGGCGGTCTCTCAAAAGAGGTACCACTGTAGAGCGTACTGACATTGAATGTTGGAGAGCTGAGCCAACAGGAGGAGGGCGTATTAGATTAGAGACACATGAAGCAGTCAGATTGTGGTACATTTTGTAAAAGAGAACAAGCTGGAAATATTTATGTCGGTCTACAAGATTTGAACACCAGAGCTCACAAAGTAAATAAAATATGTGATGCATGTTTCAATGCACCAGTACAAATTTTGGGGGCGTCATACTGAATGGACTCCAACCGATCAGACAGCACCTTACCACAGCTGTTGAACAGTTCACAACCGTACTCAAGTATTGAACAGATCATAGAACAGTACAGTTTGACTAAGGATTTGCATGATAGTTTATACTTAAATCTCCAAAGTGAGGAAATTATTTGACTAGCTTTTGGTTATCCACATGACATGGGCATGCCAAGATAAGTCACAACTCAATGTGATACGGAGATGTGTATGACTATCTGCCTCAGGTATCGGAGACGTACCTAAAAAACAGGCGGATGATGAGGTTTCACGCATTTCAGAGAAAAAATAACAGATAGTGATTTGATGGCATTGAATAACACTCGCCATAGCCAGCCCCAGTGATGTATTAGAGACAGATAGGTGTTCATGTGGCATGAAGATTGAACAGGGTTATTGACAATTTCGAGTACACTAGCGTCATTAGCAAACAATGTCACTTCACCTGTGAGATTGTCCACCAGGTCATTCACATAAACAGAGAATAGTAGGGGCCCGAGGATAGAGCCCTGAGGCACCCCAGCCTGGATAGGAAGCCAGGCAGAAGATTGACCATGAATAGTGACTCTTTGGAGTTGCTTAGAAAGATAGCTTTCAACCCAGGTAACAAGATATGCTCACAGGAATTGCACAAATAAGCTATGATTACATCTGGAGCAAAGTGCCATCTGGTGGACATTTTATACACTAAATTTGTATAAGCTTTATATGTTCAGAAGCCACTTGAGGACTCGTAACTTTGAAATGAACAGGTGCAATACAGCTACAATGTATGGTGCCAGCAGAGCATTAGGCCCATGGGCCTCTTGTTTACTTATCCAATCAACATTTACTCTGGTCAGAACAAGATTCATATTTTTTGTCCCAGCATCAGATTTAAAGTGCTATTGACTTTCTCGTAATACAGTAAAGCCTGCTTTGAGAGACCACTGTAAGTAAAGTCAGCCGTTCAGGCTATGTTTACCATGTCCCTTTTTCCATCTTTCCCATTTTACTGCACTTCTATTTAGAGATCACCTTCATTATGTGAACACTTTTTGGCCTGCCCTAGGGGCATCCTGTCAAAACAGGTTATACTGTGCAAAAAAACAACAATTTATCACATAGAGAAAGCCTTTGCCATGATTGTGTAAATTAAGCAATTATGACTTAAAAGCCACTGCAGCTTACATGTATATATTAGTCATAAAACTTAGAAATTCCTATCAGTAATGCCAAAGCTATTGTATTAAAGGAGTCCAGACACTTTTAAGTTTAATTGGGAGTCCATGAACCATATCAGACCTCCATACCAAGTTGAAGACAATAAAAAGCTCCCCCTTTCTCATTGTTATATAAACATGCATGCCAATCCAGTGGTACTGGTCTAGTTTTTATCAAGTAAAGCATAATTTCATAATCAGAGGGTAATAATATTATTCTCAGTTATTTTGGTAAATGATACAGTTTTTTGACTGATTACCATAATGCCTTGATCAAAGACTCCAAGGTTTGAAGGACTGCTAAGCAGGCAAACATCTATCACCTTTATTTTGATTGTTCATATGCAGTGTTGGATCTGTCCTACTTACCGCAATGACAACGAAGTGTAACTGTATGTGACGTGATCATGAATTACCTGACCATCTATTTTGTGAGGTAGAGAATGTAAAAAAGTGTACATTGTGAATGATGCCTTCTGTCACGTGTGTGTCTGATATGTACCATTCCTGTTTTTTCCTGTCCATTTACAGGTTGTTGCCGGATGAAGCAGCTCACTCTAAGTACGAGATGCAGAGTGTCATTATGTCTGGGGGGTTTGTCTGCCCCATGAGGGGACAGGGTAAACTACCTGATGCCAGCACCCCACCCAATGTGCAACGGCAAAATTCATTTGTGGTAAAGCCAGGGCTGGCGAGAAGTAGTTCAACACTGGCTGACACCATAGAGGAGGTGGCTGCAGGGGACGGCTTCCTGGATGACCATGTAGACATGGACATCATGGCGGGGTCTATACACGAGGGCACTGAGAATGTACCTCCAAAAGGCAGTCCTGTCAGGACATCAGCAAAATCCCCCCTGCGCACATCACCTGTACCAGTAAAGGCACCCCAAAAGACAGCCAAGTCAAAGTCACCTAAAGGAGGCAGCAAGGCTAAGTCACCCAAACAGAATAAATCTAAAGCTAAACAGAAATCCAAGGCAAAGCCCAAGGCCAAGTCGCCAAAATCAAAACCCAAATCCCCCAGGCCGCAGTCTCCTCGGACTCCCGCACGGTCCAAGTCTCCAGGTGGGGCGCGAGCAAAGGGTCCCAAGAGCAGTCAAAGTAGCATGAGTAAGCTGAAGACTCTGCTGGTGACTCCTGTCATGACCACAGACATGTCTCAGGCACCTCAGCCAAAGCCATTACTACAGAGTGAGTCTCCATCCCCCTCTCCCTCACCTCCACCAGTTGTTGTGCCCTCACAACTTGTTTCAAAGACGAAGAAGCCCAGCTCTAAGAATCTTCCTGTTTTGACAAACTTGGTTTCCAAACCTAGGCCACCATTACCCCCTGAATTAGTGTTTGTGGACTCACCAGGGAGGGATGATGATTCTCCAGAGCCCAAGCTGGTTATAGCTGATGATGAGGCCGCCAGGCAAAGAACATTACAGGAGGAGAAAGAAGCACGTCTGGCATCTTATGACAATGTCATCGATGAAGTCATTCATAGGTCTGTCAGGGATGTGGACCGACAGGAGGAGGAAGAGCGGCAGAGAGAGCTGAAGAGACTGGAGGAGCTGGAGAGGGAGGAGGAGAACAGGAGACAGCAGGAGCTGGAGAGAGAGGAGGAGAACAGGAGACAGCAAGAGCTGGAGAGCAGGAGACAGGAGGAGCTGGAGAGGGAGAAGCAGCTGCAGCTGGAGAGAGAAAGAGAGCGACAGAGACAGCTGGAGAGAGAGATAGAGAGGCAGCGTGAGTATGAGTCAGAGGTGCAGCGCCAGAAGGAACGGGAAAGGGAGCAGGAAAAGTTGGCAAGAGCTGCTTCAATTGAGGATTCAATCAATGAAGTTATAAGAAAATCTCAGGAAAAACCCAAACCAGTGGATGTCTACTCATTTGATGAACCAGATTTTGATGAGGAGTCGCCTCCTCCAATAAAGATACCCTCATTGCCCTCTCCCAAATCGCCCAAAAAGAGGACAAAGGGGCATAAAAAACTGAAGATAAAACTGCCTAGTGATATGGACAAAGAAAAAGATAATGATCCAGTGAAAGAAAAACTGAAAGAAAAGATCAAACTTAAAGCAGAAATGAAAAACATTTCACCAGTATGGCCAAAAGTGTCACTTGAACGAATAACTCCTGAAGAAATCGAGGAAATGCAGAAGTTTGAGTATCCATCTCCAGAAAAAGCAGGTTTGATGGTTTCCCCAATGATGAAGGCAGCCTTCCTGCCACCATACAGAGAGACACCACCAGCAGAGTTTCCAGCAATTCAGCCACTGACTATCGACATAGGTAGCAAAGAACAGCCGAAAATTAAGATTAAGGTGAGTTTAAGCTTGAGGTATGTATAGCATAATTTATGACTGTTAGGGGCATGTGCAATAGAAGATGATCTAGTTATGGAAAACCACATGTGTTATCTTAATTCAAGATTACGTGTACTGCATATCCACAAAACTTGCCTTATTGCATGCATGTTCTGAGAATTGTGACAGATTTGTGTGATTCATGTGTGGGGGTACTGGGTTCAAACCTGACCCGATCCAGGAGACTTCTGTCAGGCTGTCAGCTGTATACATGTAGCAGTGATCTATTGACTGGTTTATGAAAAGCCATGCCATGTGTTGACTTGTCTAGAGAAGATGCACGTAATAATAATAATACTGTGGCTCTCCGCTTATGCGCCGCGGTCCTGTGTGACACAGGTGGCCTAGGAAGGAAAAGAAAGAAAGAAAAAAAAAAAAAAAAAAAAAAAAAAAAAAAAAAAAAAAAAGATGATGAGGTGGAGGAAACCATGATTATGCTAATCAGCTCATGCTGCCATGTTTACCAGGACCAGAGCCGAGGCTAAGAGTCCACCACACACTCTCACACAGCCGTGGTGGGCCCCTGGCCCTGGATATATCCCCCAACACTCATCGCTTGTAGCCCCCCCCCCCCCCCCCCCATAAAAGGACAGAAAAACCTTCCCTCATACACCCTATCCCCGCCTCTAAGGCTCAGGCATTTCCCATGGGGGATCCCATGGGAGCCCTTATAAGGGCTACCACCATTCCCTCTCCTCCCTGCATCTAAGATTCTAATTCACCCTGTTGCTATCAAGCCCTATCAGTTCATTTCTTTTCTCCCAGCACCCTACCAGGTAGTCCTGTACGCTTTTAGTGCCTTTCCTGCCTCCCAGAAAGCCACCCTTCAAACCTAAAACCCATGCTACACGTTCCTCTTCCTCTAAACACTGAACCTCTTCTAGACCCTTGTTATTATAGTCTTCCCTGTGCCACTTTCTGAAAAATTCTTCTCTTATCTCTCTATATGCATCACACCACAACAGCCAGTGATCCACGGTCTCATCTGCCTCTTGTCTACATACCTTACATTTACCATTACTCCCTGTTGTCCACTTCTGTTTTCTCTTTTCTAGATTGATTACTCCTGCCCTACTTTGAAAAAGAAGCTTGGATCCCTTCCCTCCATCCCAACACACACTTTTCTTTGGTTTTTCTAGTACCTTGTATGCTTTTAGTGTACTCTTTTCCCTGACACCTCTTTTCCAGTCTTCTTTCCAGCCCTCTGTAACAGTCCTACCTATATACACTTTCCAGTTTTCAACCTCATCATATCCTTTCAATTCGTATCTCTCTGCCAACTTATTTATATCTTTGACCCATCTTGTTTGTTCCTTGACTATTTCATTGTAAACCTTCCTGCACCACCTGTCTTCATTTACTGATTGTAAATATCCCCAGTACTTAAGCTTTGCTTTGGCAATTCTGTCTGTAATTTTATTCCATCCTAACTCTCCTAGGACTGCTTCTGTTGCTGCACATGGTGGTGCTCCCAGTATCCATTTCCCCATCTCATTCTGTACTTTCTCCATTCCCTGGATATCTCCTTCACTTATTGAAATCACATCTAAGCCATATATCATCCCTGGTATCGCAACTCTATCCCATAATACCCTTGCTGTGTATGCTCTGTTGAAACTGTTCAGTGCAGTAGCTTTAATCATTCCTTTTGTACGGTTCACTTTCTGTTTAATCTTCTCAACCTGATATCTGAACATGCCTTTACCTGTTGTCTTTATCTTAACACCTAGGTATTCATACTCATCAACCTCCCCAATTTCAATTAATTGTTCATTACCTTCTGGAATTTGGAACTGCCCAATTTTCCATTTTATATTCCAATCTGGTTTCTTCCCAAGTGTCATCACTTTACTCTTATCCTTACTAAATTCTAACCTCCATTTATTCCCGTATTCCCCTGCTATGTTCAGCATTTCTTGCAGGTCTTTCTGGGACTCGGTCATGAGTACAATGTCATCTGCGAAAAACAGACCTGGAATTTTCAGGTCACCTACCTTTATTCCCTTATTACACTCCATTACCTGGTCCCCCAGCTCCTTTATATACAGGGCAAACAAAATTGGGGACAGCACACATCCCTGTTTTAGACCTATATCCAGGCGTGCATTCTCTACTTCTACCTTTCCTAATGAAAGTGTACAGTCTACATCTTTATATAATGCTTTCAGAATTTCTAGAAAATTCCCACCAAATCCTAGTCCACTTAGTTTTTCCCACAGGGCATCTCTCCATACCCTGTCATAGGCTTTCCTCACATCTAAGAAACCCATGAAGACTTTCTTCCGCTTCTGCCTTGCCAACTCTAACACCTGGGTCAATGTGAAGATGTGATCACCTACCCTTCTGCCTGGTCTGAATCCATTCTGAATTTCCCCCAGAAGTCCAAGCCTTTCGACTATTCTACTTAATCTCCTGTACATTATCCTACTGAAAATTTTTCCCACATTTGATGAAATGGCAATACCCCTACATTGATCCAATTGGCCTCCTGGGCCCTTCTTTGGGATATACGAGATCCTGAGTTTATTCCATTCCTTTGGTACTTGTCTTTTCTCAATAACCCTATTGAACAGCAACTGCAAGCTATCCTTAATTTCTTCTGGTCCTCTCTTTATGAATTCCGACAGTATGTCATCTGGCCCTGGTGCTTTGCGTAGTCGCATCTGCTCAATTGCTGTTTCAACTTCTATCCTTCTGACTCTGCCACACATCTCTGGATCCCATTGATCCCATTGATCCACGTAAAAGATCCCTTGCTGTTTACCAAGAAGAGTAGCTGGACTCGTGGTAGCAGTACATTTCTGTCTTCAGAGGGGGCCCTACTGCAAATAGTCATATCCACTTTTGTGTGTTATCACTGTACCTCAAGTGCTAAATAAACACTATCAGAATAAAAATAATATTGAAGATATGCAGCAAATATTAGGACTAATTGGCTGAGTGTTTACAGTGTACATGTATGTCTCTGCCATTCATCTTTACAATACACTATTAAAACCTTAATTATAAAGATGTGTCTTGGTTTAATATTTTTCCGAAGCAAAATTGAAAAAGATGAAAAATACAGCAAAATTCAACATCAGCATGTCAAAGAAATTTAATTTATGCAGTCTAATTAAGACATGTTTTGAGGATATATCTTGTATCCTTTTCATAATGTAGACCAACTTTGGGGAGTTTGAAAAGTGGGAAAAGAAAGAGAAGAAGAAGAAAAACAAAGACAAGGACAAAGAGAAGGTAAAGGACAAGAGTAAGAACAAAGAGCGCAGCAAGGACAAGAAGAAGAGCAAGGACAAGTCCAAGAGGAAGAACAAGGTCAGGGTAAGTAGGTCACAGACAGGTGGCTCCACCTGGCAGGCAATATGCATCTTTATCCAGCAGGGAAAGTATAAAATGTTGTCAGCATGGAGTTCTATTGTTGGCCACTTTGTTGGGAAAATAGTGATAAAATTGAAGGCCCACAGCACATATAATATGTGTTGACATTCCTCCCTACTTACATGTAAATAAATTCCTCAAAAATGTCATTAAAAAAGTGACACTCATTCATATTTTAGCTTTTCCATCCAAATAAAAATATTTCGCATCAGTAAATACACTGAAACATACACCATCAGTGACTGCTATACTTGTAATCATTAAATTCTGTTCTGTATATTTTACCTGTACATATTGCCATTATACTCCTGTTTAATAGCTTAAGGGGCCCAGTACACTGTATGTATACTGTTCTGAGTTCACATTAACACAGGGCACATCACAACAATAGCTGATTATATATATATATGATTTCTTTGCCATCTTAAGTCAAAAATACCCAAGCTGTGGCCATGCATGCTGCTAGCTATTTTATGTAGGACTTAGGTCTAGCAAGTGGCACCACCTAGTGCAGAAGTTATTACAGCATCCAGAGAACAAGAAGCTGTGTTGTGTTGTCTTTTAGTTTGTCAGATTCACACACATGTATAAATGGTTTTGGTTCTCACTTTCACCTGTCAGGGAGATCCCATGGTACCGCTGTCAATACCTAAGCTGACGTTTAAGTTTGGCCCTGGAGGTACTGCCACCAGCACGATGACCACCTCCTCCACCACACAACACCTTGCTGCTGCCTCCCAGCCCCCACCGTCACCGCCACGGCAGCCAACACCACCACCACCTCCCAAACCAAGCCCACCAATTCCAGAGCCAGCCAAGACAGATGTGCCCAAACTGTGAGTACATTTCTGATTAAATAACAAATCTCAGAGCAAGGTTCACATTATCATATCATAGACTTGCAGTGGCTACTTTTATTCACTATTAACTTGTTTCCGCATTAGTTGGTGCATTTCGGCATTTTAGGGTGGTTCCCGGCGTTACACAGCGTTTGCCAGCGTGAGACAGCGTTTGGCAGCGTGAGACGGCGTTTGCCAGCGTTAGTCGGCGTTTGCCAGCGTTTGACACCCTTTCAACGCCGGAAAACGCTCTGAAATGCTGACTAAGGCCGGCTACTGCTGGCAACGCTCTGTAGTCCTCTCAACTGGCAAACTCAATGGGATACATGTAAAATTGGAATTGACTTGAACTGGGATGAGAAGGATCCATGGATTTTTGTGTCTTGTACTTGTACTAATCATTAATATACTTTTATTTTCTATACTCAAAGGCAATACAACATAATTATTTTTAACATTATGCTGATGATTTATCCATTGAGGTGTATGTGTAGTGAATGACTTTGCTCATGATCACTGATACTTTGGTCACCTCAATCTTGGTTGCAAAGTAAAGACAAACAAAAAACGCTGTTTTCAATTTTTATTAAACACAGCACAGCAATTTTTTATTGCATGTACAGCACAAGTCAGCAATGTATAGCTTTGTGCTAGCAGAGATATGAATCCCTGTGAATATAATACATGGAATTTATTGTTAAATTCCATTTATTATATTCACCCAGATTCTATGCTAGTCCATACCTGTCAACATTCCACACCTCAAATAGGAAGATTTTTGTAAATTTAAAAAAATCCATGGGGGAGATTTGTATTTTAGAATATAATAGAAAATGCTCAATTTTTATGCAGGAGATTCTGCCAAATTTGCAAAATTTTGCACATAAATGAAAAATTAAAAAAATGGGGTGAAAAAGTGGGAGACTCCCACCTTGTGGGGGAGACTTGACAGGTATGCTAGCCCAAAGCTGTACATTGCTGACTTCAATATAATACATGGACTAGTACAAGACACAAATTTCCATGGATCCTTCTCATCCCAGTTCAAGTCAACTCAAATTTTACATGTATCCCATTGAGTTTGCTTGTTGAGAGGACTACAGAGCGCTTGCCAGCGTTAGTTAGCGTTTGTAACGCCGTCTCACGCTGGTAAATGCTGTGTAACGCCGGGAACCGCCCTGAAACGCCGAAATGCACCAACTAACGCCAAAACAAGTTACTAGTGATATGATAATACATTTTAATAAATTTACCTTAATATTAGCTCAGCTGACTTGTCAGTAGCAGAGCTTATCTTAGTCCTTTGTCCTCTGTCATCCATCATCCATTGTCAACAACCGACTTCTCCAAAACCGTCAGCCAGATTTGCTGCCAACTTGGTGGCAATGTACCTTGGGGGGGGGGGGGGGGGTCTCTACCAAGTTTGTTCAATTGGTCATGCTCCAGTGATTTTTGAATTTTTTTATGACTTTTTTTGTTCTTTTTGGGGGCAAATCTTGAAAAGTTTTCTCTTAAACCACTCACCCTATTGCTTTAATATCACATGGGAACACTCTAAGGGACTCTTAGTTCTGAATTGTTCACCAGGTGGCGCTGTGATTTCTTTCTAACTTTTTATGATTTTTTGTGTGTTATGGCTATTTTTGACTTCTTCTCCAGAACCATCACTCAGATTAAGCTGAAACATGGTGGATATGCCCCTTGTGGAAGGGTCAAAAAAAGTTGTTCACTAGCAGGCAATGCTACCGAGTTCTAATTTTTAAAGTTTTTTTCATTTCGGGTACTTGAGGGTGGGGTAAATGCACCTTTCCTATTGACTATGTAAGTCAATGGGCATTCAAATGCTAATCCATATTTTTTACTTCTTCTGCAAAACAGTCAGTCAGATTGGCTTCAAACGTTGCGGCAATGTACATTGGTTGGGTCTCTAGCAGGTGTGTTCAAATGATCAAAGCTCCATGGATTTTTGGATGTTTTATGATTTTTTTTTTGTGGGGGGGCGGGGTGCAGATCTTGCAAAATCTTCTCTGAAACCACTCACCCAATTGCTTTGATATCACTCAGGAACACTCCTAGGGACTCCTAGTTCTGAATTTTTTCACCAGGTGGTGCTGCGATTTTACTTCTAATTTTTTTATTATTTTTTGTGTGTTATGCTATTTGTGAGTTGTTCTCCAGAACCGTCACTCAGATTAAGCTGAAACATGGTAGATATGTGCTTTGTGGAAATGTCAAACTAAATGATTCACTGCAGGGCAATGCTATGGATTCCTGATTTTTCACGATTTTTTCAATTGGGGTACTTACTGGTAAATGCACCCTTCCTATTGATCAATAGGTAAGTCAGTGGGCAATGCTTATTCACAGTTTTGACTTCTTCTCCAAAACATCAGTCAGATTGACTGTAAACTTGATGGCAACGTATGTTGGGTGGGTCTCTAGCAGATTTGTTCAAATTAATCCACTCCGTTGATTATTGGATTTTTCTATGAATTTCTTTGTCCTTTTGGGGGGCAAATCTTCAAAAAATCGCAAAGGGATATGGACATGTCAGCTGTGCCCAGGACTGTCATAGTCCTCTTGTTTTTTTAATATTACATGCAGAAGCATGGGAAGACAAGTATCAGACTGTAAAACTGTTATGACATACCAGTAATTATGTCTGTGTGCCAACACAGACATATTGTTTTTCTCTCTCTCTCTCTCTCTCTCTCTCTCTCTCTCTCTCTCTCTCTCTCTCTCTCTCTCTCTCTCTCTCTCTCTCTCTCTCTCTCTCTCTCTCTCTCCCTTCCTTCCTTCCTTCCTTCCTAGGCAAATTTTACTTGACTTCAAACAGGTTTTGCTGTGGAGCCAAATACAGACCTATGTTTGGCGTGGGAATTTCATTTACAACAGCCAAAGTAATTAGTTTACACTGATAAAAGATGTGCAAATAGAATGGCATTATTCTTCCCTGGATTATGGGAAGAGCAGCATGCATTCTAATGTGAAACCTAAGCTAGTCCATGTGACCACAGTTCAGATCTGAGGGAGTGGGCAAGTCATTTGTGATTGGATGTTGGGTAATATGGTGGTTGTTGCAGTTCTTTTGGAATCCAAGTGACTCACATGCTGCATCAAAAGCAGCAACACACTCCCTCAGATCTTTTGCAATAACAATACAACCACAACTATTCCAAAATGTGTCATTCAATCAACAGAGTAAAACTGTGGTCACATGGACTAGCTTAGATTTCACAGTAAAATGCTGTAAGTACATGTACATTACAACAAGAATAAAGTTCAATTCTTAAATATGTACAGAGTAGATGGTAGGTATGTGTATGTGTGTGTGGGTGTGTTAAACTTTGATGCATGCATGTGTATTTGTGTGTGTGTGCATGTGTGTATTTATGGTGCAATTTATGAAAGTATGGAAACATTTTCCTATATATGTAGATGTAGCTCAGTATTGTATTTAAGACCATCAATATTACACTATATATTGTAATACCAGCACTTTTATTTCTTAATATCATTTATATTTTAGATAACCTGTATTAGTAAATGATAAGGGATGTGAAGAATTCTGTTTCCCTTGATGTAGATGTATACGGTATATACATGTATTAACCCTTAAAGTACTGATTTTAGACTGAGTCAACAGCTTTCTTTAGGACACTTTGCATGCAAAGCGTCCCCAGGAAAGCTGTTGACTAAGACTACTTTTTGCTATTAGGCATTTGAATGAAAGTTACATGTATCTTCATGAGGAATTTGAATCTTTTAACTATTATATGTTTAATGGTAACGAGAAAACGACTAGAGCTGTGATTAGCACTTTAAGGGTTAAGTAGCTGCAAGATAACCTGTCCTGTATACTTGCAGGGTAATACGGCCTGCTGTCCGCCCCATTCTGGATGTCCCTCCTCCACCATCATCAGACCCTTTCTGGGCACATGTGACGAAGTCAGCATCTAAATCAAGTGCACCCAAACCTAGTCCACCAAAACCTATGCCTCCCAAAGTACCACCAAAGCCAGTGCCACCTAAAATACCCCCAAAGCCTCGGACTCCCACTCCGCCCTCCTCCCCGTCAATCCCTCCTACACCCTCCCCCCCACAGATACCAGCCTCAGCATACAAGTCATCATCATCGCCATCTCCGTCTCCACCTCCTCCGCAGCCGGCACGAGAACCCACGCCTCCTCCCCCACCCAGAAAGAGCCCATCGCCATCTCCATCCCCACCCCCTCAAGCTGCAGTCCCAACCCCAGCCCCAGTTGTACCCTCAAATCTGCCTCCGCCCCCGCCCTCCAAGGCCGCCCAGACAGGCAAAGCGACAAAGGCAGGCAAGGGATCCAAGGCAGCAGAAAAGCTGAACCGGACAGTTATCACAGAGACAGTGGGCACCATAGTGGTGAGTGGAGTTGACACAGCATGGCATAAGGTCATTGCTAGAGGTCACTGTGTCACAATGCCAATGAAATCTGCATGTCACAGCTTTATTTTATTTCAAAATATTTATACAGGGCAACCCATTCAGCCAAAAGCTGTTCTTCCACAAGGCCCTTCTGGCCTGTGTTTACCTGTACCGGGTTGAAGACATAATATTATGGAGTATATTCCTTTTCAAGAGCTGCCCCAGTTTTATAGAACTCTCTGCCAGAAACCATCAGTTGCCAGGTTTCTAAGTGAAAACTGAAAACTTACTGCTGTGAATATACTTTTTAAAAGTTGTAACTTGAAACACACATCAGATGCTTAGTCTTTTGCACCAGTTTTAACATTAAAAATCTGCACCTTATTTTTATGTCAAAGTGCTTTTGAGCATGTGTTTTTAATTAGCACCATAAAAATAAATTGTTATTATTATTATTATTATTGTAATGAGACAAAATGTAGCAAGACCCTCCACAAGCAGCACTTGAGTCGCTCCAGAGCACTGTCAGCTGTTCTGTGAGTGGCGGCAGACCACTGTCGAGTCTTGTACATCTTTTGTAATGTTGTCTTACTTGCTTATTTTTCCTTTAACTCATTCCATACCAGTCCCTGATTTTTTTCGTATATTTACCCAGATTTATGACAATTGCATATTTAAATTCTTCGTGAAAAAAGCTTTCATTCGAGTACCAAGATGCCTATAGTTTTAAGTCTGTGGTTCTGGCACTGCCTGGCAAGTCATGCTGCAGCTGCCGCAAGGGCAGCTGCAGCATGACTTGCCAGGCAGTGCCAGAACCACTGACCAAGGCCTGGGACCATAGTATGGAATGAGTTAAATCACAAGTCCCCTAGTTTTGTGAAGGCAGGTTCTAAAAGAGTTGTGATGCATCTTATGTATTGTATTTTTAAGAAAAAAAAAAGTATCATCATAGGCCAAAATATGTTTTATGTTTTTGTGATAAAAGAAAAATGTTCATTTTTGTAGGATGAGGTGACTGGGGACATCATTTGGATCTGCCCGTCCTGTAAGATGCAGGACGATGGGAGTCCCATGATTGGATGTGACAGTTGTGATGATTGGTACCATTGGTGAGTCATTCAATTACATCTTCTTACAGCTTGTCTTGTATGTATCAGGGCTCAAAATAAGCACCTGCCACCAGCCAAATGCTGATCGGCTTTGTGGCTGGCTAGTGATTGTTCACATACGGCTGGTTATGAAAACAAAGAATATTTTGTAAAAGTTTTAGAAACCCTTGCAGATTTGTGAAGTTTGGTCGGTTTGGCTGGTGAGTGAGAATTTTAATTTCAAGCCCTGTGTATACTCTCGTTTTACATAAGTTCTCTGTATTTGTGTGTGTGTGTGTATTTTATAGATTGTAAACAACATGGAAAAATTACAACACAGTGAAATAGAATTTTGACAGTAGACTTCATAGGAACAGTCAGTATATCCAAAATCATGAAGTGAAAGCTTCAGTTAGGCAACAATTTAATGTTTAGTTTCACAAGCATAATTAAAATATTTTTGAGGAGGAAGGTTTTTCTGTTTTTACCCTGGACACATAAAGTCTCGGAGGGTATTGTCATCCCCTGCATTGTCTGTCTGTGTGTACGTCCTGTGGACATTACCGCAATAACTCAAAAAATATTTACTGTAGCTGTCCAAATTTTTGTCGAAGAAGGACATTATGATGAACCAGGTTCCTATTGAAAACCAGCTTCCTCTGATTATTTTTAATTTTTTATGAAACTTTTAAATATATTTATTGGAAGGCCATCTGAGTGGCATCAACCCTGACAACATTACCATAATATCTCAAAAAATGTTTACTGCAGCTTTACTCAATTTTGGTCAGACATGTATCATATGATGGGCCAGGTTCCTATTGTTGTCTAACTGAAGTTTTCGCTGCATGATTTTGGATATAGTGACTGTTCCTATGAAGTCTTTTTTGAGAAATGCAGAATTTAAGAAAAAAAGATTGTGGGTGCCAAGGTAATCAGTTCTCTGAGCACTATTTTTGAACATTTATTTAGCCTTTTTCACAATGTAGGTGGCCATTCAAATCAAATGTGACAGAGCAATGTTAGCAGCATTAACAGGGCAAATAGTATCTTTGGGTAGAAGATATCAAAACAAAGTGAGAGACAATAGATTTGCCTGAGAAGCTTTTAGTTAGGCATTCATTTTTTGGCTGTAAATGCTTGAAATGCAAGAACCATGAAAATTTATACAGGTGCATTTACAGTCTATGAATACTCTCACAAAAAAAAAGGAATTTGTTTTAAATAAACCTTTTTTCTTCTATTTCCTTCTCCCCCAAATTAAAAGTAGCAACTTTGTGTCATTTGAGTTGTGCAATGTGTAGACAGAACCTTAATATTTAAACATGGACATATACCTGCATGTATTTCCACACATCATCATATTTTTGGTGTCATCCATTCTTGTTTTGAATTTTTTGTGGTACATGTACATTTATATGCTCTTCACTGTTCAAAACAATAAATTCTACATTTACATGCAAGAGGGATTAATATAGTGCATTGCCCCGTTTTCCATTTGTATTTCTTCGAAATAAAATATGTTTAAATCAAATTCTACATTTCTAACTCAGCTCACTTGTGAGTCAGCTGAGTTTATCTTTCTGGTTGTCCATCATTAACCATTGTCCATAAACATTTTACGTTTTAACTTCTCCAACTGCTGCCTAGTAAATCTTTTAACTTGGTTGGGATGCACCTGAACAAGTCTCTACCAAGTTTTTTTAAAACCAATATGCTCCAGTGATATCTGGAATTTTTCTTAATTCCATGTTAATTTTCTGGGAAAACCCTTTAAAAATCTCGTAATTAGCTTGGCCAACAGTTTGGATATTCCATGAGAACACTTCTGAATACCCCTAACCCTTAACTTTTCAGTGGATGGTTTTGGGTTTTTTTCTTCTTTTTTGCGGGGGGTGTACATGTATTTTTTCTTTTTTGTAAGAATTCTTGGGGGAGGGGGTTGTAATTTTCACCTTCTGCAAAGTAGGTGGGGATATGTCTTATGTTGCAGAGAATATTCAAGTGGTCATGCTGCAGTGATGTTTGGATTTTTATTAATTTTTTCTTCATTCATGTGGGAAAACCTAAAAATAAAAAACCCTCTTCTCCTGAAACACCACTTGGCATTACCACTAGCCATGGAGACAAAAATGGGCCAGTTGAGCCGAATGACTACAACTATTGTTCTGGCTGCTTTGAAACTCACTTTTGGTGTAAAAACAACTAGTCTGTTATGTCAACCCAAAAAAGATGGTCTCTCTTCGGGATGTTCTATCAAGATAGGTGGTCTCTCTTTGATGTGTTCTATCAAGACAGGAGGTCTCTCTTCGGGGTGTTCTATCAAGACAGGAGGTCTCTCTTCGGGGTGTTCTATCAAGACAGGAGGTCTCTCTTTGGGGTGTTCTATCAAGACAGGTGGTCTCTCATCAGGGTGTTCTATCAAGACAGGAGGTCTCTCTTCAGGGTGTTCTATCAAGACAGGTGGTCTCTCTCTGGGGTTTCCTATCAAGAGAGGAGGTCTCTCTTCGGGGTGTTCTATCAAGACAGGTGGTCTCTCTTCGGGGTGTTTTATCAAGACAGGTGGTCTGTCTTCGGGGTGTTCTATCAAGACAGGTGGTCTCTCTTTGGGGTGTTCTATCAAGATATGTGGTCTCTCTTTGGGGTGTTCTATCAAGACAGGAGGTCTCTCTTTGGGGTGTTCTATCAAGATAGGTGGTCTCTGTTCGGGGGGTTCTATCAAGACAGGTGGTCTCTGTTTGGGGTGTTCTATCAAGGCAAGGACCACTGTTTTTGTCAAAACAAGGATGTGTACAGGTGCAGTGTTTATTTACAGGGTGTGTGTTGGCATCAAGATAGAGCCCGCCGAGGAGGAGCAATGGTTCTGCCCCAGGTGTAATGCTAATCGTAACAAGAAGAAAAAAGGCCGCAGGAAGAAAAAGGATTAACCAAGAGGTGAACACAGTGTACTTTGACAACCCTTTTGACACTTCATTCATGCCAGCTGGTCCATGTTCACATACAGACTGTGGACTTAATAGCTAGGCATTAACATGAAGGTCATATAATGTATTAGGTGAAGCTCAATTGACTGAGAGCAGTTGTTGCACTGGTCATCTGTTCACATGTGTTAAGTGTGGAGCACTGAGTGTTCATACAATCTTGTGTATGGCCATTTATCAGACAACCTACCTCTTTTTGTGTACTATCTGGATGTACATATGGTGTACATAAGGTTTATAATGGACAGCCTCCAGCCTCCTGGTGGTCACTGCCAGAACCACACAAGGCAGTATATACTGAGGTCAGGGTTGGGGTACCATGACCCAGTTACATGTACATCAAGAAAACTATCAGGTTGTTATGGTGACTAGAGATCAGGTGTTTAAGAGTTGTCACTGCCAGATAATGGTGATTGCAGGCCATTAATACAGAAAGACGGTCAAGGAAAGGAAGCTGTCAGCTGAAATGTAAGATACTGAAGCACAGAATAACCTTTGTACATTACACTGGCCTGAGTGACAGTATGGTTACATTGGTACATTACACATGTACAGCTAGCATATGTGAGAGTATGGTTACATTGGCACATTACACTGGCCTGATTGAGAGAATGGTAATGTTGGTACATTACACTGGCCTGAGTGAGAGTATGGTTACATTGGCACATTACACAGGCCCGAGTGAGAGTATGGTTACATTGGCACATTACACTGTCATGTGCAAGAGTATGGTTACATTGGTACATTATACTTGCTTTAATAACAGGAAACATGAGGGTTTTATCAGGTGTGTGCTATATATATGTGCCTGGTAGGAGACATGAGGGTTGTATCATGTGTGTGATGTATATGTGCCTGGTAGGAGATGTGAGGATGGTATCAGGTGTATGTGTGATGTGTATGGGCCTGGTAGAAGACACCAAGGCTGTATCAGGTGTGAGACATGTGTACCAGCCTGATAGAAGACACCAAGGCTGTATCAGGTGTGAGACCTGTGTACCAGCCTGGTTGAAGACATGAGGGTTGTATCAGGTGTTTGATGTCTTTAATATTCACACAAGGGTGAGCCATATCATCCTGGGCAAGGTTCCCAGTGGATATTTACATGTATAAAGGTATTACCAATAATAAATGTGACCCACAAAGGAGCATGTAAATATCAAGGTATACTTTGATTCAAAGGGAAGATTTTAAAAATTATGAATGCAAAATAACTTATCATGTTTGCAGGTGTACATGTATAGCTGGGGTACCCCAGAAGTGGAGATCTTGTTGAGGTCTGTTTTGTAGCTGCTGCAGAACAGTATAAACACACCTACATGTATTACTGACTATAGTAACCCTACAGGTCTCAAAAGTGCATATGGCGGTTTGTATCAATAAAATGAATACATGTATATTGATAAGGAGATATAAAGCCTGACACGAGCAGTGTTGTATTCTGCTTGCTTTAATTCACCATGAAAGACTTAAGTTGACATTTCAAGATGTAACTTTTTTCCATTAGTAATTACCAGCAAGTGTCTGATGTAAATGTTATTTGGCTTTTCTGTTCTGCCAATATACCTAATATTCCATAAGTCCAAAGCTTTCCCTCGACTACTGTGGGTGCTTTGTCCCCCGAGTGGATTGGGTGGCAGTCTGCAGAGGGTCGCCACTGTCCACATAGTGTGGACAGGTTTTGTTGTATGTTGTTGAAAGCAGAAAATCACAAGGTGAGTTTTTTTTTCAGGAGAATGAGCCTTCAGTTAGTTAACTAGAGCTTAAAGTCAGTTGTACATTGCCTGGTTGAGTGGCAGAAACCACTACCAAGATCTGTACTGCCATGGCATGAAATAGGTTATCAAAAAGGGCCGTTTAGGCTGTCTCTGTCCGGACTCTGATCCTGTAATGGGAGCTACATACACAGGTAGGAAGGGTCATCACTGCGGTGGTCTGCCTGGCTCAGTGTGGACCCTGGCAGTATGTGATGCATACAGAGTTACATCTGATAGGTCTGCTGCTCAGGGTGCTGAGGATTTAGCCACATCCCACTGATCTCAAGCCAACTGTCCAATATACGTATAATATTCTACTAATTTCCATGTAGAAATGACACAGATATACAAGATTTTGTTGTTGAATGGATTTTTCTTTTTCTTTTTCTTTTTTTTTTTCATTTTGTAAAGCTGAGTGTGAGGCCTTGGAGCTGTCAGTGTTCCTATATGCGTACCTCATACAGCTGAACAGTTGCCAGTAGCTGAAGTCTGGTGGTAGTTACCTGTTTACATCTGTTCTCAGTCGCATTGTTTTATACCTTATTAATTTAGGGTCGCACATGATCACTTTGAATTATGAAGATAATTTATGATTTTGTTGACATGTATGTAAAATATGTACATGTATGAAGTTCAGTTTTGTTGAGAGTACCCACTTAAAGCACTTGGATGCTAATAACTACTTATTGGAGCTTGAGAAAGAGATAAGTGAGATCATAAGTGCATGTGAAAATCATGTCATATTTATTGGTACATTATGTGAGCTTGCTCAACAAGTTATATCCCAAACTTAAAGTGGTTTTACAGTGCGTCAGGAGTGGATGTCATGTAATGCATGCTGCAAAAATACATGCCTTGCCATTTCTTGGTTTTGTGATTTTGACCTACAGCAAGGTTGTCACTGGCAGTCAACTCGACTGCCCTTTTAGTCAATGTTCATGCACAAATTATGTAAGTTTATATGTTACCGTTTTTTTGTTTTTTTTCTTGTTAAGGAGCTTGTCACGCACAATTGTAGACCTATATTGTATGTCTTAAATACATGTAGTATAGCTTAAGTAATCAAGAATGTACAGTTATTTTAGAGTTTGGGAGTCAGAATGGGAGTTGATTACATTGGTCTGGTAATTAAGAAGGTGTGTTATATGTTACAAAATTGTCCTGTGACCTTCAGATGGCAGCTTATCCACTGATAACGATATAACAGACATGCTACACTCTACCTGTATCTCCAGACATATGACATGCACACTTTCAGCATTTTAGCTACTGGAACAAAAAGACATTTTTACATAAACTTTGTCATATTTTACATACTGATACATGTTGCAGTTAAATGAAATCACTAGGTAGATACAACTTTCAAACAGTGCAACAGATGGTCAAGAAATTAAAATATCCCAATGCATTTATCCAATTTGTCCAATTTTTAAATAAGGATATGTGTTGAGAGGTAGACTTGTGAACTAGCAGAGGTACAGCAGAATGTCATTGAGAGAACAGACTGATACAGCAGGCACCAAGGTTTAGTGTACAGACTGTTATACTCACTCAATATAAAATGTGGGCAAGAGGAGGGTTGGTTACACTCACTGAATAGAAAATGTGGCTATGTTGTGGCATGGTTACACTCAAAATAGAAAGTTTAGGTGAGTGAAGCTATGATTACACCGACTAAATAGGAAATGTAGTTGATTGGAGGCATGGTTACACTGACTGAATGGGAAATATTGGTTATTGCAGGCATGGTTACACTGCCAGAATGGGAAATGTAGGTGATTGGAGGCATGGTTACACTGACTGAATGGGAAATGTAGGTGTCCTGAGCGCAGCTGCATTGTCAGCAAAACAGTACCTGTAAAGTGGTAACACTTGCTACAGTTAGGAACAAATTATTTTAAAAAGAAGCTAACTGTGCCACCATGCTAACAGTGCCACCATGCTTCAAACAACTCTAAGACTCAAACATATCGTGCATTGATCTAAAACATGTGAATCATTCATATATGCTACATGGCATAC
Source organism: Hermodice carunculata (assembly GCA_964020975.1). Classification (NCBI taxonomy): domain Eukaryota; kingdom Metazoa; phylum Annelida; class Polychaeta; order Eunicida; family Amphinomidae; genus Hermodice; species Hermodice carunculata. The sequence continues at coordinate 93,414,532 of OZ026622.1, forward strand.
CAATGAGAACTACCTACAATGAAACTCATTTGTGAGTTATCAAAAATTGTACATGAAATTTGTGAACAGGTATTGCTTAACTTATTGAACTCTACCTGGTGCATTGACAGCAAGGAGCACACAGCCTTGTAATCTCATGACTCTGTCCTGTTGTCCCTGCCAGAAGGCCAAATGCTGATCTCAGACTTTCACGCCGTATCAATCAGGACATGCTTGTTTCATATGTGTATGTGTAGTAAGACTTAATATGTGTACAGTCACTAAAATATATATATATATATATATGTAATGCATATACATATACATATATTACATACATATATTATGTATATGTAAAATATTTTCTGGTATTGGATGTTTTGTTTCATAAAAGTTGGGATTCTTTGTACATTCCCAGAATTCATTCTTTTCTGCAACTGCTGCCAGACACAGTATACATAACCAAGATGGAACTAGCTTCACTTTGTTGTCTCAGACTTTAATCTGCTTATTCTTCAATCTCTCTGTGCTCCAGAACTTAAAGTGAAACAGAGTTTTAAAATGCACACCAGATGCTGCTGCCCTCTAACTGGAAGAACTGAAAACAACTTCCTATGCATTACTCTATAAGGTATAGTATAGACACATTTGTTCCACATGGATTGTGAAGGAAGTCAAGCATTGACTTTAATATCGAGTCACTCTGCATGGCACAGATGTTGGCGTATACCTCCTACCTTGTCTGTGGTGGAGGAAACCAAAGAACTCGGAGCCAACCACCGTGCATGGTTAAAGTGGTAGGAACATTCTGCACATGCTTCCCAAAATCGAACCGGGGTCGCAGAGGTGAAAGGCGACAGACTTACCACTCAGCCAACTGTGCACCCCAGGCAATACAACCTTAGAAGTTATACAATGCTTGGCTTCTTTTCATACGTGTAGTTTTTGACAGTGAATGCACGTATATTTGTGTGGAAAAAGACAATGACGATAGTAAGGTAGATGTGTGACATATAGATGTATATGTAGTGTGTGGTTTTATATTCTATAAAGGTATTTACTGAATGGTCCTGCTAATTTGGCTCTGTGTCCAGTGAGGCCATGTCAGGCATGACGACACAGTGATCAAATGGCTCAGTGAGTGCTCTCACTCTAAATGCTGATAGCCAGGAGTGCAGACAGGGCTCAATGAGTGCTCTCACACTAAATGCTGATAGCCAGGAGTGCAGGCAGGGCTCAGTGAGTGCTCTCACTCTAAATGCTGATGGTGAGACATGGTGACACAGCTCAGTGAGTAGTCTCTCCCTGTGAATGCTGATGGTGACACAGCTCAGTGAGTAGTCTCTCCCTGTGAATGCTGATGGTGACACAGCTCAGTGAGTAGTCTCTCCCTGTGAATGCTGATGGTGACACAGCTCAGTGAGTAGTCTCTCCCTGTGAATGCTGATGGTGACACAGCTCAGTGAGTAGTCTCTCCCTGTGAATGCTGATGGTGACACAGCTCAGTGAGTAGTCTCTCCCTGTGAATGCTGATGGTGACACAGCTCAGTGAGTAGTCTCTCCCTGTGAATGCTGATGGTGACACAGCTCAGTGAGTAGTCTCTCCCTGTGAATGCTGATGGTGACACAGCTCAGTGAGTAGTCTCTCCCTGTGAATGCTGATGGTGACACAGCTCAGTGAGTAGTCTCTCCCTGTGAATGCTAATGGTGACGCAGCTCAGTGAGTAGTCTCTCACTGTCAGTGCTGATTGGAGGCCCACGATGGAACGTGGTCTTAAAATGTTGCATGATGGCAGGACCAGGCAACATGGCCGACTTTGCCTGGTACAAAGCACATCAGCACATAGATAAAGAGTGCTAGACGATCACTTGCTTATGTGAAATCCCTCTTCATTTTATGTAAATAAGTTAATAATGAGAAGGATGTACAGTGGATACATGGAAAACTCTCCTTGTGTAAAATAGTCAAGTTTTATGAGGCAGCATTGTGCGAAGGATGACAGTGGGTCGTGATAACTATTCCAGCATTGCATTTATCTGGTTGATACAAACCAGACAGTATAGCCCTTGTGCCATCTAGTGGAGAACATGACAGTACAGCTCTACTGCCATCTAGTGGAGAACATGACAGTATAGCTCTACTGCCATCTAGTGGAGAGTGTGGCAATATAGCTACATTGTCATCTGGTGAGAACATGGCAGTATAGCTCTAGTGCCATCTGGTGATCGCATGGCAGTATAGTTCTGGTGCCATCTAATGAAGAGCATAGCAGTATAGCTCAAATGCCATCTAGTGGAGAGCATGGTCAGAATATTAAATGTCATCAGTATGCTAAAGCAAGCTCACAGCTATGCTGGCATGCCCACTCATCTCCTGCTGGCTTTGTAAATATGATCACCATCCACAGATTTTTTCATGTAGTTTAACCTAAAATGTTAGTAATAGTATAACTCTAAATGGACATTTTATCCAGGTCAATATTGATAATTAATAAAGAGTCCAAATGTTTCAATGGAATGTTTCAACTCATATGGAGACCATTGTAGAAATGATGAATATGATTACCTTGAGTGCCACAGTTGCACAGATGAAAGGCAGACTAAGATGTCAGTGTTCACCATTTCTGCTTGCACAGGTTAAATTCTAATTATGGACTTAATATAATGGAATATTAATGGTTTCCACTGAACACGCTGAAGTAGTTTACAAATGAATCAACCTATTGAAATCACAGACTTTAGTTTTTCAGAATTGACATGCATATAAGTTGTCTCTGTAGAGTCATTGTATACTTCTTGTTTAAACTTAAGGAGGTCTTGAGAATATATCGAATTTCACAAAATGTTTTCAAAATGACAGCTGTTGATGAGGAGTTTGTGTTCAGTACAGTGACATTCGTGCTTATATGGTATTTAACTTTCACCAGTTGTTAATCACCATGCAACTTAAATTTGAGTACTTGTTGCAGTTTTACTGATTAAGTAGTTTGTGGCATAAGAGATGATGAGACAGATTGGTGGTGTCACAGAATGTGTGGTTAAGAATGGTAAACAAATGGACTACTTATGCATAAGGACCAGTATGGGTCTGTTCCTATTGACCAAGCCTCTTATCGCCTTTATGGTTGTTCCATTGTAACTTTCAACTGTTTCTACTAGTAAGGAGGCTGAAGACTTACTTCACTGGGCTTATTGTGACAGACATCCTTCTGAAAATTAAAAATGTAAATCAATAACGTGTAGTGTTACCAAGTAGTAATAACTTGCAGTGTTAATAAATGGATATCATATCTGTGCAAATACTGCTTGTGAGGTAATGACACATGTATAATGACACATGTACGACATTTCATAAAATGGTCTGTATCAAGGTGAAGGCTGACCATGTGTCTTCAGTTTTCAAAGGGTTAATTCTTTTTTTATTATGAAGGACCAGAACAAAAAACTAATTGCTTTCTTCGTCTGCATTTACTGTATAAATTTTCTTATCGAAGGAAGTGCTATAATATCAGAATGCCCGAATTTGTACAGTTTGTTTTTTATGCAATGAATAAATCTAGAAGTATCCAATCAAGCAATTTGTTGGCATCTCACTCATTGTATCATGATTTATTCAACAGGTGACATTATGATTTTATAATCAGTTTATGTGTTTTTGTACTTTCAATTCTCCAAACCCTTAGGTTTAAATCTATTAACCTTTTGACAGGAAATTATTTCACTTGACTTGGATGACAATTCCTGAAATGTGTAAGCTAATACGCCATGGCGATGCTGACATCTGTTAAGGAAGGGTTGAGATTGCAAATGGGTGACATTGACTTGTTTCCCAAGGGCACAGGGTCACTGACGTTAACTCTTATCTTGGTAACTTTAAAACTGTTTTAGCTAAAGGCTTTGACAATGTGCATCATGAAGGTTGTCTCTATCAGCTATATTGATACTGCACTTTTGACCTTGATCGAATTCCCAAGGTCACTAAGCAATGTCGGTTAATTTCACGTTTGGCATTAGACCAATTTGAGCGAGGACCATGATATTACACCTGTATGTCCATGGGAGGCCCATGTTGATCATCCGATCCTGAAGCCCCGACCGTGTCTCGGGGATAATTTGAAAAATTTAACTCTTCCTTTGAAAACTATAGAACTGTTTCCGCATGTCGCGCGCGCTGCTACTATGATTAACACATAACCCTTATCAATTTACATTAGGCCTAAAGCTGGATGGACAGTGAAATCGGTTGATCTTGCCTTATTCTTAAGGTCATCTGAATAAACGTGGGGAATTTTATTTATGACTAATAACTCAGAACCCATGTGAGCTGGGACTGTTTTGCTTGGTGGCAAGAGGGTCAGGGTCCTTGATCTTTGTTATAATTACATCAGTTTATTGCTATTTCAGTCCCGCCCAAGGACTACCGTCTGCAGATTTCCAACACTGAGTCTGGCCTGTAGTCTTTCTTAAGACCCTTCCGTAGTTAATTTGTTATAAAATAAAATAGCTAATGAATATTAAAAAAAATAATGAGTTTGTGGTCATAGCGTCCAGTTAGAACAAGCCAGGCCGCAAAGCGGTCCTGGAGAGGAATGAAGAACCGCTTTGCGGCCTGGCTTTTTCTAGCTGGACGCTGTGACCGCCCCCTCATTTATCTTTATAATATTCATTTGGTTTTGGTTTGCAAGTAAAACGGAATGTCAGTGGCCTTCTTCAAGAATCCATTAAGAATTAAACACATCTGCTGAACGTCATACACATTGCAGGCAAAGCCGTTTCCCAAGTCCATAGGGTTATTCAAAAATTACGCTATGAACTCCATGGTATACAGATTCATATCCACCGTGGATTCCTGGACAGAGGCATGATATTGACTACTTTGTCTCTGGACGCCACAGATTACATCATGGATACGTAGATTCTCAACATTGACGTAAATTGGGCCAGGTGAATTTTTAGTTGCTTGGAATTGAGACAGGATCAGTCTTAAGTCCCGTGGGCCACCGATGCGCTGCGTCTGAGGTCAAACAAGAACGATAAACAACTTTTTTACGCTGGGTTACCCTTTTCCGGAAAATACCTTGTTCTCCCGAGGGGCACAGCGTGCATGGAGATTACACAGAGAAGCATAAAACGATCATTTCTTATAAAAGGTATTAACAAAAGTCACTGAACGTGATGCATGCAAGCTAAATAATAACTTATTATAAAACAACAGTGTTATTAAAAACGATACAACCAAGCTAAGAATTGAAGAAACGAAACAAAAGATATCTTCAAGTAAATGTAGCACAATAGGTAAAGATTGTACTGAAGCCTTAAATAAATGCTTATGGTATTTATTGTATTAGGTTTCAAAACTTGTAACATCTTCCTGTCTTTTTAAATCATTTGGCAAGTCCTTCCACAAATTTACCCTACTATTTTCATGAGACTTTTCAAAAAGTCTGTGTTAGGACGATGTACAATAAAATTATGATCACCTCGTCTAAGATTGTGGGTAAAAACATCCAGGGTTTCGTTAACCCTCAAATGGGGGTATATTACCCTTTCAAAACATAAAATACCCCCTCAGCAAAATTCAAAGGGTCCAAACTGCCTCTATTTTCTTTGGTAATTTTGCAAAATATAGCCCTGAAATATGACTCTCTTTCAGAGTAGGACCCTCTGAAAAAATCCTAATGGAAACACTGAACATCCCTATCTTACATGAAACAATGTGATAAATAAGTAGGTGCTTGGTCACCTATATTTGAGACAAGCTTTAGGTGTAAGTATATCCTTCTTTGAAAATCCTCCAATTTGGTTGTCGAAAAGGTTGTTCACATGATATTAACGAAAGTCTGTTCATCACAGTGTGCTTTTTAGATGTAAAGGGATGTTTTGATTGCGTGAATTACTCAATACTTCTAAACAGATGGACAATTTATGCATCAGAAATGGAGAACTTGATTTGTTTAAATCGTATCTGCACGAGAACAGCAAAGTGGTCAGTTGTAATGGGATTAAATCCACCCCCGAGAATGTCCCAATTGGGGTCCCCCAAGGTTCTGTTGTCGGGCCTGTGTTATTTGTACACTAAGTGAACGATCTTACTCTAAATGTTGATGTTGCTAATGGCAACATGTTTGCCGATGATGTAATGTTATACACGACTGGTGATTCAATTGATGCCCAAAGGCACAAAAACGAGTAAAGAGAATATCGGTCGCACACGCCTTGAACAACCGCAAGCATCTGGCATTGAATGTTAACAATTCAAATACCCTTTTGATATATGGAGGCAGTGAACAACTTGTCATTTCTGTTTGTAGGGTTTAGGTCGAACAAAAAAATTCCGTCAAATATTTGGGAGTCGAGATTGAAAAAAAATTGTCTCTTATGATACTTAATTACAAGCTATCCTCTCTGATTGAAGACATGTTGTGATACTGAACGACTGTCAAACTCCCACACAATCCGTTTAAGCAATTGATTCTTCACCCACTTAGAGTGTAACGCAGGTAGTGGATGCCTGTCGAGCTCCTGGGTCCGGCAGACAGTTAGTCTGGGATGTCAGTTTGATAGCTTCATTTTACATTATCAGCCACGGAGAGTGGAAAATAAAGTAGTAATGTGTCTGTTTTTGGCATCAATACAATAATACTGTATGTCAGGTCGCGGCGTTAACGACAAGTAAGGTCCAAATAAATGGCTTCACTCGCCTGCTATGCATGCACAAATATATTCATTAGAGCCCAGTCAAAGCAAAGAAGCTTCTTGGGTAAAGCAATAAGGAATTCATCAGTCACCATTAACTTGTAATCTGTCTTGGGTGCACATGGCACCTTTTTGTAAATATCTCAACTATTCAGTGGTGGTGAAATTACTTGGAAATTAGTTTGGTGTTGACACCAATTGAAACTGCTTTGAGAAGTGTAAGAGCGAAGTGTCACGGCCAGTGTAAGGTCCAAGTGTCACGGTCCATTAGTTAAAGTAATAGTGAAGCAAATGGCGCGTTTGTGCAATTTTCTGGCACAACTTGTATCTTGCTGGAGTCACTAGATGGATGCTTGCCACATAAGAGAAATAAACTTAAACCATTCTAGATCACAGAATTGGCCGTTCTAAGAAATAAGAAGAGGTTTTGGTGGAGAGGATGAACAGAGTGGTAAAGCAAGACAAGATGTAACCCAATGTGGAAGCATATGAAAAGATGTAACCCAATGTGGAAGTGTATGAAAAGATTTAACCCAATGTGGAAGTATATGAAAAGAGCTTCAGACGCAGATGTACGACTGACATACAGCAACAGGCTGGGAACAAGTGGAATGAGTTCAATTGCTATCACAATGATAGAAAATAAACTGCTTTCTGGAATGCAAGAAACAAAAAAACCACATTGTAAATCAGTCCCCTCAGTGAGTGTACAAAGTTGTGATTCTTACCACTCTAACGTTATGGCAGATGTTAATTCTCAAAGTTTTTCTGACGAACAACTACACATTGCCGACAAAGTAATCAGGAATCCGGAATCATTCGTTGAATCAGTACATACAACGAATTAGTTTGAACAGACACATGTATATGCACACACACACACACACACACACACACACACATATATATATATATATATATATATATATATATATATATATATATATATATATATATATATATATATATATATATATATATATATATATATATACTCACAAATACCATTATAACAATGCAATAAATGTTAGTTTATGAAAAACATGTCTATATTGATCTGGCAGACTAGTATTAAGGTCACATTTGACCGCTGTTATACTGGCCACCCGCAGTTTGATATTAATACAAATAATAATTAGGCACACGCGGGTGATTGTGATAGCCATTAAATGCAACCAATGTTAAAGGTGTATTACAAGTTCACTTGCATGTACGTCAGGCCTAAAACTAAGCTCGTACAATCTTATCCACTCTATTCGGATGCATCACAAAGAGTTGAATTACAGATATAACAATTTTGCTTGCAATAATCTTTGTCAATCTTGTCTGTATAATATTTCTGTATATGCATATTGAGAAACCGTTGATGCTGTGTGTATTTACCTTATCTTTTATAATGACAGGTGTATCGTTAAAAAGTGACCCAGTTGATGCCTTATACACTGCTTCGTAAAGAGACGAGATGACCTAGTTATAAATATATTGTTCCTACGTCTTGTGTTATAATCAGGTATGATAGTGTTGGAAAATACCGGAAGGTTGTCAACATGTTGGCAATTTATTGTTTGTAATTTGTGATTAAATTTTAAAAGCTGCAACTTATATATATTTTCAAGTTTTAGAATTTTCAACTAGTGAAATATGGGTTCTGAATGAGCATTAAAGGCGCTATTTATAATTGAACGGCTAACTCGCTTCGAATAATGGACAGTCTTTTTAGTTTATGTCGACATGCAAGAATGCAATGATTTAAATGAGGTAGGATGATTCAGGTATAAAGTATTAATAGAATTTTGATTTAAATGAATAGTTTAAGAATATTTAAAATGCTTACTTTCTGAGACTTTGGTTGAAATCTTCTGAATATGTTTGTCCCAGTTCCTATTTTTATCCAAAATTAATTTCAAGAAGTTAAACTCATTAATATAATCAAGTTTTACAGTCTCTATTTCAAGAGATGGGATAGATACTGTCGTTAAAGGTTTATAGAATAACATAAATTTTATTTTCATTATATTCATAGATAACTTGTGTACCTTTAACCATGTATTAAATTTGTTTAACTCGGCTTTAATAATCTGAGAAATGTTGTTGTTGTTCAGGTTTTGTGTACTCACAATATTAACAGCACTTTATAATGTCGTATCATCTGCGTATATGATAAATTTGAATAAATGTGATGCTTCTTTAATGTCATTGATATATATTATAAACAAGAGCGAACCTAAAATCGATCCTTGCGACACGCCTGTCGTTATTCTTACAAAGGAGACTTTACATAGACAAAGATTAGATAGTGTCCTACTGTTCAGATAGCTTTCAATATACCTGTCCATACCGACTTGTACCGAACTTTTCAGGACCCTAATTAATTATGCATTCCATCGTTGGGCTGATTATCCAATCAACAGGTGGCCGAGTCGGGCCCACGCTTTCAGGCCACAGACTAAATCCTTCTATTTTTCATATTAGCATTTTTCGGTCTAAAAAATCAGCATTTTGGTATTTTAAAATTCCGTGAATGGTATTTAACAGATAAAAATGTCAGAAAAATATGGACGGATTTTTGTCACACAATTCCCAGCTCGTTAATTTGTGATAATTGAAATACGAAACATCACCTGGATGTCAGCTTTATACAGGTGTATGAACTGTGCTCTTGCCAGGGTCACATCATTGTCCTTCCCCACCATAAAGTTCCCACCTGGTCTGGAAGACAGTGCACCTATATGACCACCAATGAAGCAACTCTGCGATGCAGCAAACCTGACTTAGCTAACTTTATTTAAACAGAAGCTACAGCATGCTGAAAACACAGTATTTTCACAATTACGGACTATCTCCGTTGGGATGCGCAACCAGCCAATCACAACTGTAGTCTGTAACCTTCATATGTTCACGACGGATGCCACGCTAACGCTAGTGATTACAGCATGGATTGTGCTGAACAGTGAAAATCTTTTAACTTAAATGTCACATCAGTGGTGAAATGTGCATGTTTAGTTTGCTGACGGTTTAATTTTTCATTAAACCCAAGCACATCCTGTGTTTTACTTTCTGATCCTTCCACGTTAAATCCGGCCAGCGTGGTCGAGCACAAAATGTAAACAGAGCAGGCCAAGCTTCCCGAACTCGGGCCGCAATGAACCGAGTCCTATGAACTGGTCTATTAACTTAAGGCTGGTGCCCCTTATTCCTTAATTGCATGGTTTATGTAGCAAGATGTTGTGATCCAGAGTATCAAACGCCTTAGAGACAGATCAGTATAAATTATGTATTTAAGGGTATTTCTCCTTTATCCATTTCAGTGAAAATTCTATCTATTAATTTAAATGCAGCCCAGTTCAGTCAAGTGGTGTACTCTAAAACATATTGACCTTAGTAATAGAGATTCTTTGTCTTAAAGTATTAATGAGTATAGTCAAAGATGACTCGTTCAAATGTTTTGGAAATTGCAGGAAGAACAGAAATGGGCTTATAATTTCCAAAAAACAACATTATCATTCTGTTTGTAAATGAGTAATACTTTTGTAATTTTCGACATGTCTGGAGAAATTCCTGTGTTAATCATTTGATTTATAATGATAGTTATTGTTTTATGTATTTGCATTTTTATCAGTATCAATAGATTGGCAGACAAATTGCCATGGCCACAGCTGTCTTTTGGTTTTAAACTGTTTATTATGTTTAGTATCGTATCATCTGTAACACTTGTGAAGCGGAGCTTATTTTGGGTTGGATTTGTCAGATAATTCGTAAAGTTAAATTTTGCCATGCGACTCCTTAATTTTTGAAGCTAATTTGGGTCCTATCTTCAGAAAGTAATTATTGAATCCTTTACAAATCTCTTTTTTGTCGGTAATAATATGACCATCCTTGCTAAATACATTTGTAAAGCCACTTTTCTTTTTCATTTGGTTCAGAATTCAATTTATAGTGGACCGAGTGTTTTTTTACATCTTTTTGTGAGGGCTTTTTTACGGAGTTCATGAGCAATGTGGTTGACTGCTTTGTGGTTACGAAAGAAACTAGTATGAAACTCATTGTATCATTAGATAGGAACGGTGCGCCTGAATGCGGCAATATTACTTCAGGGCACATGAAATATTGAGGGTCGAGCATGTTTTGCCAGCATTTAGCCTCTTTTTTGCACTGTATGAATCTCTGTGTTAATGATGCCATCTGACTTTTGCAGTCGGTTTTATTATTCAGGTAATTGAAAACCTCCGTTCAGCCCAAACCTGCCAGACACCCACCTAGAATTGTGAAGATGATATATAGTAAAATTACAGAGTGTTTGACCCTTTCCCCCTTAAACCAGCCAACACCGGCTGGTGGTCAGATGTCGTCTGCTTCAGCGTTTTCAACTGATTTCAACAGCAATGAAAAACAATTTGACTGAAAAATTGAAGATGAGACCTGTCAAGACTACATGACCCAGGTCAACAGCTTTCCTCGGCATGGGTGGGGCACTTAGTGCCCAACCCATGCCGAAGAAAACTGTTGACTCAGTCTTAATTCAAAGGGGAAAGGGTTAATGACCCCAGATGACAATGTAAATATCATGCAATTTGGCTTTCGAAATCAGAGAGGAACTTCCTTTGGACGCACTTTACAACACGGTATTGCTGCCCATTATGAAGGAAGCAAAACACCTCTATTCATCTGCAGTCTCGACATGGCTAAATGTTTTAATCGGTTAAGGCACCATGGTTTTGTATTTGTGTCTGTTTGTCCAAAACCACTTCCTAGTAGTCATTACCCTATTCCGCAGTCCGAACTCTTTACTCTCCATAAGCTAACCTGTCCCTGTCTAACCTATATACATAGGGAAGTACTATTGTCCATATTGCACCCGTTCCAATGAAAATTTTGACATAGGCTGTATTAGCCCAAATAATAAATTAAAGGGTCTTCAGCGGGTAACCACTCAACATGTTTCGGAGCCTTGTTTTGTTTTACAAGCTAATACCAATAGTACTCGTTCCACATTGGTTGTATTTGTATAAGCTCTATAATAGCCTATGGGCTTAGCTTAAATGGGATGGACAAGACCGTGCACCGTTTAAAGTGACTAGAGGAACCCACCAGGGCATTATTCTCTCCCCAAAACTCTTAAATGTCTTTATTGGCGGCTGATAAAATGAATTATAAACGAGTGGGCTGTGTGTAAACATTAGAGGACATGCAGTTAGAGCTTTTGCATAGGTAAATGACTTGATCTAGTTTTCCACCTCCTCAGTGGACTTGCAAAGCATGATAAATATGTGTGCGCTGTGTGCTGAAATGTGAAGATTTCCCTTCAATGTGTCCAGATCTAAAGTAATGTGCACAAATGCATTGACCTTTATACATTTACAACTTATATATGAAACATAATGAACTGAAGTTTAAAGACGAACTGAATATCCTTGGTGTAATTTATTCCCATAATGGACAAAGTATCTTGCATGTGCAAAACAGAATCGGAGCAGCAAGGCATTCTTTATATAAATATTCTGATTCTGGTTAGTCATATTCAGGGTTGCACTGTAATGTAAAATCATACTTTCAGAAGTCAGTCTGCTTACCTAGTTTAACCTATTGCATGAACTGTGTTAATCTTTTAGCAGAATTTTTTACCACCATTGAATCATTCTAAGGTACACTGATAAAAAATTCATTGGGTATAGGTGAACATCATAGACATTTCAAGCTTCTCTTAGTGCTGGATATTCCCAACGTGATTGAAACAATACACAGACACAGTAGCTTTGGCACAATATGCAGGACTGACACACATGGCCGCACACTTTGCCTGCATTTTATGTCAAAATATGTCCTAGACGGTACCATTGTAAAGGGCACATTTATTAGTAGATTGAATCATGAAATGCGGGGTGTATCCACCAGGTGTCTCTATAAGACTCAACAATACAAAGCAACGCACCATTGCTGGAGATGGCCTGACAGAATTTGCTTCAGTATCCCCTCCTCCCCAACACACGATGGTGAGCCCGCTTCTGCAGAGCACAAGTCAAATTTAACAATGTCTTTTTAACTCTTATGGACTCTACCCTAATAAGTGCTTCTTTCAACAAATCCGAGACCTGGGGGTTAAATAAGTTACTTTATTCTCACATGTAATGCAATTTATATCTAAGAACTAGATTAAGGCGAGTTTTAATAGGTTTTGTGTGTCTGTTTGGCGGGGGGGGGGGATCTGTCAAGGATATTTGCCACGTTGGTAAAATGCAACTTGTCCATATTCGGCTTGCAACTTTTGATTCAGCGTATTCAGTGGATCAGTTCTGGCAAGGCGTACAAGAGGCGTGCCTTGTCAGGGTCTCGCTTTAACACCAGTCATGCTCATTAGTTGTCGCGGGGCGTACGAGAAGCGTGCCTCCGACCATACTCGTTTTAACTTTAATTGTGCCTATTTGTCCCAGCATGATTTACAAGAAGCTTCTGTCCGCTGATTGTTCGTTCCGTTAACTTTGTCGCTCATGTTGGCGTGCTGGGCAACGTGGACAGGTCTGAACTTGTACATAAAAATGCTGCATGCATTTTTGCTGCTATTCCAGGTTGAAATAATTCTATCTACTCATGACTAAATATCAAATATCGGATTGAATAACTTTTTTCTCGCAAATTTTACATATGCCAAGATTGCAAAATGAAATTGGTGAGCTGATGTGTTTCAATTTCTGTCCACAAAATATATATTACTTGTCTCCGTTGATTCATCTTTTGACGGCCATATATCTGGTCACGAGGTTCATTGGCAGATGGGTCAAAGAAACTAAAAAAAATAAGATTTGTTTGATAGCTTGAGGAAATTCGCATGTCAAACACTATTATTGAATCGGAATTGGAGGTTAATATTTCAATATTTGGTGCACTGCGGCCCTGTGCTACCCCTATATCACAGCAAGGAACTGGAGAGGATGCAAGGCAGACCCACGTGTTAAGCAGGACCAAATGTGTTTCTTTTATAGAAGGTGACAACTGAGAAAGTAAAAAGCTTAAAAGAAGTTATTTGCTTATTTTCAAAGTAGCGGAACCTGCAAATATTTAGATACTGTCATTTGTTTGGAGAAAATGTATTTTTGCCAGATGGTTCGGTAGTGTATAGCATTCCCTGCTTACGTGCCCTCATCATGGTGCATGCATAGCTGTCCAGCCTAGCAACCTACTCACCACAGGCAGAGTAGGACCGCAGTCAATGTTAGTTAATATGAACATGTTGTATTGAAAGTATTTTAAGGACAATATGTTGAATTGAAAGTTGAATGGCCCCTTTATAATAATTTTGAAATTATCAAGCATTCATATTCCCTATGTCTGCTTAGTTAGCAGATATTTGAATTTAACAACTTTTATTTTCATTTCGTTGGATGTGTCCATAGCACAAACCTGTGAATTTATTGACACCTCTATCTCTACAACTTTTAAAGACCTTCAACACTTCCAGTTTGGATAAATTAATGTGAGACGACCAATCTCAATGATAGTACTATGTCCACGAATAATCTTGTCCTTTTTAGCTGCAACATCTCAAAAAGTTCTGGATAACAGAAAGAAAGAAAGAAAGAAAGAATGAAAGAAAGAAAGAACTAGAAAAGAAGATTATTTGCTACTTAGCAAAGCTGTCTGTGTGCCTTCAAAATTTGCATAAATGTAAATGTTACAGCTTTTGTTTGTGCTTTATTTGATGCGCCTCCAGTAACCTATGAATTAAACTTGTGCAGAAACCTTTGTATAGAAGTTTATATGGTATCTCTACCTATAACCGTTTTGAAAATCATCAACATTTTAACGTTTGAAGTTCTTTAGGCCGTAGATATCTGCTCACCACGAACAGCATCTGATACTCTGTATTTTGTGGAGAATCTAAATGGGGAGCGTTTTTTTCCGTATTTGAGGCAAGACCTAAGCATTGAAAGCAGGAAGTTGCGCCATGTATAGTAAGTTGCCTGGCAGAGAGGTTCTGATTGTGCCGGCTCATTAATTATGCATGCCAAATGGTAACATTGCATCATGCAGGTAGACAACATGTTGTGGTAGAAGGGGGGGGGGGATGTTCCAAAGCCTGCAAGGTATTCAGTGAATTAAGCATAAATTAAAATTCCTAAACTTTACTTGCACGCTTTAGGAGTTGCCCATGACACAGCCCATATATTGTATTGACCTGGGAATGGCACCTTTATTCAGAATAGTTTTGAAAATATGGAACATTTCCATTAAAATTTCAATTGCCTCTAATTTATATCATTTTGGAATTATTAAATTATTCTAAATCAGAGGACAGATATGTGTGTATGTAACTGCTACTAGATATTAATTGGTTCACTTATTCCTGGCCTGATCAGTGACTGGCCACCAAAACCATTCTACCAGGCCGTCACTGACGGAACAGGTGCCCGACCTTTAGGATGCCCTGCAACTTGACAACCCTCTTGCAGCTCTCTGTGTGGCCCCTTATTTGGATGCTTGCCGTGTACATGGTGAGGAAGCCGCAGGTATTTGATAACCCATCTTTTTCCAGCTTAGCAAAGAGTTTGTAGAATTGTTTATGTGGCATATATGTTGAACTTCCATTGTTGTCAAAATGTGACAACAAAATTTGGCTACTTCAATGTTCAAGAGTAAGATGCCAATTTTTGCCCTGGGGACATTTCTAAGAGTGACTTTCTACACACACAGAGGAAATACTACAGCCTACATATATGACTGGCCCTTCCCTGATGCCAGCCACCATACACACACACAGAGGACATACTACAGCCTACATATATGACTGGCCCTTCCCTGATGCCAGCCACCTTACACACACACACACACACACACACACACACACAGGACATACTACAACCTACATATATGACTGGCCCTTCCCTGACGCCAGCCACGATACAGGCTGTGGGGTATAGAGACATTAACATGTATTTGCTCCTTTAGTTGCATGTTTTGTTTTTTATACATACAAAGTGTCATGCTTAATTCAAATTTGAGAGAGAAGTATTGACTCTTCCATGTCTTAACTTGCTCTCCACTTACAGATAACTTGTTGTCTAGCAACCCTCCTATGCCCTGTACTTCACCTTTCAGCCACCAGATGTCAGTAGCTACCACCCTAAACCAATGGGTTCAGAGTGAAAAAAGCGTCCAAAACTACCTTCCCTAAAGACAGTTTCTCAAAAGATTCCACCCTTAAAGATCACTCTTCAAGGACCAACGAGGCCAGCACTTCCTGACGAAACAGATAATCTATTCCTCATTACCACTTACAATCCAGCATTGCCACCTTTAAAAAAGATTGTTCAAAGGAACTGGGGCACCATACAAGCAGCCTGAAGTGCACTAGCACTGGCAAACAAACGGGTGGTGCTAGGTTTCAAACCTGCTAGGAATATCCAGGATGACCTAATGAAATTTACACTTAGATACCCACTGCCCCAAGTAATTGTAACAGCAATAACTGGTATATCAAACAGTAACTAATGCATTATGCTACGTTTCAGATGCTGCCCCAAGATTGACACCAGGGGCACTGTCACCAGTACCCAAACAGGGCCCTCTTATAAGACCCCTGTTGGAGGATCATGCAAGCACAACAATTTGATTTACCTCCTCAGATGCATGGTGTGCCCTGATGGATAGAATGCGAGAGCACTTCTCTTAAATAACGAGAAAAGACCCAACCCAGCCATTAGGGAGACATTGTCTGCTCCCCCACCACGAATCTCCTGATTTGACTATTCAAATCTTGGAACATATACGCACACCTTCGGCCTTAGAGAAGCCTCTAAGACTAAGCTTTGCCAGAGAATCCTTTTGGATACACCAACTGCGTACCACATAACCGTTTGGTCTCAATGTCTTGGGTAGATGACCTTCTTGTTCAGTATAATGCTAAAGATTTATTTCTAAGTTCATCCACCCTATGACTACGTTTTACTCATGAAAAGCACAATTCATGAGTCAACGGCTCCCAAACAACTATGTTTTCATAGTTAAGCTATCAGTGGATACATCTTCTCCCTATTAAATAACCTTGTATATCTTCCAATTTCTTTAAAAAAAAAAACTGGGATACTGGCGCTCAGGTCTTTTCATTTTTTCTTGCCTAACTACGGACCAGATTCACGTGTAAGGGGCCACAATAGCCAATTGCAATGTCCCATTCACGTCAAAGCTCTTCGACGTTAAAAAACGCTCGCGTTCACGTTGCTATCGTAAATGTTTACTCTGGTATATATGTACGTACCAGGGGCCGTTAACTTCAGTCTCTGATGAGATGCGTTAGCATCGAAAACGGTCAGACTTTATACACCTTGGCAGATTAAATCGATGTTTCATTCGGTCTTGCCCAGTCGTATTTGCTCATTCTTCAAGGTTCCCATGCCTCCACGCCTGTACGTACATTTCACATTCTGGGCAATGTAGGTATTAAAGCGATTTTGAGGCTATGGGATATCAACGTCTTAAAGGCCGCACGGGCCTGTCCAATGGTCAGGTCAGCATTAACAACAGGTCAGGTGAATCTCGCAGGAATACCCATCCCATTTGTTTTTAACATGGCGGCCGTTACTACTGGTTACCAACAGCAATTTGTCCTTTTCTTCAGGCGTCAAAAATGTTACAACTATTCAGTGTTTCAATGAAATGGTATTATTATTATTTATGTCCATTATGCTATTCAAAATTATCAGCATCCCTATCATTTCCAAAATTCTAACCTAATATCCTGCTGTGTCAATATTCACCTGCAATATAATTTTTATAGTCCATGTTTGGAGAGGCCTTTTCGGCGACAACTTGTCCTGGTAATTGGTACCTTTTTGTGTTGTTGAATTTACAAACTAGTATTTCTAGCTATGTATCTTTATATTTTGAAGGGCCTTATAGCCCGGCATACTCATGATGTGTGTTTTATATGTACTGTGTACAATTTTTACACAGGAAATCAGTTAATTATGAATTTAACTAACGCTTC
The DNA here is from genome assembly GCA_964020975.1 of Hermodice carunculata. Taxonomy (NCBI): domain Eukaryota; kingdom Metazoa; phylum Annelida; class Polychaeta; order Eunicida; family Amphinomidae; genus Hermodice; species Hermodice carunculata. The sequence goes on from OZ026622.1 coordinate 93,432,185, forward strand.
ACCGGGCTAGTGATGCACGCTTTAACTCTCTTGAACTCTTGATGGCCCCTTCAAAAAACGATATTTGTACTCTTAAACTGTCCTCTTGTGGGCTTCATACGAAATATTAGAAGTACTTTTCGCGGGATCTTATGACGGACGCTTTTATCACAGGCCAGGAATCTGCTCCTCAAAGGAAAGCCGCAAACTTAAAGGTGCAATGTGTTGAAAACTCCTTAAGGACTCAGTCGTCTCTAAGACAGCTTTAAAGCTTTTGGACTCCTTAAAGATTGCCTTAAAGCTTTATGATCTTTAAAGACAACATTAAAAATGTTTGGCCTTTAAGTTTCTCAACCATTTATTTCACGCCCACACGAAGATTTCATTCTGCATGTTGCTTCCCACACCTTAAACTGAACTTTTTGTCACCAAATGTCCCCAGCTACCAGACCCATTTTTGTGGGTTGTACAAATTCAAATGGTCCTAATTTGCTGTTTAATCCTGTTTGAAAAAAGGCTCGACTTCATGTATTGGTGTACAGTTAAGTGTAAAATTGTCCGAGAAAATTGTCGGACGAAATTGCTGGTAAAGTAAAAGGACTGGACCAATCGGAAGAAAGAAAGAAACAAAGAAACAGGGAAAGAAAGGGTGAAAGAAAAATGAAAGAAGCCCTGTCTCCCGCCAGATGAGGAGAGAGACATGTGAGTCTATAAATGTAACCTGATGTTTTTGACATCGATGTTTGACAAGTGTATAGTCAACAGACCTAACTGGCTTGTATGGTCACTAGTGTGTGACCTCGCTTAGCTGTATGTTCTAATCGGTCACCAGTGTATGACCTGACTGGGCTGTATGTACCTGTCGGTCACCAGTATATGACCTGACTGGGCTGTATGAACCGGCAGGTCACCAGTGTATGGCCGTTCGCTGTTAAAATTACATGCGAGATTTGGAATATTATACATATCGTTGATTAGCGCGCCATGAATAGTATCGCGGAAATTCGTTTCGGAGAGACATGAGCAAAAAATGTGATGCACATACTAACAGAAGGGACAACTGACTTTATCCCTTTCCCTGTCAATGTGTTTGAAACCTAATACATATAGCAATTAAACTTACACAAATAATAACAAATATTTGTGACAAATTTACTGCACTTAATGAAAGTATTGTGACTTTGTGTATGGTCGATGTTTGGTTACGTGTACATCGACTATGCAATTGTATTCAAAAGGAAATGGCGCATAAAAGCTATGGCACATTTTTCATCAACATCGAAATGGTGAAATGGCTCACAATAATAAAATCAGTTTCATGAAATTAATTCCCATAGAAAAATACAAGTCTTCTTCTTTCCAAGTCATCTCGTTTCGGAGAGACATGGGCAATAAAATGTGAGGCGCATACTAACAAATATTTGCCTGCTCCAGGTGATGGAAATTGCAGATATGATTAAGTGAACTTCCTCTTTGATAGCAATGATGGTGTCAATATTCACTCACACGGATCTCATCATCATCCCAGGCTCTTCTGATTCTCCCAAATACACAGATCAAAATGTGGCGCCCTATTGTCCAAAACATCCCACTTACTGTTGCCTTTGAAGCTGACATCATGTCAAGGTCCTTTTACATAGAAACTTGCTTATTGTTGCCGCTATTTTTACATACCAGTATTTATTCTATCTTTATTAGATTTGATGATGTAGATATTCTATCATGACGTAGAATATTTTTGTGGACGATTGCGCCTGTGCACTCAGCCAAATCATCCGAGATTCGGAAAGAGCCACTTGATAGCAATGTCTTTTAATTTCTTCAATGCATGTATACATATATATATATATATGTATATATATATATATATATATATATATATATATATATATATATATATATATATATATATATATATATATATATATATATATATATATATATATATATATATATATATATATATAAGCGAAGAAGGGCTCAATATGCCCTTTGTGTATTAAATACTTCAAAACGTCTGTTAATCCGTTAATCCGTCTGGTGTCAAAGCGCATGAAAACAATGAAATAGACATAAATTGGATCAGTTTGAGCATTGTACCACATACACTCTCAGTAATTAGGCAGTGCCAAAGGAAAGAATGTAAAAGAAAGTCAACCGACAATGAATACGCCCATTTCTCCTTGATAAGCACTTTCGGGCTGATGTAAACAGACTGAACATAAGATCTTCAGTAGATTGCCCTTTCTGCTACTCTGCCTAACATCCATACAGTTTCTTCTTTCTTGTGCTCACTTTTGTTGATAGCGCCTGTAGAAACTACACTTAGTGTTGAAAACAATGATTTATCTCTAAAAAATACCTCTTGTGTTTCTTTAGCCCCTTTGCGACTGGAACAGTTATTGCTTCACATCATTTGCGTTATGATTTTGTAAAATATTGTGTGAAAATTCCCTTTGCATTGTGTAGTAACTCACCAACGATAGCATCAATTCCTGGTGTCTTGTGTTTCCCATGAAGACTTGCAAAGCGTCCATTACTTCTTCTTTTTTTGTTATGTTAGTAGTAAAGATATATGATACATGAAAAGGTCATAAATTTCTCTTTTTGTGACATTTCTGAATGATATGCTAAAAATATTATACTTCCACGCGCAACATTCAAATCTTCTGAAGTATAAAGGCAAGGAGTGCATTGCAGAAACTATTAGGTTCTGTCTTGATTGTTCTGCATGATTTCTGGTTGGAATCGCTTAATCTACACACGAAGGTCTCAGTTGTATCCAAGCAAATGAGATACAAGTGACTGGCAGTCTGTGCTTTGTCTCCTCTCGTGCCCCATTAGCGACGATATGCCAGTCACAATTCCTTTCGACCAATCACGTGCAGCGGGGCAGGCACATGCAACACAAATATGACAGCAAGCAAAGACATCGTCTTGGTACGTCATTTTTTGGCCAGTAATATCTGTAAAATCACAAAACATTTGAAGTTTAGGATGTTAAGTCCAGTACTCGTGCAAATATCATTGCACCTTCCGATATGTGCAGAATTTTTTTTAAAAAATAAGGAATTGGTGTGAAATAACAGGAGGGCAAAATCTATTTTTGATGACAAATCGAGAGATTTTTGGACGGAAGTGAAATTTAGGTGCATGTAGTTCCAGACCATGGGTTGTCGATGGTCAGTCAGGTTCCCATGAAATAGGAAAGATATTTGCTGAAAAATATACGCAATTGTATTATTCCGTATATTGTCATGAGTTTGAGATGAACAAACTAGAGAGCGAATTAAATGAGATTACAAAGACTGGTGATAAATGCCAGAAATCAGTGACAGTTGACAAAATTGAAGAAGCTATTTCAAAGTTGAAACTTGGTAAACGCGATGGTGATCTGGGTCACTATTCAGATCACAATGTTCCAGGTACAGTCTCTTTGTATATATTTGTCATGTCTCTTCTCAATAATGCTGACTCATGGTACGGCCCCGGAAGGGCTGACCAAAATATGCTACATCCTATACCAAAAGATTAAGGAAAATCTAAAAGTAATGCATTTAAATTACCGTGGTATTGGGTTTGATCAGGTGATTAAATATTTAGTCTTCTGATTAAATATCTATTCACCTGATCAAACATTTGTTCATAAGAATAAATTTATTTGTTCTTCTGATCAAATACTGAATATTACTGAATTACAACTTTGTTCATGAAAACTTAAGATTTGTTGCAACCACATTGTTAAAAGATTAGTAAAAATACGGGTCTCAGATTTGTATCCACTTGAATAGATTTGTCAGGAGTAGCTGTTTAAACGGCAGGAACTTTGATGACTGAATGAGATGCTGTTTTTCTCAATTCCAAAGGCTCGTAACTCAAAAACGACGTCAAAAAGGTAAAAGTGCACCTTTTTATTTCAATGAATCGCATTTGCTCATTATTTCCAAAATATTTGTTTCAAATGGTAATAAATGAAAAAAGGAGATGCAACTTTGTGTGAAAATAAGAAGACAACTCTGCGTTATTGTATAAACGCCCGCACATGGTTTACAGTACAAAAAATAGGGAAACCTCAGCCTGTTAGCTTTTAGAAAATACATGTATGTACTTTGTAGCACGTTTTATGAGGATTCTTTCCATGATTGACTGATTTGTGAACCTGTGTCGTAATGTATCCTCTATCCGTAATACTGTGTTATCTGTAGAACATATTAACCCTTTACTGAAGGCGGCAGGCAGTTGTGGTGAGGAGTAATATTGTTAGCTCGATCGATAGGACCTTTTTATGAAGGCCAGGGTGAAAGTGTGTTTGCTGGGGGCAAAAATTAACGATGTAGACAAGTGCTCAGACGGGATAGTCAAGAGTAGTGGGGACTGCCCGAAGGTCATAGTCCGAGTAGGGACTAATAACTTGACGGATAGGGAGGAGGTGGAGTAGGGAGGGTGGGAACTGAGACAGTTTTGGGAAGGTATAGGGGGCTCTTAGACCACATAGGCAGTTAGATTGTGAGCCATTAGTGATGGGGATCCTACCAAGGTTTAGGATGAGTAGCTTGTAGGTTATCAAGATTTGTGGGATAAATGGGCCGCTGGGTAGGATGTGTAGGGAGAGGGGTATAGCGTTCAGGGAGATATAGGAGGATTTTGTCGGTAGGAGGGAGTTGTTCGCCGGGGATGGATTGCACCCTAGTCAGATAGGAGGAGATAGGCTAGGGCAGGCATATAGTGTGTGGGTGCACCAGCAGGGAAACTAGAAATCACGGCGTCTACCAGGCAGTTTCGCGGGCAGACAATTAGAAGTAGGTACAGATAAAATGCACGTATGTTAAGTAATAGGAAAAAGAAGACCATGAAAGTAGGATAGGTGAATTGCAGGGGATGTAGGAAGAAGGTGGCAGAGATAGGAGATGTAACAGAGAGTGAGGGAATGGACACTGTAGCCCTAGCAGAAACGCATATCAGAAAGGAAGAGATTGGTATAGTGACATGCCCAGCAGTATATAAGCTGATTGATAGAGAGAGAGAAAGTGGACAAACGAAAGGAGGAGGAGTAGGGGTCTTGATAAAGAAGGGGGTGAAGTGGCACGAGATATGGTAGATTCATGGGAATAGGACAGGGAGGTGAAAAATGAGACGGAGTGGATAGGAATAGAGTCAAATGGAATTAAAGTGGCACTAGGTGTTGTTTATGTAGGTCACAAGGGGTTACCCAATAAATGGAATGACCAGATATATGACAGGATGAGAATGATGATCAGTGACATTCAGCACCAGGGCTACCAGATCATGATAGCTGGGGATTTTAATGAACATATAGGAAATGGAATGAGTGGAATTGAGGGAGGAGATGGCGGCACCAGTGGAAATGGAACCAGGCTAATGAATTTCACAAGGGAAATTGGCCTGGGGATAGTTAATAGGGAGTTACAATGCAAAGGAAAGTGGACATGGGCATGTGGTGAAAGGCAGACAATAATCGATTACATTTTAGTGGATAGTGGAGCATTTCAAATGGCACAAAGATGCGAAATAGATAATGAAGGTAGATTGGACATAGGCAGTGACCATAACTGTGCGATAGTCTCGATTAACACGCAGTGTTAAAGAAGAAGCAAAGGGGGAGGGCGGGGGGGGACTAAATGGGTGTGAAATATAATGGAGGAAGCAGACTGGACCGCCTACCAAGAAAGTCTAAAAGTGGAATTGCAGGAATGGAAAAAATAGACGGGAGAATGAAGAAGTACAGAAAGTGAATGGTGACCTGATCATAAGGATTCTTAAGGTAGCACTGGAAAAGATACGTAGAAAAAAGTCTCAGTTGACTATCTATGGTTTACAATGGACCCAGAGTTAAAAGGAGCAATTAAAAAGAGGATTAGAATGGAGCATGGAGATAAGCCAGGAAAAATAGGTACCCCGAATTTGATATAGAAGAAGCTAAGAGACAGTTTGTGGAATGTAGAGGGAATGTAGCAGAGATGAATGCAGAAAGGAAAGCCAGTAATAATGAACAAATGGCAAGGAAAATACTGGAGGGTGGGTTAGAGGGGTCAGTCATCTTTTGGAGACAGATTAATCGGCGAAAACAGAATGAAGCAGAGGAAATCACACAAAGAGGAAAACTAACAGATCACAAGGAAGAAATACAGACAGCCTGAAGGGGGCATTGCGAAGAAGTTAATAATTCACAGAGGGGTCAGGGAACAGTAGCAGGGTCTCAAGCAAAGTACATACAGGATCAATGGGATCCAGAGATGTGTTGCAGAATCAGAAGTATAGAAGTTAAAATTGAAGTTGAGCAGACGCAATTAAGCATACCTTCAGAACCAGATGATATCTTGACGGATTTCATAAAGAATGGGCTAGAGGAAATTGAATATAGTTTGCAGTTGCTTTTCAAAAGGCTAATTGCGAGGAAGTACCAACCGAATGGAATAGACCCAGCATATGACATAGCCCAAAGAAGAGCCCTGGAGGCCAATTGGACCAGTGTAGGGACATCGCCATTTCGTCAAATGTGGGCAAAATATTCAGTAGGATAATGTACTGACACTAAGTAGAATAGTTGACAAGCTTTTTTTTCGGGGGGGGGGGGTTCAGAATGGGTGCAAACCTTGTAGAAGGGTAGCTGACCACATCTTCACATTGACCCAGGTGTTAGAACTGTGTAGACAAACGTCGAAGAAAGTCTTCATGAGTTTCTTAGATGTGAGGAAAGCTTATGGCATGGTATGGAAAGATGCCCTGCGGGAAAAACTAAGTCGACTAGGATTTGGTGAAAATTGTCTAGAAATTCTGAAAATGTAGACTCTACACTTTCATTAGAAAAGGTGAAGTAGAGAATGCACATCTGGATATAGGCCTAAAGCACAGATGTGTGCTGTCCCCGATTTTGTTTTGCTCTGTATATTAAAAAGTTGGGGATCAGTTAATGGGGTATGATAAGGGAATAAATATAAATGATCCACAAGTCCCAGGTTTATTTTTTGCAGATAACATTATACTCAGAAGAAAATACAAGATATGCTGAACATAACAGGGGAGTATGGGAATAAATGCAGGTTAGAGCTCAGTAAGAATAAAAGTAAAGTCATGAAGAAGCTACATGGGAATGAAATTTGGAGAAATGGGCTTTTCCAAATTCCAGAAGGTAGAGACCAGCTGATCTACACTGAAGAGATCGATGAGTATGAATACCTAGGAGCTAAAATAAAAGCAACGGGTAAAGGCATGTTCAGGTACCAAGTGGAGGAGATTAAACAGAAATTGAATCGTGCGAAAGGAATGATAAAAGCTACGGCACAGAACAGTTTCAACAGAGTGTAAACAACAAGGGTATTATGGGATAGAGTTGCACTCCCAGAAATGACATATGGCTTAGATGTGATTTCAATAAGTGAGGGAGATATCCAGGGAATGGAGAAAGCACAGAAAGAGATGGGGATATGGATACTGGGAGCACCAGCATGCACAGCAAAAGAAGCAGTCCTAGGAGAGTTAGGTTGGAATAAAATCAAAGACTGGATTGCCAAGGAAAAGTTAAACTACTGGGGGTATCTACAAGCAGTAAGTGAAAACATGTGGTGATGAAAAGTTTACTATGAGGTAGTCAAGGAACAAACAAGCTGGGTCAAAGACATAGATAGGTTAGCACAGAGATATGAATTAAAAGGATATGATGAGGTTGATTATTAGAAAGTGTAAATAGTGAAGACCGTTACATGTGGTTGGAAGGTATACTGGGTAAGCTGAGTCAGCGAAAAGAGCACATTAAAAGCGTACAAGGTATTAGAAAAGCCAAAGAAAAGAGTGTGTTGGGATGGAGGGAAGGAACCCAGGCTTCATTTTCAAATCTGCTGTTCTGTTTCATATTCCTCGCTGCATATTTGAATATATTTTGTCAACTTCATATTTATGTCCTTTTACTCAGTTAACAAATTAATGAAGTCACGTGGCTGCGTGTTATCAGTTATACTTTCTTAGAAAGCTAGAACTTTTGCCGGGGTCTATTGGAAATTTTACCTTTTCATATAATATAAATAAAATGTGAACAAAGACTTGTGTATGAACATGGTAACTACAAGCATGGGCCTAACTTGAGTTACTCTGATTAGGAATTGTTCTAATATGGAAAACGGACATACTGCTTAACTCATCTTCACATTTGCTGTCTCGAAAATATAAAAGGGTTCGCGTATTTTCCGCGTATGTTTCATAGGCAGGTGGTATTTTTAACTTATACACAGAGCTGAACTGTTACAATTCTTGTTAAATTTCAAGGTATTCTTGAATATCTGTTATATACTCTATTTATTCAATATTATATCACAATATTCAGATTTTGAGTTGTTTGAACAAAATTATAATTCTAAGTCTATATGCCTGAATGAACGCTGAAAGGAGTGTAAAGGGGCGAGGGGACCCTATTCATTCTAATGGTATTCTGCCAGCATCATTTCGTGATTTACCTCCATCATATATCAAAATTGGTCTACAACTAACTTTATATATATATATATATATATATATATATATATATATATATATATATATATATATATATATACATATATATATATATATAACTGCTATTAGACAAATATTTGTCTCAAGAAAAAATAATTATATTAGCAAATTGTGCTGCGATAAAACGTTTAATTTGTTTCGTTTGTTCCTGGTAGAGTAATGACCTGTCAAAACGGGTGAACGATTTATTATTTATTTATTTATTTTACTTATTTATTTATTTATTTATTTATTTATTTATTTATTTATTTATTTATTTGTTCATTCATTCATTCATTTATTCATTTATTTATTTATTTATTTATTTTGTTTGTTTATTTATGTTTGTATTTATTCATTCATTCATTTATTCATTTATTTATATCTTTGGTTTGTTTTTCTGTCTGTCTGTTTACCTGCTTGCTTTTTCACTTGATCACTGGCTTGCTTGTTTGTATGTCTGTCAATCAATCTATCTATCTATATGCCTTTCGGTCTGTCTATATGCATATATATATATATATATATATATATATATATATATATATATATATATATATAAAAGATTCTATCTATCCGTCTGTCTATCTATCTCTCTATCTATCTGTCTATCGATCAATCAATCTATCTATTTATATATCTATTTATCTATCTATCTATCCATCTACCTATCAAAACGGGGATTAGATAAAAACCTGCATTCCAGGAGCATGGTTTAAGAATTATCGTGAATTTACGTGACGGACAACTTATACCTGAAATAAATGTACTTTTTTGTACAGAATGCTCACTAAAGCGGCGTAGGTGCCTGCGTCTTGCCGTGGATGTTAGAATATAATAGTTGCATAAGGAATGTTTGATAACATAACAGTTAGACATTGATTAAGAGACACAATGGCACGAATAACACATAGATTATATAATAATACTCCTACGTGACAAATGAATGAGGTATACATGTATATAAAGTCATTCAACAAAACTGATGCGACATTGAAGAGCAAAGAATGGATACATCATGGATCTGTTGTTGATGCACTTATGTAATTTACGAATTGTGCAGATTATATGAAACAGGAGAAGTGCTTCTATCAAAGGCTTCTGGCCAACGAAATAATTGTGATATTGGTTGATGTTTTGGTCTGAAACTGTAATCCAAATGGACCATTTAATAGATTTGCATCATGTGAGAGTATTATGCATGCAGTTGCATGTCTCTGCTGGATACTCAAATGGAACGACAGCAAAATTGGGTGTCCTTTTCCCAAACCAATATTCCATTTACGTTTTCAGTCTTTCTTGGGCCATTTTACGTGCCCGCTGCCCAAAGACTGGTTATATATCATGCGTCCACCTAGGCCCAGCGCACCCGACACAAAGATGTTTTCGCGACTTTTTACAATTTTCTCACGGCAGACAAAATAATTTTGTTTTATTCTTTATTTTTGTGTGTGTGTGTGTGTTCCGTTGAATGGATTGATGATTAACTGAATATGTGAACCACATGTAGTCTCCAACTTCACATAACAGTTAAAAGGGAAATAAGAGGTCGGTGTAGCTAGTTGTATTATAGTGCAGTGTTGCCGTCCTACCTCTGATCTCAATGCGCCAGCTTAGGCTTCAGTAAAAATCCTGTTGACACGATATGGGGTATAGGGGGAGGGTGGTGGACACGTTCAGCAGCCACGCAAAAACTTTATTTGTGAATGTTCAGACATTTGGCACATACATGGCTAATTGAATCAGCTGGATAAGATAGAGTCAGTCCATGAGAGTGTGCTTCACGTGCACCCAAGCAGTTGGCGATAAATGACATACAAGCAATGGGAGATAAATGACACATAGTGTGACTATCATCTTGTTGATTGCAGACATAAGAACATAAGCAGTGGAGACATTTTGCTTTTTAGGCAAAAGTCTTTATTTTCAATTCAAGTACCACACTGCTCGTTTTGGAAATTCCTTCGTACCTTCCTCTATTCAACTATGGTGTGATCTTCCGGACGACATAAGGCAGTCTGCTACACTTTCTCAATTTAAAGCTGGTTTAAAAAGTACGTTGTTGTCTGTAGATCCTGCACCGGCTCATTACGCACATGGCAAGAGATTTCCTAACATCATCCACACACGGTTACGTTTGGATTTATCTCAATTAAATTCACACCTCCATAGATTAAATATTATTCCTTATCCAGCGTCCAAATGTTCATATTCCCATGAGAGCACACTTCATTTCTTTCTAGAATGTCCTCTTTATGTTATACACAGAAGATCTCTATTAAGAACGGCTTGTTGTATCATGGTTTCTGGAGTAAACCCTAGCTTGATTGTGCATCTGACCAGTGACATACTCTTGTGTTATCTCGTGCATGGATATAAGGATCTCTGTATTCTGATTGAATGTAAATTTTGCTTAAACCTTTTTGTTTTTGGTACATAGGAACTGTTTATTATTGATTGTATTGTCCTGTGTGTATTGTATATATTATTTTGTGTTTCTCTGTCGGGAGAGCCTGTAATTTAGTATTTTATGTATTAGTAGGTTATCCAGTTTAAATAAATACGTTTAAATAAAAATAATATATATTTCATTCTTCCTTTTTGGGTGCTGATGATCGACTTCGTGGGACCCCATCTATCGCCGTATGGTCCATGAGCTTCGTTGCCTCGGTGTGGTCATACGATGAAGCCCACAGCCAGCCCTTGTGTCTGTCTCGTCCAAACAGTGGTGTCTTCCTTAAATTTGTTGGCCTGGCGCAATACTACATTTCAATTAAAGGATTAAACAGCTCATAGCACGGAGGGATGTGACGTCTTGTCTGTCCTTTCTTTTTGCCTACTTTTTGCTAGAGGGGTTAATATAGGGCTTAGCCTCCATCCCGATTGTGTTCGATGACAAATAATCAATACACGTGACAATTGTACAATTATATCATCATGGAATAAAATATGTTTAAATCATGATCGACATATGCTCTCTCTCTTTCTCTCTCTCTATCTCTCTTTGTATCTATCTATCCCTATCTATCTACCTCTGTCTATCTCATTCTGTTTCTCTCTCTGTGTCTATCTATCTGAATCTACCTCTCTCTCTCTCTCTCTCTCTGTTTCTCTCTCTCGCTCTCTCTCTCTCTCTCTCTCTCTCTCGCTCTCTCTCTCTCTCTCTCTCTCTCTCTCTTAATTTCCTTTATCTCTCTCTGTCCCCCTGCAAAACACAATTCTCATACCTAAAAAGGCCTTTCAAAATAGGATTAACAACCAGGCTTAGTCAATGGTTATCCAACTGAGTGCAGGTGACATAGAAAGCACATTGTACAAAGTGCCAATTTTGTTTCTTTCGTCCAGGGGCGCGACTGGAAAACTCCTTCAAAATGTGTCGCTGTCAGATCAGACTTTATGGTGGTTCACTGGTGCCAACCCAGTGTTATTTTGTATCTCGTAATTACGAGTTACTATCGAGATGGTATCTGGTAATTTCAAGATAACTATCTCGTAAACAAGAGATATTATCGCATAATTAAGCGAGAGTATCTCCTATTTACGAGATACTACCTAGTAATTAGGAGATATCTCTTGATTACGGGATAGTTAATTTAGCTCGTAATTACCATATTATCATCTCATAATTACCCAATTATCTCGTAATTACGAGATATTATCTCGTGATTACGAGATAACTAAGTCATAATTACAAGATATTATCTTGTGATTACGAGTTACTATCTCGTAACCATCTAATAATTACGGGACAGCAATTCGTAATTACCTGATAAAAATAACATAAGTTGGCATCAATGAGCCACCACAAGAAAGTGTATGACAATTTTGGCCAGCGAAAACTCCAAAAAAGTCCCAACTCTTTCATTGTTAAATTGTAACCTTGTTCAGAATATTCATGGATTCAACGAAATGTCAAATTAAAAAGTCCAATGGCAATTTCTAGTTATTTGTTTCAATGGTCATACATTACTACAGCCATGTCTAGCTTGCCATATGGTGCGTTAATCATTTGCTTAAATGGTCATACATAACTACAGCGATGCCCAGCATTCCATATGGTGCGTTAGTTATTTGTCAAAATGGTCATACATTACCACTGACATGCCTAGCATGGCAAGATGTCACGTGAATGATTTGTTTAAATGGCCATACTTTACCACAACCATGCCCAGCATGCTTTAAGCTGCGCTAATCATTTGTTTGAACGGTATCTGCAAAGCATGGTCTTGTTGAAAAGTATAAACTGCATAAGCCACACCATATGTAATTATATTATATTTTTCAGACAATAAAATATAGATGTTTATTCATGTTTATAAACTTTATGATTGTTCAACACAATGATTGGGTTTTTTTCAACAATAACTACATTTATAAACAAAGTTTACCTTTCGATATTGTTTAATTTTGATCCAAGCAATGTTTATTTCTTGCAATCTTTTAAGAATGAAGCCCGTTGGAGTTCTTTTTTGTTTTCAAATGCAACACCATGGCTCACAATTGTAAAGAATCCTCCGTTTTAAAGCCTTTGTTGCATAACATTTACAAAAAAAATTATCATTCAGTTTTAGACAAAAGGCTTCTTTTCAGTACGCGCAGATGGTTTATACATATTTTGTTGGTAATTGGAGAACAGGGCAACGCCCCACATGTATTCCCCTTGCGGACAAAAGGGCACAGGACAGGGCAAAAGGAGCACCAGAAATCATGGCAAGGCAATCAGTGGTGTGATATCGTCAAGTGTGGATGCACAGATTCAGAGCAGGACGCGGCACAGTATAGGACAGAAAGAAGGGCAACATGAAAAAAGTACAAATCTTACACCTGAAATCGATACTTGCTGGAAATCTGTCACGTATTTGAAATTAAGGTGCTATATTGTTGGTATCAAGCTAGCTACTAGGAGTTTTGAACTTGCTAAATGCCGGTATTTTATACAATATATTGCAAAGTCATAACTATCAAAGTATTGTTCTCTAAATTACATCTGTTTTGTCCATACAATACGGTGTGAACATTGAAAGGAGCCAGGTCAATGATAGTCCAATGTAAATGGTTTCTCAGGGTTATATAGATAGTCCAATGCAAACGGTTTCTCTGGGTGATATAGATAGTCCACTGTAAACGGTTTCTCTGGGTGATATACAATGGACGGGATAAAATGTAGTGCCAAATACCCTCCGGACTTTGGCTGGATAAGCATGGTGAAAATCTCTGATACCGGTTTTGAAAAGGTTATCGTTCGGCTGACTGCAGCCCATGCGTACCGGGTATGAAAAATCGCAAGACGATTATCTCTTTCCAATATGTAACATGCTATGATGTTTCACTAGGAAGGAAGATTTGGTAGCTATCGTTGTTTTGAACTGAGACAGTGTTGGGGCATGTCATGTGGCAATAAATTTAAGGGAGTAGTTGTTGAGGGAAAGGAAGATCGGTAAAATACATCTGTTCTAACTTTAAAATGTGGTAAATCAAAACGTTTGCAAGTTTTATAGTGTTTGTGTTTCGTGTGTAGGAATATAATGAATACAATCTCGTAAATAGGTGGGAGTCGTGTTATTTTATAATTTTACATCTAAAGATCGGTAAAGATCAAAGTGTAGCGTTCTCTGTTCTTGCCAGGTGTTTCCCAGCTTGATGATTGACCACTTGACCTATTGACAGTGTTGTCGGCATCTCGCATCAGAGGATTGAGCACATTATCACCAAGGATTTTGGAATGACAAAAGTTTCTGCAAGATGGGTGCCAAAGCTCTTTAGAGCGGAACAGAAACGGGTCATATATGAGATATCAGATATGCCTGGCGTCTCGTGATAATTTATGCCATTTGTAAGCAAATCCCTATTATTTTTTGGCTAGATTTGTCACCATGGATGAGACCTGGATTCATCACTTTGAACCAGAGACCAAAATTCAGTGTAAGCAATGGAAGCACCCGGGATCACCCCCCCCCCCCCCAAAAGGCCAAGTCGGTTCCTGCATCTGGAAAGGTGATAACTTCAGTCTTTTGGGATTCTAAGGGTATTCTGCTGATTTACTATCTTGAAAAAGACATACTATCAATATAATATATTGTGCTGACCTACTGAGACAGTTGTGTGAAGCTATCAAAGCTAAGCGACGGGGAATGATCACTACGGGAGGCCTGTTCCACCAACACTATGCTCCTATTCACAAATCGGTGCCATGTCAGCGATTCATGATTGTGCTTCGAACTCATTGACCATTCCACTTATTCACCCAATTTACCCCCGCCAGACTTCCATCTGTCTCCCAAAATGAAAAAAGGAACTAGCCATTCTCCTAGTAATGATGACGTCGTTTTCACTGTGAAGGACTTTTTCAGGGTAGCTGAAGAAAATTTCTTCCTGACCGCCATCCAGGCCCTGCAGCATCCCTTGCAAAAGTGTGTAAACTTGGAAGGGGACTATATAGAGAAATGAAAGAAAACCATCGACTTTGTACGGGTCTTTCACAGCTAGGCTTAGAACGTTTCAGCCAGCCCTTGTAGAATGGGCCGAATGAAAAAAAATTATATTTTACTCAAAGTATCACGATCTATTTAAAGCAGTATTTTAAGGTTTTCCTGACATTAACCTGTCTAGTACTAGCAGTAGCCTTGAGTATAATGCTGTGTATGTGTGCAGTCCATTTTATATCTTATTTTTATATAATGCCTAAACGTTTATATTGTTAGACGTCAGCAAGTTGGTGGCCTTGAATTAGGTGTGGGTGATGATTGACAGTTTGATGCTTGCGTGAAATAAGCATGGATTCTCTCTTTAAAGCGTTGAAAGAAACATACCAATTTCTAGATCACTTATAATAACGTTCAGTTCAAGAGAAAGTTCAGAATATCGATGGGCATATATCACATTTCAGTAAACCATATATATATATATATATATATTCCCTTTTGATAACAAACTTTTTGTATTTTTCTTATGCATATTTTGGAACATGTGCCCTCTTTCAAAACCAAAGTTTGTGACTCGTATCGCGATTATTCAATTTCTGTCAAACACAATGTTTTGGGCCCATAATTTTCAAGTTGCAGGGGGTCCATATTTCAGATGTACTACAGTCGTTGCTTGAACTGGATTCTCTCCGATAGTTGGGAAATCACAATTCCAGTAGCAAATTGCATTTGTGCTAATCTTTTGAGATTAAATCGTCTTTTTTAAACAATCACGGTTTTTTTCTCAGGAACTATCACCTGTTATACTCTAATCCGTGCGCCTGCGACGTCATGGCTATCAAGTGTGGTTTTGTCAAACTGTGCTGCAAAAGGCTTGAAAACTGTAGTTCTGAATGTGGCTGACTGTCAACTTGCCGACGTGATGGGTGCAGTACGCTCTGCAACGGGGTAGAAAGCCAGACACATAATCATGGATTTCTTAAAGACAACCCCGCTACCCGTGGGGGCAATTGACTCAGCTTTCCTGCAATAAGTTGCAACTCTGATTTGGTAAAGGTTTATGTCATTATACATTAAGGTTGACAGTAATCATCATGAACTACATATCACAATCATCATCAACAGCTGTCATCATACATGGAATTATTCCTTAGGGTCTGGAGATCATGAAACCGCGTGATGACATGTTTAAAATGTTGGTGAGTTTCACACAGGAAGCCATTTCCTAAGATGGCTACCAATATAATATTGGTTGACATAACGTCAGAAAGAACGGTCGCAGGGTAGCGAATTTGGCATCTTTTAGTAGGATTTTGGACAAAACGAATGTAATGAAAATTTTTTAAGTCAATTGTGAGGAAAGTTTCAACGATTCGAGATTATGATTGGTAAAATTATCTTTTTAATCCCCCAAAATGATCCCGAAAATGCCTGTTGTCATATTTATATTCGTAACAATAATATATTTGGGTAAATAACAAGCGTCATCTTATATTAAATTAATCTCTGGGATCTGGAGATCTGAACCCACATGATAACTTTTTCTAAAGGTAGTGCTTTTCACAAAAGAAGCCATTTGCAAGATGGCTCTCTGTAAAACAAATATTGGCATAAATGAAAAATGATAGGTCGAAGGACATCGGTGATTAATATTGACTAAATGATGACACTGAGATGTAATCATGCGTGATATTAATCCCTGGGTTCTTCATATGTTTCAATGTTGGTGCATGTCCCACAGGAAGCCATTTCCAAATTGCATTCCAAATTACTATTAAGTGGCATAAAGTCAAAAAGAAGGGTCGCAAGAGACCAAATTTTTTTTCACACATATCCGGGAAATATGAATCCAAAATGGTACATTTGGACGTTGGCTAGGTGATATTTTTATGATTGGAAATTATGAATGATAATATCATCAGTATCACTCATCAATTTATTCCAGACAGCGACAGTTTGCCTGTTTCATATTTATGCCAAATATTTTGTTTTGAATAGTACCAGAAATTATTATATATATATATTATGAAATAAAACTTTAGGGTCTGGAATTTCCGAAATGATGTGATGACATGTTTTCAAGTTAGTGTTTTTTTGTTTTTTTTTTTTTTACAAAAGACGTCATTTGCAAGATTAAGGCCAATGCACTTATAACTGAAATAAATAAAAAACGAAAGGTCACAGGAGAGCACTTTTGAACAATATTTATAAAATTTCAATGTCTGTCCAATAATTTGGTCTAGAACACTTTTGTATTCATATCAAACATTTTATTTGAGTGTGACAATGATTATAAGATATATACAAGAAGGTTGCACTGCTTTACGTTTGAATGTGGGTATAATTCAAATTCACTTTGACCTCAGGTGCCCTTGGTAACCATGCAAAGAATATCACCTTTTCTGTGATGTAATACTGATTTACAGTATCAGGTGGAATAAATGAACTGACTCTGAAAGGCCCAGCTCTGCTCAGATGTTTTCTTAGTATGCCAATCACAGCACAATTTTCACAAAAATTTCTAGATCTTGTTGTTAAGAGCAAAGACAAAGGCCCTGACTACTACCTTGGTCCCAAATAGGCTGCAGCAAAACGTTGGTCTCTTGATGTCCAAAGGCTGAGTAAAATGTTTCAGGAGTCTTATATTGACCCATTTGATGTATCAGATCCACCAGTGCAGTTATTAAATTTTGCCACAGGAGTAGCTGCAACCCCTAAAGTAGCAAGTAGTCTTCTGAATGTTTTGGAAAAGGGCTCAGCCATGGCAGAAGAGTTTGTAGATGAACGTCTAGTTGGTTAGAGCGGGGACAGGAAGAAAAGCTTCTATGACCCTCTTCCCAGAGCAACACTCAAACCATGTCAAATATGAAACAAACTGTCGAGATTAATAGCAAAGTGGTTAGCCTGGATAGTCAAGCTATGTATCTGCTACTTCTTGCGATTAATTCTAGGAAGAAGGTACCCCTCAAACGTGTGTTGTCATATGAAAATACACCTGTGCCATTGAGTCTGTTCACCGAGGATGGGATCATGCACTCTTGGGTCAAATCAGATGTCATGCAAAACTTGAAGTACTGGTACAAGGCAACAAGATCCACAATGTAGGTCTTTGTAACACCCGTATTTTTATGGCCATGCTTTGGTTCAAAGACTTGTCCCCTCAACCAGTCAACCAAAGATAGTTTTCCATGAAATGGCTGCAGGGTTTCTACGATATATAATATGTACAGTTAAGGGCATGCACCCAACAAATACAATTGGAATCCATGTCGTATTTGACAGGTACTTTGACACAAGCATCAAAAGACAGACCAGACTTAAACGAGGGCATGGTGATGAAGGCATAGTCTATCACATTCAGTTAGAAGTTGCCATCCCTCCAACTTGGACACACTTTCTGACATGGTATAAAAACAAAGCAAATCTGGCTTCGTTTTATACAGAGTACATGATAACCAAGGCGGGTACTTTGTTGTGTGATGGGCAGTTACTCTATGTCAGTGGTGGAAATGGGGACACGACAATTCAGATTAGTAAGGCGGGCAATGAGACTGTAGAAGCTTTGAAGTCAAACCACGAGGAAGCTGATACGCGAATTATTGCACATGCCAAAGCTGCAGTACAAGATGGGGGCAAATCACATTGTTATAAGCAGCCCTGACACAGATGTGCCTTATTGCTTTTGCATCATAGCTCCGCCACTGGCGCTAAGGAAATACTCGGGTAAGGAAGGCAAACACTCAGACCTTACTATATTCCTGTCCATGCAATTTTGATAGACTTGAGAAGAACCAGGTAAACATACTCCTGTCTGTCTGTTGCTTAACAGCGTGTGACATCGTCAGTTTTTTCTGGGAACATGAAAAAAGCAGCATTCAGAATGATGACAGAGAAAGCAGATTAGTTGCAAGAACTGGCAGACCTTGGCAAACACCACACATTGCAAAAGGCGGAAAAGGTGGTAGCTACAAAATTTGTGGGTTATCTGTATGGCAAAGGGGAGTGTCAGCATCTAGAATCTAACCAAAATGCTGAATTATATATGTATGAATGAAACGATATTTTTTATCAAAGTTCAGATGCATGTGCAGGAATTTGATTTGAGGTACTACTAGCTTCTGTAAGTTCTTGCCTCAAGCGATGCTTTCCTTCATGTCATACTCTGGTGATTGTGATCATTTTGATGATGCTGATAGCTATTTGATGCAGGTTTACCTTCATCAAACTGGATTTTGACATTGGTTATTTGATGGCTCACGATTTTTGAGCATGGGTGCTTCTTGTTTATGAACTTAGGCACCGTGTCTGTTACATCAACAAGTTAAAGTCCGCCTGCTTGAAAAAATATATTTCTGTTTCCTTCACAATAATGATATTGTATCTATTGATCTCATCCAGCCCCAAAACATGTCATTTGATGCCTTTTTTTAGCTTCCTGTATCATATAGTGTTAGAGATATTGCATTTTTAGTCTAGGATATCCACAATCTTTGAAAATGGCTTCTGTTCGCACCAACGGCAGACGATGTCATCAGCCGGATTCATATTCCTGACATCCAAATGATCAATTCTCGGTATGGTGACAACTGTTAATTTTCTGGCCCCAGTGTTCCCCCGATGTCCCCCCGATGTCCCCTGCTTGCTGCTTTACTATATGGCGAGGTAAGGGTCGGTACCTGTGGAGACAAGCAGTATATCACTAATATTTTGGCAATACAGACTACTTATGAAAGGCACATGGACATTTTTCTTATATATGGCCCGGGAAGTACCTAAAGATTCCCAGTTTGGCATTTAGGAACTTAAACTTCTCAAAAAATGCTAATTTTGCGACAAATCAGCATATGGCCTGTCTGTGAGAGTGACGCGACCCGCACGTCCTTCGTGATCGTCAGTCGTCAAACCCGTGCTTTTCGACGGAAATTAATTATGCATATTGCGTATTAAATGAGAATATATAGGATCCCTCAAAGGAATGTGCATGACTGTTTACTTCTTGCCCGCTTTCAGAAAGCCAGAAAAACGCAGGCCAAATGAAGATCTGCCTGCTGATATGGTTGAAAATTTCCAATTTAAATGGTGTTAATTGTTTCGAATATTCATTGCGTAACAGTTGATGAGGTGTGTTGGTACGATATAGGGAGTGATCAAAACACAAAAATAATTAAATAAATCCGATTGGTTACGAACTGTGAAGGTTAAACTATGTAAAAATCGTTGCAAAAATATTTAATTGAACAATAGTGATGTATTTTTAAAAAGATTTCCTATGTAGTTAATTCAAAACCTATTAAGAGAAAAATTTTAATTCAGTGGCAAAATGATTTTGCATTACAAAATTCAAATCACAATTTCAACTCGAAAATATCTGATTGATGTAAAAGATACAAATTAAAGGAAAAACATCACCAAATACAAATTAGTGTCCATAATTTAAATATTGAGGTTGGAGGACATAAAGCCCAACAGAAAATACTGACCATGAAAGTATATGTAATATGTGTAGTGAAATTTAAAATGAACACCATTACGTCATTGTCATGCAATGTATAAAAAAAACAAATGATAAAAGCAGGAAAATTTGTTTACAAAAATGTCAGAAATTGTTGTCAATTTTTAAATTTCAAATTTGGAAGAGATGTTGATTTTCAAAATGGTAATGACCCCCAATCATCCAGAAACGTCAATGAAAATGACCGACTTCATACCAGAAACCGTGAGAGTGAGAGGTAAATAATGAGCTTGTATATAAAGGATTGCTCTTTTGTAACTTCTCATCGTGGTTTGTGCGGTTGACATCTTTATTTTGCTATTTCAGTTTGTTAAATGTAAGTCCATTTCAATGTGATGCATGGTACAGTTGTATGTACTGTATGTTTTTGTCTGTGTCAGTATGTTATGCTGTCCTTGAGTACAGAATGTCGTCATTTAACTGGTGCAGTATTAAAGATCAGTCATAAAAGGTCATGCGGGTTTCTTTGGAGTGACACAAAAGCACCCACAGTATAACATTTCAAGCGGAACATAGGTAAACATAGTAACTGGCCCAGAGGTAGAAACAAGGGAAGCGTAAAGCTAGATTCAGCATTTATTTGACAAATTTTCCATCTTTTGGTGACAAATCGATGTTTACACATGTTTACAGGGATAATGATTTCTGACATGCGAACTGTGTCAGATGCAAGGGTCAGTGTAATCTAAAGTTTTGACGAAATGAGAACAAATGTTCAATAACGTACTCATGGATCGTGTTTTTGGAATGAAGAATCCTATACTGGCTATTTTTTTTCCAAATTGTCTATTGAAGGGTGCGATTATCTTTTCCAGAAAATTGACGAAAGGTAGTCACCTAATTGGTATCAAATGTTTAAGCAATGCTCTTTTAGTGAAACGTGATTGTGGGTGCTAGATTTAATTTTTTCATTCGGATGCCTAAGCATGGGAGATGAACTAAAACATTGGGGTGTGTCAGACGGTCAAAGTGTTTAGCACAATGATATCCAGGAGGATTAGACACATTTTTTGTTTCCATGGTCAGTGCAAAATCACATAAATGTAAAAAGCACGTCTTTGGAAAGAGAAATTAAAAGATTAAATTGTAACTATATTTGGGAACGTTTTACGGTCCCTACATTACAAAAGAAGCTTTGCTGGCTCGAAAGAGAGCACGTGTACGATTTAAGTCAATATACCAACATTGTTTTAACCGCATAAATAAGGAGCTGTTGCTTGAGGCTTGACACTACAGGAAACAGTGACTCGCCGACGGGACTTGCAGCCCATTTAAGCTGCTTTATACCTGTTATATGTTGTACACAGAGTTGATAAAACGGGTAACTCTGCAGTCTGGTATACATGTATGTATTTCATTTTATTTGATTTTATGCTTTGTTATTCAATCCTTGTAAATATTTTTGTTCTGGAGTTTTTATGTGTGCCGCACCAAGGGTCCCACCCTGCTCCGCGGATTCCAACTTCCACCACGGGTTCCACCCTGCTTGCTGGTGCCTCCGATGTGAAGGGGTAGTTTTCTCCAATAAACAAAATGTAATAGAAATATTCTTTGTGGTCATATACATGAAAGAAAAGTGGTACGGTCTTCTGAATGATTCAAATGTTTGAATTGATTTGTTTGGTTAAATGATTATGCATTTGATAAATTTTAGTAATTTACATAAATACAGTAAATTGTGAGGACCAAAATCTCTTCCTTTGTTTGGCTAAATAAAATCATATACCTTTACCACCACAAGTACATATTCCCGAAGATTATAGCCGACGTTTTGAATACAAAGCAGATGGGAATCAAGTAAATGGACATTCTCGTGCCAATCTGATTTAAAAAGCCAAACCATAAGGGGATCAAAAGAACGTACCTTTCCATACACTATAATTAATATAGCCCAATCACACAGAAATCAAGAGAATGAACCTTACCCTCTCGCGGGATGCAAGTCTCCAATTGGCATAGGAATCAAGGGAACGGATCTTTTCATGCCGCTCTGATTTGAATGGTTAAATGTGACAGGAGTCAAGAGAACAGACCTTTTCATGCTATTCTCAGTTTCGCCTCATGGATAGCAAATGCGACACCACAAACAGGCAATTAAAATGATTAAACAAAAAACAAAACAAACAAACATCAAAAACAAATTTTCAAAAAATTAAAACTAACAAATAAACAAACAAAAAAACCGGGCAAAAATTGCCTCAGAGCAAATCTGTTTTTGTGCCTTGAAGATTAATAAAATTTGATTTGTTTTAAAATTTTGTTTAATGATAATCAAATGTATGTTGATCACAATCTTTTGAATTGAAATTGCCATTTAATCTATGAATATGGTGAATACTACAATCTTCTAAATGTGCCTGATTAACACAAATTCCGGTTGTGAAACTTGTATTTTCATTTCGTGGGACACACCTGTAACACAAACAATTAACTGATTGACTCTTCTGTCCATAATATGTTTGAACATGATCAACCAAAAAATTTAACATTCAAAAGTATCCCAAATTACCCTAAAATCAAATTTCACTTGTTTTGCTCTCATTTCATTGCATGCATGTATACCACAAATCTGAAAAAATATTATGTTGGATTGGCACGTTTGTCTGTCATTACATATGTATACATATATGAAACACCGTTTCTCCTTTTATTCAGTATTTGAACATATCATTAAATATTTGATGATAACAGGAAATGATTTATTCTTATGTTAAAATAGACGTTATTTGGTCTTACGTTGAAATCCATTTGGTTTTATGATTATAGTGATTTTAACTTATCACTATTACTTTTGGTATTAGAAACATGTATGTTCCTTTTTGGTCTGAATTCTTCATAACACCAAATATTAAGTGATCACCATTTAATGTTATGATCAAATAATCCGGAAGTGACTGTTGGTGGTGAATTAATTATAAGACTTGCTGTTGAGTTACTTCCGGTAGACCTTTCACAAGTTACTTCCGACTTTGCCACGTGTGTATCGGAATCTAGCTGGCCGCGTATTCTTTACAAGTTAACCAATGTTTGATCAACTTGTCCTACACAGTAATTTTTAATGCTACCCTCTTGTACGTTGATAGAAATAGAATGTATTTTTTTGTCTAATGGCCTCTAAAACACCGAGAGATGCACTGGTTGCAGTTGCTGACGCCATTTTACAATGACGGTGGTACATTGGTCAGTTGCTGCGCAAGGGGTAATGGAAACGCTTCATGGTCTGCACGCCTGGTCCATTTTAATAAAACATACATGCCATACATCCAATGTGACAAATTTGACTTATTCGCTTGTCTCGAGACAGTAATTAAAAAGTAAAGTTAAAGTTAACCAGTTATGTGTTTGATTGGCGGAGACCACCACGACCGTTTCATGTCTTGCATGGTTTTTATGGTTTCAGCCCCATTATTTGGGGAGCATTTATTATCTTGCTGTGGCCCGGGTCGCATTTAAACATAATATGAAAATCGAAATGAACACACCATTAATTCTATTTAGTGGTAAGATTAATTACATGAATAATTCAACATAAGATTAAATCGATTTGATGATATGACTAAATACATTTCGTCATATGTTTAAATAAACCATATTTATTTACAACAATAAATCAATTTAGTGATATCATTTAATGCAATTGATGATATCATTAAATAGATTTTGTCTTATGATTATGTTTTTCCAGAATTAAACATATCTTCAAATTCCTTTCATGATACGATGAATTAAAATTAATATTATTTCTAAATATTTGATATTTTCAAATAATTAATGTTGTGATCAAATATTTAATGATGACATTAAATAGAATTTATCATATCATTAAATATTTGAAGATATGTTCAAATAGAAAATAAAAGGAGAAATGGCGTTCCATAATATATATATAAGCAAAGGAGTTTGGGTGACCGGAAGGCAAAAAGATATTATTGTTATTCATATACGTACTTCAGTGAATACAGGGAGTATTCGAAACTTTAAATCTTAAATATCTTCAGACCTACAACAGAGATAAGAACTGCTACCGGTACGTACATGGAGTATGGTGCATCTAATGAAAAAGTGTCGGACAAATTCACTGGTAAAGAAGAAAGAAAGACGGAAAGAAAGAGTTTTAGGAAAACAGAAAAAAATGTGTTGACACACACACTTTAATTAAGAAAGAAGTGTGAGTTCTCCCAAAGGTCAGCCCAGGGTGCCCTCGCTGGCCTTGGTGTAACCTGCACACAGGGCGTGGTGGCTGCCACTCTGCCAGCAGCAGATCTCTTGGTTTCGTTACCCAGAGATGCAATGGTCCTTGGGATCAAGGGCTGGCTGGGAAAGCCCCAAGCAGAATGCTTCATCCTATGAAGCCTCATGGCTTGTAGCATTGGGATGAAGCTAACTAGTTATTTAAGCCTAAGAAATCTGTTCAACATGAACAGTGAGAGATTTGTTGAAAACTTTAGAAGTTATTACACAGTTGTTGGAAGTTCTTTCTCATTTGCTGCAGGACCAAGCCTTTCAAAGCGGACAGCCAACTGTATTGTGGACGGTAAGTTGCCCAGGAAACAGGTTCTGACTGTGCAAGCTAATGAATTATGCGCGCAAAATGGTTGCATATCAGCATGGAGATAGACCACCAGCTTGCTAAAGTGGGGAGAATGTATATTGGATGCACATTAAGCAAAGTCTGCGGTATTCAGTGAATTTAGTATGAAATTCATCAACATTTTTTTCAATGCCACAGGAGTGTCCATGACACAACCCATATATTGAATTAGGAAGGGCACCTCCATGTAGAATAGTTTTGAAAGTATTTAAATTTCACTTGCTAATTTGTATAATTTTGAAAATATTAAATTGTTCTAAATCAGAGTACGGATTTCGACAATAGGGTTATAGTTATGTAACAGCTCAGATTTCTAGCAATATCTATCTCCGAGAAAAGCTGCGGACAAGTCGGCGGCAGAAAGAAAGAATGAGTGAATGAATTATTAGCAAACAGAATGTCCATGCTGGCAGACAGACATAAAAAGAAAACAAAAAAGCCTCAAGAGCTGTTCCTTGCCTGATATAACTGTCTTTCGTTTCAGAAAAAAAATATATAAAATTCGTCCCATCAATTTAGACAGCATGTCTTCAGAATTAACTTTTAACAAAAATGATTCTCGTCTAAGGTCATTTAAAATGTCGAATTAGTAGTTCCAGAATATTTATATATTGTCGAGCATTTTTGAGCGCAAGATACTGGCCTTCCTGTTAAACTAACAACATCGACACGAAGTACCAACCTGTTGTACGTTCTGCTGTAAGGGAAGACGTAACGTCGATTCACGTGCAGGGTTTTAAAACATGTATGGCTTCTCAAATCAGTGAGAAAGCAGCTTATCTAACATGTGCCTTGTCACTTAGCTCAGATAACTGATTGCATTTTTCAATGCAGGTAACTCTGCTATTTCGAAAGAATGTGAAATACTCATAAAGCATTGTTGTGCAATGTGTCTTTGATGTCTTGTGTAATATTGTTGTCAACAAGAGGAATATCAAGGTCATAGCCTCAGTTGACAGTTATCTTCACCTGATAGTCTGAGAAGTATGCATTGCTCAGTCACTGATCACAAGTATTCGGAGTAATATGAATGTTGGCGTTGTATCTCTGTATATGTTTAGCTAATTGCATGTGGATGGTTCGATTTGGTTTGAAAAATCAAAACGATATTGTGAAGAGAAATCACTTTATCAAATTATACACACGCCCTTATGATTGTATGCAATGCTAACATCACAAAACATACGCTTAAACAACTTGAAACCAATCTTGGGCGCCACTCGTAACCAGCAGAATAGCGTCTTGGTATAATAAATACTGGACATTGACAAGGAAAAGACCCCTGAACCATAGTGTCGGTATGAGCCATTCAATGGTGAGTTCAACTTTTGCCTGCGAACCAAAGTTATTCACCAGGTGATGTAAAGATCATGATGTCACGTCGCACCCATTGAGGTCCTAATAGTCAGATAAAAACGACAACAAAGTTATCTGTCTCTCACAAAGTAGTAAATACGTGCCGACGGGCCTGCCAACATTTCATAAATGATAAACGTATGAACTTATACTAAATACTTGCCGGCCGGCCTGACATTTTATAAATATTAACTGCAAGGATTTAAATATCTCACTATTTTTATTTTTACAAAACAATAAGAAACACAGATTTTATCATTTATATAAAACATTTCATTCCATGACAAAATATAAAACCGTTTAGACCGAAAATCATGACTTGGTAATTAGTCACACTCCATTTGCATTTCAATAAATTAGATACAAGGGAATAGTTACATGTGATTTACAGTCATACCATTATTTTGCTCTCTGACGATTTGTTCTCAGAAAAGCTTTTGGGATAAATATGCTCATACTTCATAGCATTTGTTCATATGATAGTGATTTGTGTCAAATAATTGACGTTTAACCAATTCTGGTTTGAGTAGTTGTCACAGTCTTCGGAGAGACGTTTCCCGACAGATACACCACCACCACCTGAGAGGTTCATTGTTACACCTGCTCAAAACCATGACCGACAACGTGGTTCAATCGGCCCAAAGCACACATCTGAATCAAAGTATATACGTTTTTTCAGACATGCTGGGTCTATTTATTCAGCAAGTCTATCATAAATTGTTCATCAATCTTTCCGACGTCAATGAGCTACCCCGCAGAGCCCTCACATGGCCACTGGCAGCGATGTTACATGTGGGTGGGCCACTACTGGAAGCAAACTTACACAATGTAAGGTGGAATTCAATTGCTGCTCGATGGTTGCTTTTTTTTTCTTCTACATTTTGTACACTGATAACACCAGTACGTAGCTGCTCACTTTCTGATGCCCCGTAGTTGATGTGCCAGCCAGTCCAGACCCTCATTCAAGCCTTCGCCCGTCAGAGCGTCACTGCAGCAGATGGTCCAGCGCTTCGCACCCATCAGTCTCTTCAGGTCCATCACCTGCGAGCACTGCAGGCTCGACATGGCGCACGGATTGTCACATTTGTTCGCAAGAATCAGAAGCGGCACGTCGCGGTCCCGTAAAATGGGATTATTTAACAGTTTTTCCAAATGAACTCGAGCGGGAGGCATATTGAACCGATCCGAACAGTCCACAACAAAGATAATTCCATCACACGATTTATAAAAGTCTTCCCAAGGGTTTCCGAAGCCATTGAGGTCACAGAGGTCAAAGGCCACAAAGGTCAGATATTTAGACTGAAACTTTTCTGCATGAACACCCATGGGAATCATCGGAGGGATATACATCATCTTGACGTCACGTGGTTTTAACTGGTGCATGATGGTAGATTTACCACTGTTAGTCATGCCCACTATGACAATGGTTGCTTCTACTTTATTGTTGCCCATCAGCCAACCGATTCTGTTGAGCCAGGCCATTCTGCAACAAAGATAACAAGTACTATTCAAGCTGATATGTGAGACTCTAGAGTCAACAGATGGCACCACGCTTAAGAGGATTTTTTACATTGTTAAAGGAAGAGGATATCTCAGAAAAACTGAACAAATGTCATCATATAATGCACATGTGTTATTTTATTTAGTGTATTAAACAGAGAAAAAACATTGCCGCCCACCTGGAGACAAACTGCAATATGATACATGTGGTAGCTATAAACCAGCACAACAAATGTTTTTGACAGGGGAGGCAATCACAACAGCAGAAGAGCATCTGCACCTGCATTTATAGCATCTCTGAGACTAGGATGTGCTCTCGGAGATGGTTGCGGTGTAGGCATGTATTCCTTCCTTTAATGCATTCAGCAATGATACCCCACACAACAGATGATGCATAGATACACACACACGCACGCACACATGTGTATGTATGCATATGTTGGTCTTTATATATATATATATATATATATATATATATATATATATATATATATATATATATATATATATGTATATATATATTTCTTGAGCCGGGAAAAACTGAACAAATGTCATCATATCATGCACGTGTTATTATATGTGTATATATATATATACATATATATATATTTATATATATATATATATATATATTTATGTGTGTGTGTGTGTGTGTGTGTGTGTGTGTGTGTGTATCATGCGTGCATAGATATTATCATATGCGTATCTTTTTATTAGCCTGTTCACTTCTTTTACTACACATTGCATTCCTCGCGCACCTCATGATGATCGTCCCAATCATTGTCATCCACTAGACCCCAACCATTGTCTTCCACCGGACCGCAATCACTGTAATCCACCGGACCCCAATCACTGTCATCCACCGGACCCGCCAATCACTGCCATCCACCGAACCCCAATGAATGTCCTCCATCAGATCCCACTCATTGTCATCCACCAGACCCCAATTGCTGTCACACCCCCCCCCAACCCAATCATTGTGATGGATCGGACCCCATGCAATGACTGTCCGTCACCAGACTCATTGTCACCCACCGAACCCAATCATTGTGACGGATCGGACCCCAATCACTGTCCGTCACCAGACTCATTATCATCCATCGTAACCCAATGGCAATAGGTCACTGTCGTTTTGGGCACTTGCTTACCACATGCAACAAGCTTGTGTGCATGTCTTTATTTTTAAGTTTTATAATCCTAATTCTTTTAACCTATAAAGTGTTACCTTACTAACGTTTAAACTGCTGCAGATTTATCATTTCATGTATGATTTAGTTAGCTTTATTTTCTGTATGTATCTTGTTTTTTGCAGAATAAAATAAATTAATCATGATTTCACTATATAAAACGGTTCTTGCAATCAATGCATATCTGCAATATGGTATGTGCTATGACCCGTAAAAACAATCATAAGATGACTCTTCGAGATTTTGGGGACGGGATGACCTGTTTATTTGGGACTTTTGAAAGTCAATAGTTGATCAATTCCGTCCCTCTTTATCTAAATGAGTCCTACTGTAAATGTTTAGGGTGGCTTCCAATTAAGTGCCTGGTGTTCTTTTAACCCATTGAACAACAGTTTGTTTTTGTTGTTGTTGTTGTTGTTGTTTTGTTTTGTTTTTTGTTTTGTTTTGTTTTTTTCTTTTTTGTTTGTTTTTTGTGTTTTGGGGTTTTTTTTGTTGTTGTTTTTTTTTTGTTTTGTTTTTGTTCTTTGCTACGAAACGTATTTGCAGGCCTAGACTGAAATCGTAGCCACTTGGTGGACGGGTTGATTTGGTACCTTTGACGCCCAATCAGACTGCATCTTTTTTGTTGGTTAGATCTGCGATTCATGGGACTATTGCAAATCCATTTAAATGAATGCGTGACACGTGATGATCGCCATATTGCCAGTTATCAGCCCACTATAGGCATTAATTGCTTTGTTAGCACAGTCGTGTCTAAATTCAGAAGCTGAACCGCTAGACGTCATAACATCACTCCACTTCAGGGTGAACTCGACTTTTTATTATGTCCCTTTTAGAAACATATCTATACACCACAATTGAGGTTCGCAACTGGGGGAGGGCTAAATAGTTCAAATGAACCACCGCGCTCGGCTGAGGAGTTACACACACACACACACACACACACACACACACACACACACACACACACACACACACACATATATATATATATATATACACACACACACACACACATATATATATATATATATACACACACACACACACACACATATATATATATATATACACACACACACACACACACACACACACACATATATATATATATATATATACACACACAAAAGAAAAGAGAAAAGAAAAAGAAGGAAAAAGAAAACAGAAGAGAGGTTGAGAAAAAACATAATCAGGATCAAACATGCTTGGTAGAAATAAAGGAGTTCCACCCATAAAAGTTTAATATTTTCCAAACAATGATTTTATTTCGCAAAGGAGTTCCACCTCCACCACCACCACCCCCTCACAATATAAAAATTAAACCAAGGAATTCCACCCTTAAAAGTTCTATATTTTCCCAAGGACTTTCACCCTAAAAAGGATAAAATGTATTCCGCAAAGGAGTTCCACCCCCTCAAGCAAACCAACAAACAAAGAAACAAACAAATGAATGAACAAACAAATTACTAAACAAACAAATAACACCAAGGAAGTCCACATTTAAATATTTGATATTTTGCCAAGGCGTTCCATCCTAAAAAGGACATAATGTATGTCACAAAAAAAATTCCACCGCCACCCCAAAAATATGAAATAAAAACAATCAACCAACGAAAAGTGAAAGGGTATATTACCTTGGAATGCCACAGTATACAATTATTAGTTTACAGAAGTAATATGAGTGACAACAGACAATCATTGAGACAGCATACGAAAATTATAATTATTCAAAGAAAGAGACACATCATTAAGTGTATTGCAGAAGCAGTAAAGAATGAAACATACATGCATTCAAATAAATTGGTAAAGGGTTCACCAAAATGCACCATTTTAAGTATTATTAAAAAAATATTCTTCCTTCAACCCCCTCCCAAACCCTTCCCCCACTCGGTCACACCATACTCCCTCGCAGCTCCACCTCCATGTTTTCTGACCCCCCTCCCCCCCCAAAAAAAATCTGCCCTGGTTACACGCCTCCAGTCATTGAGCACAAGTTTTTGCCAGCAGTTGGCTGGTACGGTATCGATTTTATGCAGTATCGTGTGAGATGGCCGGCAGCCACTATCAGCTATCACCTGTGTGGTCAGGTGAAACAGAAAAAAAGCCCTCTCCTGCCCTCCCCCCCCCCCCTC
Organism: Hermodice carunculata; assembly: GCA_964020975.1. Lineage (NCBI taxonomy): Eukaryota > Metazoa > Annelida > Polychaeta > Eunicida > Amphinomidae > Hermodice > Hermodice carunculata. The sequence goes on from OZ026622.1 coordinate 93,463,372, forward strand.
AGCAATGTTTGTCCCGTGAAGCCGAAGGCTGAAAGAACACATATTCCTGAAGGGGGGGGGGGGTGGGTGGGTGGGTATATTTTTGTTTCTCCTCACCACGCAGGTGTTGACGGTTTTATCTTGTAATAGATATTTATTCTCCTTATTAATTAGCACTGAAATTTGCTCATCTGACAGATGAGCATATCCCGGGAGCAAATCTCTTCACCGCCATGGTTTCCCGCTGTCAACACGAACGCTGGCACCATGAAAATTCATAACCATGGAAAACAAGGCTGCCGTTGGAAATATGTCATCACTTGATTGAAAAAGAACTGAAATCAATGTTCTTGTATGAAACAGAAATGGGCGTGGCTAAAGCAGGGCAAAAAAACGGTAATCAGCAAGTTTCGTGCACTTCTGAACCAATGGAAATGTTGTATGGGAGCTTAGGGGGAATCTCTTAAATGTTTCTATGCCGACACTAGCCATCTTGCTCGCACCATGCCACCCATCTCCTTCCACTCCAAGGATAAACCAGCATCGATCTTTCAGACTTTTATTCTGAGCTTCCACACCTTACAAAATCATGATCAGTCATATATATATATATATATATATATATATATATATATATATATATATATATATATATATATATATATATATATATATATATATATATATATGACGAGCGTGGACGTTCATGAGGACACCCAAAACGATATCTGGACCTATGTCCACTCTATCTCTGCCCCTTATTATGTGTGCTTTGATAGACATGGGAAGTCCAATCTTTCAAACCAAAAGATTAATGCACACGAGATTTTTGCAGAAGTTTTGGCCAAAATATCAAACTCTACAAACGTATGGATTTTTAATAAAGTTGAATTTAATAGCCCTCTTGTAAAGAAAATCTATGAAGTCGGCCAAGCTTATCATATTTTAAAAAGTTTCAGTAAGTAGTTTACAAATCAAGTTTAGTCTGGTACTTAATTGGTTCACGTGCCAGACCACATCTGTAAAGTTCCAAAAATGTATTTTGGAATAAAGAGAGATCGGTGATTTATAAAACCTTTAAAAGCACAAAGAAGCACAATCCATTACTTTACACGCAATAGCAAGATGCAGTATGACGCTGTAACTTAATACTGGCACGCCAATCCTACATGATAACACGATTCTTGCTCTGAAACTACTTCAAATGTCCGCTTTTTGACGAGAAACTTCATGAAGGGATATGAATTAAGTTTATACATATTACACAAACTAAACATGTGCAATTATCAGTAAAAAAGTAAAGATTTACGAAACTGGGAGTCTTTGAATGATGATAAAATTTTTAAAAGACTACTGGAGTCTGAATGCGTTGCCATGGCAACAAGAGGTCCGTCGCGATGACTGTCCATGCTGCTGGCTCGGTATTGCACGGCAGTGTGCTTCTAAAATCATGAACAAGACAGAATTAGTATCTATTATGAGACACCATTTCATCTCCGCCTAAAAGATCCCTAACACTATATCAAATTGTACCCTGTAGGTTCGGGTCAGGACCAATGACGAAGCAAAACTTTTGTAAGATTTAAGCACTGAAAATGACGGCACAGGCAACACGGAGCGTTCAAAGAAAGAAAGGGACCAGCGCGTCTCCAGTTATCTCCCTTGCATATACAGGGCACATTGATGCAGCACTTTGGTTAGGGCCTAATATTTTTAAGACTGTAGTGTTTACTCATACAATAAAACTAAAGAAAAAGTTAAATGATAATAACATAACAGTTTTACATTAAACTCCTGACGCCACATGTTTATAGCTTCCATGAGAAACAGAAGCATTCCATGTCACGCGCCGCCACTAAATACTTGAAGTATTTTACTCGTCTCCTTTTATTTTGTGTCCAAACCGTTAGGTCAACCCTCAGTTACGTGGACAGAGGTAAAATTTTGCGATGGATGTAAGGCAAAACCAATTTTTAAAACATCTTTACAGCCATTTGTCGAACTCTTCTGAGTCCTGGAATTCACTTGACAAGATAAAGTTTCATTTCATCAGTAAAATAAACTTACCTCCCAGTAATTTAACATGTCAATTAGCTTAATACCAGAGCATCATATTTAGTGTTCTAAATATCCGTAGACGTGCTATTATGTTCGGGTACAACTTTACTGACGGTTTTACAACTGAGAAAATGGCGTAAAAGCAGTTGGCTTCATGGAACGAGGCATTAATGTCATTTGATCACTTCATGGTACACGGTACGATTCAATTCTGGCCGCCTGAGACGCAGTAAACAGCCAGAATAAAACAAAGATAAAAAGCTGGGGAGAATAGAGGGTCTGGTCCTATGGGGGAAAAGAACAAGTTGACTTGGAATCCTCTTTGATGTTTGGATCAAAGCCCAGACATGCGGGTGTGCAGGAGGCCCAGTGCACGGCCGGCACACATGTACCATACCCTGCCAGCATACATGTACCATACCCTACCAATGGCACTCCAACTACTTTCAACGCACAGGCTTCCCATTGATCTGGAAGCTGTGGCTCCTAAATTGCAACTGCCGATCAATATCAATTTTATCTCATGCTCTTGTAAGCAGGTTCTGCAGAAACGAGGGAATGGGTAATGAGACAGTGTTTCACAATGTGTTTTCAGGGCCATATTCTTATAAAACGCGGGCAAAGAAACCCTAACAAGCCACACGTACACTGTAGATTACAAAGGAGGGTCAAAAAGAGTTGTTTCCGGTACCCCTGCAATAAAGGTCACCTCTATCTTGGGGGCTGGAGTTGTGTAATTCCTCGATGTGCATAATCTGCAAACTATTACCCTGACAATTGCCGCGTGTAATTCTGAATAACCTATCAGCCACAGTGAATATTGAATGTTTCTCATAAATTTGACCACCGCAGATTGAAACCTAAAACACACACACACACACACACACACACACACACACACATATACTACATACATGCATACATATATATATATATATAATGTGTGTGTAAATTGTTTAATGTATATTTATATATATTTATGTCACTGAACATATTATGATCTTATCAACTTGATTGCAACGTAGGATCAAATACATTTCAACATATCATCAAATCTATTAGAATAATATATAGTTAAGTCTACAGTAGTTAATCATATTATTAGAAGGATTTGATAATTTGTTATAGTGGTCAATATTACTACCAAATATGATGGACATATCAGGTCAAATACTTCATGATTATGTGCATTTACTCGTGTTAAAACGGGTTAAATGATATCAATAAATATTTGAAAATATGATAAAACCGGTTAAGGCAAGAAACAGCGCGCCATAATACATACATACATACATACATACATACATACATGCACACTCATAGATAACTGTTAACTTATGGAGCATGCTTGCTGAGCGTAGCATATAGAGCTTCCATCTCAACTTCTAGCGAACACCTTCGATTCCTTACACGTACTCGACGACTAGCTTGGATTTCAACGCACGGGCCTGGAGCGTTGCAATATATGGCTGACATGTGGTTGCGAGATAATGCGCCGTCTGTTTTGCAGCCAGCACTTCCTGGTACCTGTCCCAATACTGCGGCCTGCACGTTTGTAAATCATCCTATCCAGAACACATTACTGTGTTGACAATTATGCTGTCATTCACTCTGACAAATAATATATAATGATATTTTACACTGCAACGATTCCATTATCAGGGTGTAAATTGAGTCTCAAATGTTGGACTTTGGAATACCGCTGGCAAATTAAAAAAAAAGAGGGAGAAAACAGAATCTGTGGCAAATCACATTAACTTGCTTCACCACTGCCATAGCTCATTTTCACAAATAACAATCGATCTGTAACAAATCCCAGATAATGATTAACATGAAATTATTTCAACACTCACATAAAACACTCTCTCATATTACAACCATTTTCTGGCGTAATATATAGTCAACACGAAAGCAAGGTAACAAAGTCGTGTCCACCGTATGGACATTCACCATACATTTGGAGAGCAAAGTCATGAAAGTGCATGAGCTAACATTGATCGATTAAAGCCCACATTCGACGGCAAGAAGTGGCCCAGTGAATTCAACGCCAGTACAAGAACGTACCAACTGAAATTTGGATCATCATCATCATCATCATCATCATCATCATCATCATCATCATCATCATCATCATCATCATCATCATCATCATCATCATCATCATCATCATCATCATCATCATCATCATCATAATCATAATGATAATAATAATAATAATAATAATAATAATAATAATAATAATAATAATAATAATAATAATAATAATTGTTTTAGGCTCATTCCACGTAAACTGAATAGACAAGGAAAACAAGTTTCAATTTCCCGGACAAAAGTAGATTATGAGGATCGTGTTCTCTTTGGAAAAGACAGGAAAGCATGTATCGTTAAATACAGGCTGACCGCCATAATTACCACTACTGTTAACTTTGTAATATCAGTAGGTACGATTGATATTTGATTGATTTTTTTTGTAATAAACTGACTTGTACATATATATTACAATAATTTAAATTAAATTAACAAGATCATAGCACCCGGCCTTCCTGAGCTTATAAGTCACCTACATAATTTGATCACATGTTACAGAAAAAACACATATGCATTTTTCTAAGAAATTAAACTAAAAGGCAGTGAAACTAAATTACAGAATATAAACAAACTAATTCAAATATACTTTACAATAATATAAATGTTCGACATATGTATCTAAACAGTGAACAAAAAGCCAATTGAAAATGATGCCATGGAGTAAATAGAAATAACTTGACCTTAACACTATATGACAATGTACCTGATGCTACTATGCAACTATATGACACTGTACCTGATGTTACTATGTAACTATATGACACTGTGCCTGATGTTACTATGTAGCTATATGACACTGTACCTGATGTTACTATGAGACTATATGACACTGTACCTGATGTTACTATGTAACTATATGACACTGTACCTGATGTTACTATGTAGCTATATGACACTGTACCTGATGTTACTATGTAACTATTTTCACTGTACCTGATGTTACTATGTAACTATATGACACTGAACCTAATGTTACTATGTAACTATATGAAACTCTACCTGATGTTACTATGTAATAATAAATATATGTGTAAAAGGCGTACAGACGTATTTTACGCAAATTGGTGCCAGATTTTAAATTCCTTAATGATACTTAGTTCAAATAAAACTCTTCAAAAGTACTAATCGTATACAATACACCTCCTTCTGTACCAAGCACTTGTAACGAAAGTAGCAATGTTCTTAATATGATCACTCCTCATTAAATAAATAAACTTCTCTTGGTCCAACAACATTGAAAAAACTTCAAAATTTAACGGTACTTTCTCAAATAATTGATTTCTGAGATCGGCATATACATAGCAAACACAAATAAAATGAATGTCATCCTCTGCTAGTCCTATATTACAAAGGTCACAAAATCTCATATCTGCTCGTATCCCCAAATCTTGCTGTCTCAATTCTCAGTGGCCAAAAACCCCATTCGTAATTGCACTAATAAAGAACGATCACAACGTGTATGTATGATTACATGCTTGCATGAAGAAGATTTGCCATTAAAAATCACTCTTTGGCGCCTCTCGGATAAATAACTACCTAACCAATCAATTAATTGCCTCCTCACGCCAATGAAGTGTTTTCAACAGATCCTTGTGCCATTCTGTATCGATGGTCTTAGAAAAAAATCTGCTGGCCTGTTTGAAATAAACGTCCGCCTTCTTCTGTTCGGAAATGATAGTCTTGGTTTCAGGCAAAACGGAACTCTTTTTAACAAAGTAAAGATTTATATTCTGCAAACAAAACGTTTTCGAGTATTGTTCAACACCGGTTTCGACACTTACCATTCTGTTCAGTTTGGTTGTAAAAAGAGAGAAAAAATACATGTTATAGCTTCTGGTAAAATTTATTACTGCCGTAAATCATAATGGCTCATCACCTATTTCCTTTTCCCTGTATCTTATTCTAAATCCTTTTTCAATTAAGAAAACTTAGCTCTTCTTCAGTTGATATTTGTGCCATCAGTACACAGTCCATGTCCCATGATTTACGGTTGTATTTCTATTTGTATGATGTATAGTTTATCTTGATTATGTTCATTGTGACGTACTGTGTTATGTGTGTAGGGAGCGGGATTAATATCAGCTAATCTATAGCTTTGCTTTACAATCCCATTCATTTTTTTTTATTCCTGAGAATAAAGTATGTTTCAATAAAAACAAAATTACAATTACGCCTAGCTAGCATTTTAATGCTGATTTAAATAAAATATAAGTACATAATTTGGGTTTAGAATTTACGCTTACTCTCCATTCTTCTGCATGTTTTGCTACATATAAATCTTTAACAGAATCAATATCACAAATCATTTTACCTGCAAATATTTCCTCTTTATCAACAGAGCAAAATAACCTGTGCATTTCTGCACACCGACCAACAGCATTAGAGTAATCCCATTCAAATATTATGCGAAACAATATATCTTCTTCCATGCGGAGAAGCCGATTCCAGAACTGTATACGCTTTGCACAGTGCCTATATTATGTGGGTGTCCAACCTAAATCCTCTTGTAATCATGGTATTTTGGATTTAGAGTGAACACCAAAAATATCTAATGGCTCTACTATGAATTTTATTTAAAACAGGTGATTTCTCAGCTCACCACAGCTGTGGCAAATAATTCGGGGTACAACACCTGATTCATATAATTTGGTGTGGGTTTTAAAACCTACATTTTAAAAAGATTTAGACTTGGAGATTGCACCTCTAAGAGCTCTTCATGCTGCCTTTGAGAGGACATTTATGTCTTCTTGAAAATCTAAATATTCATAAAAAAAAAAAACAACAAAACCACCACCACCACCACCCCCCCCCCCCCCAAAAAAAACCATAATGATCTGCTATGTCCACTTCAGGAGGCCAACTACGGAGTTCGTTTTGGCGATGTAAAATATATTCCAGTTTTGCTTATGCTGAAGACATTACTCTGGTCTCGTCCACCGTGTGGGGTCTTCAGTATTTAATCGATATATGCAACGATTATGTTCATAATTGGCAGTTCACTGTCGGGCATTCCAAATCCAAGTGTACGGTTTTACGTGGTAGTCTTCTCTTTTAACTCATTCCATACTATGGTGACAGGCCTTGGTCAGTGGTTCGGGCACTGCCTGGCAAGTCATACTGCAGTACCAGAACCACCGACTTAAGACTTTAGCATGTTCGTACTTTAATGAAAGCTCTTTTTAATCAAGAATTTAAATATGCAATTGTCGTCTTAGGTAAATATACGGACAAATCAGGGACTGGTATGGAATGAGTTATCGAAGGACTGGTATGGAATGAGTTATCCAAGGACAGGTATGGAATGAGTTATCCAGGGACTGGTATGGAATGAGTTATCCAGGGACTGGTATGGAATGAGTTATCCAGGGACTGGTATGGAATGAGTTATCCAGGGAAAATATCCCTCGCCTCATTGGCCTCCAGGACAGCAAAAACGCGACACGGTGGGCGAGATAGAGCTTCTGGATGTTACTTTTTCTTCAAGAGGTTTTTACAATAGCCACGTGAATAAAAGATGTGCCACATCTGGGCGGGATGTTTTTAGGTATGCTAATTCGGGTATGAACTGCCCCGCTATGAACTCTCTGGCTAAACCATATCTGTGGAAAACGGTCGGAATTCCTAAACTTATTCGTCTCAATTGGAGTTTACTCAAGGCACCCTAGTAAAGGGCTCCTTAGGCCTTATTCTGGCCTGCTCAAGGCTTTAAATATCCCACTTGTTTATCATGTAATAAAGTTAGATACTGCTTCTTTAATTTGTAGAGTAAGCAGTATAGATTCCCTCGCCGAAGCAGACCAAGTCCCGTGTTATCTCCACCACACTTGGTCTGCCCTTCTTTTACAGGATTTTCTTGTTAGTAAGGGAAATAAAACTTTACTGGAATCCCTTCCCCCTTCACTGAGACACCAATCAGGAATTGATCGTTATCACTTTGGCCAGGAGCAACCTTTGGTCCCTGGTGAAAAGAAGCCTATTACCATGGTAATCATGCTCAGCCAATTAGAAACTGAGTCACTTTTCCAAAGCTAAGACAGTGACCTTGTTAAAAAAGGGCAGACCCATGCGCAGTAGACGTAACACAGAGCTTGGGTCTGCTTTGGAGGCTGATCGATACTTT